>CM067360.1:66085909-66635909 GCA_034401795.1 Chaetoderma sp. LZ-2023a
GCCGTCCGTCCTGCATTCGTTCCATAAGCACGCCCCAATGGGTAGACCTGTAAGCGTGTAAAAGCCTATACGGGATGAGTTCGTTAAAACGCGTAGTGCGCATGCGCGCCCTAGTCGCTGTATTGAATGTAGTGCGTCCAAAAGCGAGTGACACTTTTAGTATGCCGAGTAGGCACATCTTAATTCTTTATAAGTGTTTGTTTCCGTCGAATCTGCTATCAATCAAGACCTGAATTCGACTGGCTTCTCAAATCTACAAACCGTTTTTAAATCGATTCGGAAATGGCTAAGTTATCGCCGTTTTCCCCGTTAAATTATTCTCAAAACGTTCCTGTAACGTCGTAATCGCGTATATATATATAGCGGAAATACTAGACAGCAACATTTTTATATGCATCACTTTCTCCCGCCACCGTCATGTTGCAGTAAGGTCGCTGTCCGGGCTATAACTCTGTTTAGCCCGGCATGCTACCGACTAAACCTTACTATTCAGCTCGATAGGATAGGTGTAATGTCAGTAGAGACAATTTCCTCATTAGGAGACATGTAGTGCACGCCTCTTTTCCGGTCGATACGGTAATCGAGCCCCGTACTCCGGCAAGGTTGTGTTAAATTGGCCAACATACTTATAGGGCCTAATATCTATAAAGTTAGTGTCTCTCTTCATGTTCCACTAAGCCTTATGGCTTCTTAATTGTTTGGATTCCCTATCCGCACCGTGGACTGATCCGACCCTGGGAAACTATTGGAGATTTCTGAGCGGTGATGGCCAAGGTGCGGTGTTACTTACACCTCCCCTGTATCTTCGGACACTCGTTAGTTAGTGTAATTACCAATGTAGGAAGCACTGCGGAAACATTATTATTATTATCATTTCTCTTTATGCCTCTAATGATACATCTCCCGCACCGCAGTGTATATTTCGTGAACTTGGATATAAACCTATTGTTAGGTCAACAACTCAGCTCCATATGATGTGGTGACGGACGAGATGCGCATCTCCACCGAATTCTTTAAAAATGTCTGGGCAAATTGTTGGAATCCGCCATGCCCTTGCGGAAAGGACATTTATGGTGGATATTCGTCTCTCTAATCCCCACCGTAACGACAGGTCAGTTGGAATAATCTGCTTGTGTACAATATTGTAGCCATCGTCCTGTGATGTTTTATGTGGTTACGGAGGAAGGCATCCGGATCCTCACTGAGCTAGGATGTCTTGCAATTTAACATGTATGCACACTGTTCTTGAAGGTTGATGCATCGGGGTGCCAGCACTCACTAACGGCCATATCCAAAGATAGGTAGGGTTCCAGCCATTTACGGCCTAAAATAGTTCATGTCTTTAAAACCTAAATGGTAGGTTAGGCATAGAAGAAGACTCGCTAAATAAAAGCGGCACCTACTAATTCAGTATCGTGGAACTACATAAGATGGTGACTGGGGAATCCTTCGGGAATCTTCGTCCCGTCTTCACGTAAAACAGCGTGCAACACTTTAGTTATGGTTTCACTAGGATGGTCTTTTCTTTGCATCACATTTGATTGAATACAGAGTGCCCCTTTTGGCCATCTCTGTCACTCCGCTTCTGCGGTGGCAGTATTTTCCTGTGGCGGAGGCCCGCACGAGGTACTTACCTCTCACAAGGATCAAGTGATGGCGGCCTATGCGAGGCTACTACTTCTCACCCAAAGACACAGCATCAGAAGTAATGCCAACGCGAGGCACAAAGCCCCTCGCCACGACTAGCAGTTTCTTTTCCTTTTCAGCAAAGCGGTATACTAGCTTGTATGAAGTTAATTAGTGATCTCGTATGCGGGAGCCTCCTTTACACGGGTACCTCTGCGGGCCTGCGAGTCTGTGTGGTACATCCGGCGACCTCACGTTTAAAGGTTCACCAGGCTGTCTCTATGTTGTGTATTATTTGAATATCATTGTATCACACAAACTTGTACGGTTTGTTTAGATATATTTGGTTACCTTTAATTACTTTAGGCCACCCATCAAATCTTGTAAGTCCATAGATCACGAAATTGCTATGGACAGGCATACCGGTGACACAAACTCATGGGCTGATACTGTGCAATTTAACGTTAGCAGCGATGGTCGCTCAGACCCACAGGAACGATTGAGTTCCGATGGCCTTAGAAGCCGGTCTTTGTTTCACGCAGGGAAACATCGCTTGGAATCCGTAACCCTGAGACCAGGAGCGAGCCGACATCATCGTTCGTCATGCACATGTGGCACGGCGTATGCTTCAGAACGACCCGCACGACCCCGGTGAGCTACATTATATTTCTCATTAAGCATACGCTTACAACTTATTATTTCAATAAGCGATATTATTTTTTTCGCGAATATTAATTTCGCTTCCCTGGTATATATCAACAAGTGATCCATAATGCTGACACGTTTGTGTATTAACACTGCAACCGTGGAGGAACTTACTGCATTCCATAATATTGGTAAAATTCGAGCTGTTGACATATTGAGTTTCCGTGAGTCCAGAGGCGATTCCATATCTCTGACTGACATTAAGGCAGATCCTGATCTGCCTGCCAGAGCTATTGCCATTGAACGATTGCACCATGCTGGGGAAGACGTAGTTGACATCGATGATGGAGGCACTGTTGGTAGAGTAGACCTACACCCAAGGGAAGACCTCCTGGAAGAGAAAGTAGCTAGACTAAACATAGAATTGCCAGTGCAAGGTATAAAATATAAGGCAATCCTTAACTCAACTAGTCGACAAATGGGTGATCAGACCCTGGTTGATAACATGGCTCCTAGAGGTGGGGGTATATATTCCTAGAGAACCTAAGAGGGAGTCGAGATCAGCTTCCCACCATGATACCAGGATGTCATCACCAGGTCGTAGAACCTACTCGGATGGCGCTTCATACAATGGCTCTAGGATGCCATCAGCAGGCCGTAGAAGCTACTCTGACGGTCCTCCTCCACTTAAATTGGCAACTGTTGGTGGAAAATGTGAGTGGAAACAATTTTTCATACAATTTGAGTCAAGGTACCATGGGTGTGATATGTATAAATTAGACATGCTCATTTCAGTTTTAAGGGGGAAGGCCCTACAGTTTTACTGCATCTGGTCTGGGCAAGGCCAGAATGATTACGTCAATTTATGCGACAAATTAACATTGCGATTTGGGAAGAAAAATCTGCCATCATTCGATAAGGGGGTAACTCTTTAGAAGAATTTGCTGATACCATTCAGGAGCTTACTTTAGATGGTTACCCTATTGCCTCAGAGAGTGTTTGTGAGACACTTGCGATTGGTGCATTCCTCTGGGGTGCTAAGCATAAATGGGCTGCTCTCATAGCCGTGGATAACGATCCAAGCACCCTGAAAGCCGCTGTGCAAATGGTCAATGCAGCTATCCATAATCAACGATTGATCATGGGTTCCAGAAGACCCGAGGTTTGAAAGTTCCGTTGTCTGGACAATGTTTCTGGGTTGATGGAGGCAGATAATCCTGAGCAGTTGACAACTGTATTCCTTTGTGGAAACAAATGATCGCCTGAATCATTTTCAACATAATCAATCAGTAAGCGATTTGTCTGGTGACATACTATAATACTGGCAATACAAGTATTGGAAATACCCATAAGGCAACTGATATAAAACAAAGCAGATGTAAATAACTCATTCTATCTAAGGCCATGCTCGTGTTTCTCCCTTAACCACATAACACTCAAGACGGGCAATTCACCCTGTGCAGTTGTCTTGAGTAATGTCGATTTTCAACGAAGAGATGACTATTTTTGAAAGTTTAACACTTAAATGACTGGCTCGATAACCGAGACATTCATTGAAGTAGTACATTTTCAAAACAATTCGCTCATGGTATGGAAACTGTCACATTCTATGAGAAAATTGAAATTTCTTGAATAGATTTGAGGCTTAAAGGGTTATTATTACACGTGGTCAGTACCTGCTATGTCCTAATGGTACATCACGTTGCATAGATGATGTATTATATACTGCACTTATGCATACTGCCAGTTAACTTGTTGAATCCAAAAAGACCAAACAGAAAACAATCAGCAACTCTGAAGTAGATTCTACACAAAGATTATGTGAGCTGTATGGATATCTGTGATTGTTGATCCTACCTCGCTATGGGCTATAGTAAATTTCTGAAATTGGTCAGGACATTCTAAATCTATCCTTATGTAATCTCCATTTACAGTCGAAGAGAAGAGTCCTTTTGAAAATGTACCACCGGAATGGCTGTCTCAGTTACGGAGCCAGTCATTTCAGTGGTAAATTTCAAAAATGCTCTTCTCTTTCCCTACAAACGGGCATTGCTCAAGACCACTACAGAGGCAAGTTTTAGCCGGCTTCGTCATGGAAGAATTAAGTCAATTTCAGTTGCCTTCCAAAGCCAACCTGTTTTACATGCACTCGGCTAGAATCAGTCGATGTCATAACCGAATTACAGCTTGTTTTCGTGCGAGAATACAAAGCAGGGTTGTAAATCTTGCTACGTCGCTTGGAACGATGACTGATGATCTTAATGTCAGTTCTCTAATCATCTACTTCTCATCATGCAGCCAGACTCCAATCATTAACTTAATACACTCACTTCCAGAGCTACGCCTTTAGAAGTTTTGTCGAGTCCGTGACAAATCAACCTGGGTTGAACAATTATACCGGCAACGTAGCACAGCTGCCCCATACCACGCGTCATTATGTGGATTAATCGAGATTGTGTCTCGTCTGCATACCGTGGGCATGCATACACAAACGCTCCTTTCGTGTAGTAGCCATGTATCTGCTGGGCTGTTGGGGTTGTCTTTGGTGTTGTTTTTCTTTGTGTTGTTGTTGTTGTTGTTGTTGTTGTTGTTGTTGTTGTTACTCTCGCTGCCGTTGTCACTGTCGTTGTTGTGGTTGTTACCGTCGTTGTTGTTGTTGCTGATGTTGTTGTTGATGGATATTGTTGTTGTTGTTGCTGTTGTTGCTGCCGCTGTTGTTGGTAGTGGTGATGGTGGTGTTGCCGTTGTTGGTGTTGTTGTTATTGTTGTTGTTGTTGTTGTTGGTGGTGGTGGTGGTGGTGGGGTTATAGTTGCTGCTGCTGCTGTTATCGTTATCGTTGTGATGTCTTTGTTGTTGCCGTTGCCATTGTCGCTGTCCCTTGTCGTTGTCGTTGCCGTTTTCGTTGCCATTGTTGTTGTTGCTGCTGTTGATGTTGCTGTTGGTGATGTTGCTGTTGTTGCTGTTGTTGCTGTTGTTTCTGCTGTTGCTGTTGCTGTTGCTGTCAGAGCCGTTGCCGTTGTCATTGCCGTTGTCGTTGTCGTATCTCAACATTGTTCTCAGCCCATCATAGTATATCTGCCTTTTATATAAAGGTGTCAGGATATGTTGCATCAGAATAATAGACATAGCTGATTTCACATATGTTGCCGTTTCGTACCACATCTTCCACACGAGTTACGTAAGATCTCATTTGAAACGAGCGTTGACTAATTCCAAGTGACATCTTACGTAACTACGCGAACATAAGGCAACGGTTGTGAGATCATATTTATCACGGAATCTATTATTTAGAATGTACACGTCAACTCCCGCCATTTCCTTACCATTTTGTATTCTGTTTTTGTGTATCACCGTGGTGCTTATCTGCAGCTCATGCTGATCAATGCGCAACATATTCAAGTGGAAGCAAGCAACATCCTACAATTTGAAAATTACAATTTCTCTTATTGACCGATTGAATTTTACCACTGTTTCCGTGAAATCTAGCATCATACTTCAGAAGCACCTTAGTACATTTCACAAGCGTTTGTCAAGAACAAGATAGGAGCATAAGTCATCGCTGCTAGGCGACGCATCTGAAAATTAGGTAAACGAGTCCCCTTGCAATCTATCGTTTCCACCATCAGTCCCTAGCCTGAATGTATTGCACCAGTGGGATAGGAATGGACCTTTCCAGTTTTAACTCTGCGACGCCCATCGTTATCTAAGCTCAGCCCGCACATCGGCCCGTGTTCGGATCGAACGATCTCCCTGACTATCCAGAACACTATACAGGTAAGCTGTTAAATATTATGAAACTAATTTGACAAGGCGCTGTTGCTGGCACCAACAGTGTCCAGTCCAATTAGTCTCAAACTATTCAACAGAATGTTTATTAAATGGACGATTAGTACCTATCAGACTATTACGCGCTAAAGACGGACTATATCGAACCATTTATGACGTAATGATTATGACGCCACATACACGTCACTTTGTTAATTATGACGCCATATGACGTCAGCTGGTCGTTGGATAAACCTGGAAAGGTCCATTGATATGTACGGATTTATGTAATAGTGGTGTGCAATGGTTTGCAAGCTTGTTAATGTGGTACATTATTCTATCCTTAAATCGGCAGCGGGGGTGATGAAATATCAACAATTTGTCTTGAACAACAACAACAACAACAACAAGAACAACAACAACAACAACATTAGGAGCAGGTAAAGTAGCATCAACAAAAACAACAGTAACAATTTGTGTATTTAGTACCGATAGTTTGAGTTAAAACTGGTGACATTTACGCTGATCGCTTGCCTTTATTATCCCATCCTGCAAGATGACAATTACCCATTTCATGCCTCACCGGCCAAGATGGAAATAAACAATACAAGTCGAAAATGTGTATGCAATAGCAGAAGCGTACCTCATTCCTACATACTGCAATGGATATATTCATGTATGTGCAATAACCTTTATAGAAAGATGAAAGGCTGACATTGTATCCATATTACTTATATCAATAGTGATGGGGACACCAGTGCTCCCAAAGAAGCGTCTGCAATTTATCCGGTGCCAAAGTCTGAGAGTCAATCTAGGTGCGCTGGCGTTGGCTGACCCTGCTTATTCGCATTGCTCCGAATAGTATCGATCACTATACCAAGAGGAAAATGAACAGCACTCGGCCAAATCAGGCTGCCTTATTTAATAGCAAACTAAATAGAGAGTACAATGTGTTACGGTTCAGCTAACACATCTGAAGTCAAATGATAATGTACTCTGGTATGATTGTCAGCAAGACTATCTGTGTATCCGCCTATCATCTAACAAACCGCCTTGTGTAGATATTCATCTCCATTCACGCGTATCTCTCAACGTGTATGTGTATACAGCCGGATTCCGGACTACGATGCCTTGATATGTGTGCATGCGCCCATGCCATTGTATGTCCCGCAATAAAACGCCATATCACGCAACGATTGCACATCAAAACTCTGCTCATGCAAAGTCACAAATTCTGTAAAACCATACATTTCATGGGATCTGAAATTACTATGAATTATTCACCCACAATCATATTAAACAGACACTACTTTTTAATAATAGGCAATGTAATGTATGCGTCAATGCCTTTGATGTACTAATCATTCTGAATTTGCACATAACATTGACTTTGAATTTTAAAATTAACTTGAATAGTTTTTCCAAGAGATTCCATTCCATTGGTAGTGGGGTGGGTGCATTGTTCATATAGCCGTAATTTGCTGTTAGATGCCGCGGTATGATTACTCCAATATGTTGATGTCATATTTCCGTCTGATCAAGCGATATGATGTGGCGTCATATATGGTGAGATACGTGTCAATTGAGATCAGTAAAGTTGTTTTCTGCACGAAGTTAAGGGAAAAATACTTTATAATCCTTTGAGGCCGAAAGAACGGATACAAGACGCATCATTGCCAGCGTCAAATTAGTTTCAACATGTTCAACAAGTTACCTGTAAAGTTACCCCTAAATTTCAAAGTTGGTATTCTGGATTTTTTTCCTAGTTTAAAGGAGTAACACGATGGACAGTGACCCTCTTCGTACAAGGGAACTAATATGTGGCGAGCCATTCGAGTCAAAATAGTGCAGCTCTCTCAGACAACATCTATTGGACTTAACCTATTGGTGGTCTTAACATTCAGAAACCATGTGGTTCCATCACAGATTACAGTTTGAGTAGATATGACAGTAGTGTTGTAAACATGCCCAATAGTTACTGAAAAATGATAGATAAAGCGTTCATTTCAGCAGGAGGAGATAAAGTTAGCATCGTCTTCTTCAATAAACTAAATGAGGGAAATTATAAATGTCTTACAGGAAGACGGAAAACACGGATGCAATTATAGATTATGTCATTGCTTCACTGTTCAAAGAAAATTGAGCAGACGCTATGCCGAAGATAAGTCATATAGATTGTCATTCTATGTCGTAAACCTTATTTATTTCATCCAAGCGCAATGTTCAAGATCCTGTAAGAACGTGATGCGTTCAATGTTCCAGATATTGACGTTTTTATAAGGATTACAGATTAAAAACTAATCGGGAAATAATAGTTTACGCGACTAGCTTTTCGTGTGCTAAAAGGTTACAAAACATATAAGCCCTCAACATAAACCCAGCGCAACGTGTAGTTGCGTGGTGGCTTTGTTAGAAATGTCAAGGCATTTGGCAGAATGACAAACTTATAGACAGACAGACAGACAAAGTGACTATCAGCTAAGAGAAACAGATTAGACGTATGCAAAAACCTCATTCCACAACATAGATATGGTTGTTTGTGCTTTGTTTTTAAATTTATATTTATATCTATTATTCGACATCTCCGGAACTCATGTGCAAATAATTGCAATTCCTTTCTAATAAGATGCCGGCAATTGCAGCAAAATAATACGAATAATCTGAAACAGAAAATTCGAAAATTGTGCAAGTACAATATGACAAAAACAGGTGGACGAGGGTCTGCGATCGCTGATTGCTCGTCTACAACGTAATTGCTAATTGTGCGTTTTCCTAATGTTACATAATGCCATGTCGCGTGCTAAGATATGTACTCGTATTGCAGCAATGGCTCCCAGTCAAATTAGTCTTAAATAGTTAGGAGCTTGCCTGTATAAGTATCTTGGGATTATGATTATGGGAGGTCGGGGGTTAACGTGTATACATCAATTCAATTATACTGGCAAAGTGGGCGGGCATAGCTGGAAATGGAACCCTCTAAGACTAATCTTGCATTAGAAATGGCTGTTTCTTTAAGCTACATATGGACTGAACTCCGAGAAACGATTTATCGGTGACAATCACTGACAACAATACAGCAAACGAGTTCTGAATATCTTCCGATAGAATATAGCACATTGTTAGTCATAACGAGCTGTGCCCATCTTCCAGGTCATGTGATAACGCGCACGTGTGTCCAATATCATTGCTAGCACGCCGTATTGCAATGGTTCTTAGTAACACGTGGTGGGATGAGTTGTATGTATGTAACAATGGTTACCGACAAGAAATCGAATCCACAACTGGCAACAACACCTAGCATAACCCACACATGCTTCCACCAGATCAACCCCACAAGACTTGAGGCGTTGTTGTGGTGGAAGCATATGTTAGCTATGATGCTAGACGACGTTGCCAGATGTGGGTTCACTTTCCGGACAATGCCATTATACCGGAATGTTACGAATACTTGTATAATTATGTAAAAGGTTATGTAACTGATAGGCGTTACGGACTGCGGGCGCATCTCTAAGTATTATCACATGCTAGCACTCACATGAGGTAATGTATTAGTGAACTATGGGATTTGATCAGTAATGAGTTACTGCACCATGAGCGTTAAAGCGCGCATTTCAATTTGAATCTATCTAACCATCCAATATGTAACGCTTTGTGATAAACCGCAATCAGGACCGTTTCTAAACATTGTAATTTCCATCTCGTAATGTCTTTCAATAGTGGAATATGAGAGAGCTAGGTAAGATAAACATATATCTAGCAATAAGCGGCAACAGCTCTAACCAAAATTTGTTTCAAAATATTCAAAATATTATTGATTTAATCATACGTATGTCGCCGCTCTTTGTTGGTACGTGTTTTAGAAGTTAACAATAGCGTGGCATAGTGTAGTTTGGCCACCGTACGTACGGTAATTTTGAATAATGCTGCCCGGTATTAGAACACATCAAACGCCGAGTAATTTTTGGAAGATATTAAATGAAATGCAATTAAGGTGTCACGGGTCCATTGCTCGTAATGTTAAATACACCCTTGCAAATATGGCGTCAATCCCAGGATAGTATCGTATGGGAAACTGTATTGTGATGACGGAGGCGCGATTTAAAATGATGTATTGGCGAGTGTCCTATTTTAGTTGGTTAGTAATGGTCCTTGAAAGGAACGCTAGTTTTCTTCAGCGGATGAGGTGTATTGTCGTGGTGTTCATCCGATCCGCAATGCCTGTTTGCACCACCGGTACGTTTTTAAGAAATCCAATAACTTCAAAACCGGTCTGCTGCATATGTTATGAAGCACACCTATGTAGGATCCAATCCCACTCAATATGTACTATGCCTTATGCAAACATGAATGACGCTTGGAAATGCGTATCTAGTCAAAACAATTAATTGATCCAAGAAACTCTCGAGATGTATGCTACATATCGTATGAAAGATTTGTATGTAGGAGTTGTTCCAAACCGATACATAGTATACCTTACGTCCGGACGACCCCCTGTGGCTAAAATAGGATCTGAGTTATTGACTTCACCTGGTTTGTACCGTGAATTGATTGCGGGCACCGTTTTATGTGTCACCCCGAAGACTTTCCATTTCATATCCACGTAAATTATAGCCATTTTACATCAAATACATGATTTGTCCAACAAAGACAGCATGTTCTGTAACATTCATGACATTCATGATACATCAACTAGGGATTTAACTCCACAGGATTTAACTTCACAGGATTTAGCTTCACATGATTAGGAAGTAAATAGCATTTGTTGAAACTACGTTTTTGCTGTAATACAGAAAATTAATTAATGGCTTTCAAATACCCACGCGGTCACCGGACAACCTGGACTGGACACATTTATGATTACAAAACCCACAGATGCTCTAAGGCTACAACAGCAGTCTTCAACCACATAGTCTTTATACCATACAGGACACACGCACAACCCATATGTCACATTATTTTAGCTACTCAGCTGAAAGAATGTGGCATAGTTAATCTGTGAAAAGAGCCATCCCATGTTTGTCATGCCCTCAAAGATAGAAAGTATGTCTTTAATTAATTAGGCTGCATTTCTCTAGTCTATAGCATTTACTTTTCAAACAATCAGAAAAAAGTATCAAGTATCGTGCTCCGTATATATTCGCGTAACTACAATCGTGTTTGGCAGTTGGTGTAAACGCAACCATTAGGATACAGGTAACTCGTTCGTAATTGACTGGAAATGGTTGCAACCCTTAGGCAGATTACTACAAAATATTCAACATGATAGCTAGTACATGATAAAGGACGTGTTATACCTGCACCTAGAGAGCATTCCAAAGTGTCGTGCGCGGCGACATAACGACACTGCCTATAGACTAAAAGATCGTGAGATTAAAAACTAATTATTGAGATATACACATATAGGGCCATTCTGAGAATAAACGTTACGAAACGTGAATTGCACAATCTATCAATACACATTTGAGATGAGATTTGTTTCCTTTCAGGTGCTCGTTTGTTTTACTAAGTACCGTCAGAGACATGTTTTACTGCATGCAGACCACACTTGTGTAGGTCTAATGTGGCTACATGTGGCTATGCAATGGAGGTATTCGCTACGTCACTCGGGTGCATTATGTTATGATCAAATACGGCACATAGATGACGTCACAATCAAAATGACGTAATTCCGTCACACAAATGCCCGCCACCGATCTGTGTGAATAATAGGCTTAAGGGATATACCATTTAGCTGTGCCTTATTGGTGCCATTCTCTTGTTATCAAGTCGCAAAATATTAGACAGCACACCTTTATAATGCACTTGGAATTGGGATATCTGGGAATGCAGTGTTCAACGCAGATACATCGAGTACAACACGCTTACAAAGCGGGTGGATCTTAGCTAGATAGCCAATAATGGATACCTTCATATCCAACATTAGCTTAAACCTGAGACTGACGTACACTGAACAGCGTGTGCATGGTTACATTATTCTACGGCTGTAGTAGCAGAAACATCCTGCATCTGCAATCAGTCCTTCTTCGCGTTTGCCCACTGTGTCTTGTCCTTAACTGATTTCGTTAGCTTTCTCAGATCCATTCCCGACGTGAGGGTACGAGTCCTGCTTGTTTGAAGTCACGTTGTAGTACACTTAGCAGATTTATGCAATGACACCATCTCCTGGCTTTGCACATGCTGGCTCCGTGTAGGGCGAACTCCACGGCTCTCTGTGCTGGTGTGTCTTCTGGCACCCTTAGCACATGGCCACACATGGACCAACTTTGCTGGGCAACCTTTACAGACAGCGACGACGTATTTCACATCTTGTATATTGCATCATTGGAAATTATGCTGTCCGGCCATCGGTGTCCAGTGATAGTGCGTGGCAGGCACCGAGTTTTTCTAGAGCTACCTTTAGCGATGCCCAGCTATTAGAGTTATACAGCATCAAGGATATGCAGCGTATACGATAGCAATTAATTCCAAGGCCACATGATCACGCATATAAGAACGTTTACATATGAACTTCCTATATAAGTTCGCTTGTCCAATAACGACCCTCGTCTACATGGAAATAGGGACATATCGAGGCTCACTGCACTGTCAACTATTCAGTTTTGATAAAACAAGTAGGTGTCTCAGAGTTCTCTGTATATTTGGTTCCATTATTAGTTTGTTGCCCTTGAATACAGCGTCTGTACATAAGAAAGCAACCATGGCCATGCTACAATGCTACACTGCGATACTCAGCAATAATAATCTAATTAAATGTACCACCATCGGGGATTGACTGCGTACACGGTGTTATTGTCCGGATAGTGCATTTGTGTTGCGAGTAGTGTGCTTCTTTGTGCAATACAATGCGTGTTCGAACGGTTATCGCATGTGTCCTGTGGGTATATTTTCTGGAAATTACCTTGGCGGACCCACGATAGTAAGATCTAATGGCAATTTTTTGTATGTGTCTTCTATGCAATTTCGACAACTTCAAGAAATTATCAGGTTAGCGGTGATAACATATATATCCTATATACTGGCACAATTGCTGATCACCCTCTCAAAAGCGTCATTTCAGAGTTCAGTACTCCAAAATAATATGGGTTTTTTCTTCTTATTAAACCTACTACGTATTATGTGTCAGATGAGAAAAAAAGCTGATACAATTTTATTTCTGATAAAACTGTAAATCTACGTCTGTTCAATTTCTCTAATTTAGTCAATTTTGGAGACTATGTGAGCAGCTGGTCGCCTACGGAAGCGAGTAAGAGAATACCCGGTCATGCCCAATTGCGATTTACTGAACTCACATCAACTAGCCCCAGTGGGTGTATGCCCATAAGCATTTTAGCTAGTATGTATGCTATCGTTTGGTGACAACATCAAAGTGTTCATGAAATTCGAAGGATATGTGATAACTCACATATAATTTGCATACACATTATTGCTTATCAAAATGAAGCATACTATGAGGGATGATCCTTGTCTTGATGCAAACTACATATTCAAACACATTGGGGCCTTGGGGAGATTTAACTGTTTTATGGCTACTAATGTTTACTAAACAAGAAGACGAGATTATCCAAGATCCATCAGATTATGAAAGGGGCACTGTAAGAAATGGTGATTTAGTCCGGCCAGACACTGTCTCTGCAGCATGTGCTATTACGTAGCTTACAGAGGAAGATATTCATTCCCTCAAACCTGGGAACATTTGGACACGCCACCGTTAATGATATAAATATCAACTTGAGAATAACATATTTCAACTGGACAGATCATGTTCATGGCAGTTTAAAATAACAATATGCTTGTTACACATATTAGATTGTGTACCAGTATAAAGATGATAGTCATAGAAAGAAGACCATTTTTCGTCTCAGAACTGGACACAACAGACTAAACCAACACATCTGCAGGCGGTTCCACCTTACGACATCGCCCGCTTGTCCTTGTGGAGAAGCAGAACAGACCACAGAGCACATACTTCAATGTTGCAGTACGTATCAGCTGCTGAGAGAAGAGATCTGACCTTTGTCAACCTCTTTTCTTGAAAAGCTGTATGGGCCTGTGGAAGAACTGCAGAAAACCACAGATTTCATCTTGAGAACGGCTCTCCAAGTGTGATACCAGCGATCGAAAAGAAGAAGAAGAAAGAAACAAAAGTATGCGATCTTAAAGTATTAGTGTTGTCTCGATGCTCAAGTCAGTTTAAGAGAAGGGGCAAATGAGCCATTTTGGTAAGATAGATGTGGCCTGAGAATGTAGCATTCTGGGCTGATACTTGGCAATACCGGCACAATAATCTGCCTCATCAGGCTGACAGAGCGCTGTCGGGTAGACAATCGTATGCGCACACTAGAAACTACACGGAGCTTTGCTCGACTTTGTCCTAAAAACATATTTACAACACACATCGACCCATTGAAAACAGGGGTAGTGGCGGAATTAAAATGATACCACCTCCCTCAACTGGATTTCCATTTAGACAAATGGTCATGGCCAAGAATATAAAACTCCCGTGTAGACCCCACTGTCCGGGAGAACCTAATCATGATACCGGCCAGTGGCCGGCCTTTCTTATTCTGGATTGTATCCTGAGGAGGTTTTTCTATCTGTGGGACACATTTCTACCTATCCTACCTATCCTACCTATCAAATTCTACATATCCTACCCCACCTATCTCCTACCCCACCCTGTTGCTATTCCAGCCGGCTGGTGTGTGTGTGTATGTGTGTGTGTGTGTGTGTGTGTGTGTGTGTGTGTGTGTGTGTGTGTGTGTGTGTGTGTGTGTGTGTGTGTCTGTGGTTCTTTTACCCTGCACTGGGGAGTGTCGCGGTGGGTCTTTATCTAACCTGGTCATATTACCCTGGCCTATCATCCTACCTAGTTTCGAAATTTCAGGTAAGTTCTAGCGAGGTCTTTTGAGTGGATTTGAACCCCAGTCTGCAGCCTGGGACTCCTATGCAATACTCTAGTGAGTGACCCACCGCAACACTACTAAAATCTCGCCTCTTAGTAATCTTATCTCTGAGCATGAGTATTGCGGTTACTGCGCTTATCAGACTGACGTCACTTCGAGATAACGCAGTAACAGCAATGCATAACTTATCAGCTATAATTACTAATGCATACATGGCCGAGGTAGTTAAGAGCAGAGCAGATGGTACGCGACATAAGCAGATGGTACGCGGCACATAGCTAGATCTGTGACTGGGGCCGTGAAACGGCATTACTAGTACACAGAGATTTATACAAAAAAGCCTAGGAAGGGAAAAAATCTGGTTTCTATTGGAAATAGCTGGGCAATAACGCATCCGCTATAGACAGGTTATCGGGTGTTAGTGTTTCATTAGCAAACGGTTACATTTGGAATCTCAGAACCTCAACCAGCAAACTCACAAAATCAAATTACAAGCCACTTTCCGCAACGTGTGCTCTTGCGACAGCTGTGGTGACATGTAATATATTAATCACTATGATGTCTGTAACATAAATTCATGTCATCGTTCTTGAAACAACCCGTAATAACTATTCTTGTAATATAAATCACAGACGAAGAAAGGATTAGATACCACGCTCTAGGTTATGACACTCAGATACAGTGTTTCCATCAGTTCACCGCGATAGACAGAAAGGACCAACACACAAGGAAAGACTGCCAGACAAAATCTTTGACGTTATAGATGTTATTTCGGTTTCAATGCCAGCATTACGTGCATTACGTGAGAGGTCAATGGATTTCGTTTTGATTTCTAATGATAGTACGTGACTCGACTTAAAGGTGCATGATCACAGCATAATGCTTGGAAATAAAATCATCAACATTTTATGCATATAGAGGCTTAAATTTGGGACTAGATGTAATGAAACGAAATAAATCTAAACATATGATGATTGTATTACGTATAACTTATTATAATCGTGTCTGTTGTGAAATTTGAATTAGAGACACGAGTCCCTATTTCAGATTTCCAATTAAGAAAGTATACTAATGTGTGCGTAATGAAGTCATCTTATATTAAGATGTATTTCGCTTCATTAAATTGAGGTACACAAATTACGCCACTAAATGTATACAATTTAAAACATGTTATTATGAGGCATTCTGGCGTGAATATGCACCTAAAATATGAAATAGCTGTGTAATGGATCTATCTCATATAGTGTGTATCAGTCTATTGTTGGCCGAGTTCGCCAATGCAATACATCAAATCCGTGTTCCTCGCATAGAGACAGATTGTTTCACTTCGGTCTGATACGATATTGCGACTAACTGTTAACATCCGCTGAGAAAATAAATTGGCAAATATTTTCACATTGTCAATCCTCGGAAAATCATTATCATTAACTCGTTGCAGTATCGGTATGAACGACATGTTATTTGGAACACCTTTCATGGTTAGTGTCGGGTAATTTGTTATCAATATATCAACTTTCGACGGAATGAGCTATTATTTACGGTCCGAAGTGTGAAATAAGTATGGCCAGAGTACACGCAATGTCTCGCCACACCACTGTGCATTGTATTCTGGTCCTGCAAATTACTGGGCCTGTACTGGGCCAATTGCGGACCAACACGGCCAAATATTGAACAGGTACTGGCCCAGTAACCTGTATTACCATGGTATGGCCTGCATAGAGGGATCCTTTTCTAGCTATGCACACACCCCCCCCCCCCATTTCTCCCTAAGCTCTAGCCACGTTTTGCCAGTACCTGGATCGATCGAACACTGAATTACCAGAATACCAATATCAAGATAACTACGCACGTACATTGTTGCACATGTTGAAACTAGTTTGACTGGGTGCTGCTGGTGCTTATTGCAGCAAAGGCGCCCAGTCAATTTAGTTTCAAAATTTTCAACAAAATGATTAGGAAATAGTCGATCCATCAAAGACATAATTTGAACATCTGACTGACTAGTCCAGATTCATGACGAAGTAGTGTCTGCCAATTAGGATTTCGACGTCAACCTATAAGTGGCGTAAATGACTGTGGCGTAATTACTTGATTTACAGAATGGAATCGTTCATTTTGTCCCGACTACACACATAATCGGCATATTTAGATGAGAACAGTCACAACTAGCTGCCACTTGGATTTTCAAGATAAGCATTGTTTCTGGTAATGCTTCAAGGGCATATGTGGCCGTGCAGATCTTACTGGCTATGACTATGGACAATACCATAACCATTGGCTCGGAATGGGGATGTAGACAATTACTCTTTTTCAAACGAAAAAGTAAATACAAGATCTGGCGTGTCCATTCTAAATTGCAACATTAAAACCGTAATGGAAAAAGATAAATGTTAATAAAGCATTAATACCTCTGTGTATATGCATTTTGATGTGCGTGGATAAAATAAGGATCTGATATAAAGTCGCTCCATATTTGGACACGCATGAGCATGCATGTACATGTTGATATCGGATGAACAGTTTATTCGAAAAATCACGATGACCATTTAGTGAGATGGGCTTAGATATACATGTAGGGCATAGAATATATACCACAGTCCGACGATATATATCCTGTCAATCAAGATTACGCCATTCTACAGCTTCTTCGTATCGTGATATCGTGAGATTTGGATTGTATGAATTCAGCTTTCAAAGTTTCACATTTAAATTGGGGGAAGCTTACCAGGAAATGCAAGTGGCATAGCTACATATAGTTCCCTCTATTAGACCTAGTGATTACTTTTAAATAGTCGGCAATACCATTCGCGTGTGCTTGATGCGGGGCGTCGTCTTTTTCATTGCTTTGAACCCGAGCCTTGTGGTGGAATATTTTTAACAAATTCTCTTTAATGGCATGATTTATCGTATGTTTAAGCAACGCAATCTTTCCTCCACCTGTATTATCTTGGACGTCTTTTTCTGTGAAAAAACCCCACTTAAATCCGCTTCTCAGAAATCTCATTATAAGATATGAATTTATACAGCCAACGTGTAATCTGTTCATCCCTCTCTGATAGTTAGTTATCTTTTACAATGACTAAATAGTTTCTCCAATAGCCTCCTTTATCGATTTGATATAGACGTGCTACACGAATGCAACCTACACCGCCAGCAAATCTCTATGTGAAACCACTATGTAGATATAGGCTCTATATCATTGTTGTAACTTAAGCCGTGTTCACACCAGATAGTTAATCCGGAGTAACGTCATGCTTCAGTATGGCGCTACCACGAAGTAACGTCATGCTGCAGTATGGCGCTACCACGATGTAACGTCATGCTTCAGTATGGCGCTACCACGAAGTAACGTCATGCTTCAGTATAGCGCTACCACGAAGTAACGTCATGCTTCAGTATGGCGCTACCACGAAGTAACGTCATGCTTCAGTATGGCGCTACCACGAAGTAACGGCATGCTTCAGTATGGCGCTACCACGAAGTAACGTCATGCTTCAGTATGGCGCTACCACGAAGCAACGTCATGCTTCAGTATGGCGCTACCACGAAGTAACGTCGTGCTTCAGTATAGCGCTACTACGAAGTAACGTCATGCTTGAGTATGGCGTTACTCCGGATTAACGTCATGCTTCAGTATGGCGCTACCACGAAGTAACGTCATGCTTCAGTATGGCGCTACCACGAAGTAACGTCATGCTTCAGTATGGCGCTACCACGAAGTAACGTCATGCTTGAGTATGGCGCTACCTCGAAGTAACGGCATGCTTCAGTATGGCGCTACCACGAAGTAACGTCATGCTTCAGTATGGCGTTACTCCGGATTAACTACCTAACGTGAACGCAGACTCGATAGCACCTGGGAACCAAGGAGCATATAATTATAAATATGTAGTTATAAATCTGTCAATCTTAATTTGTTTTGATTTAACAGTGCATTTAAAATTGTCAATGTCATGACATGTGCCCATTTACATCGCTAAATCGCGTATTCATCAATTGTATCTGAATTGCCAGGACATTTGCGAGAATGGGTTTCAGTTAAATTAAGAGAAATTACCTTTCTCGGTTTACGAGCTTGGGACAGAACGCCAATGTTGTCTGTAACAATCATCCTTGTTTTGCATAACAATTATTTTACTTTGTCCAGCAATGGCGGAACCCAGTTGTAGCTATGACCCGCCAATCTGTACTAGCTAAGCTCCACCTACACTTAGCCTGTGTTGGGATCATTCGATCCATGAACTCCCTGCCCACCAATTTCCAGAAAACTAAGTAAGCTGTTCAATATGTTGGAACTAATTTGACTGGGTGCTATTGCTGCCTATTGTAGCTCGTGGGGTTGCGTCGGGTCGTTCCAGTGCATAATGTCGGGTCGCCGCGCCACATGTGCACGACGGACGAGACGGCTGGATAGCTCCCGGTCTCGCTGACCTGCGGGTAACAAAGACTAGCTCCTAAGGCCGGTGGAAGTCAATTGTTCCAGTGGGGCCGTGCGACCATTGCCGCTAACATTAACATTGAACGGTGTTAGCCCACGAATTGGTGTTACCGGTATGCATGTCCATAGCAATTTCGAAGCTATGAACTTACAAGGATTTGTGACAAGACTAACTAAAATAAGTAATTAAAAATATAACCTATACAAACCACAGAGTTTGATAGATAACAGTGAGCATACAAATAATTCATGACATAGAAATAGCCGATGCACTTCTAAACGTGGAGACACCGGAGGTACCACACAGACTCTTGCGTCCGCAGAGGTACCCTCGCGAAGGAGCGCCCCCCCCCCCCCCACCCCGCTTACATGTTACTTTGCCAGCCATCAGAGCTTGGTGAGATCCGGATGGCGAGCTCCGTAACCACGTAAACCGTCACAGGGCAATGCCTACCTTTGACACAAGCAGATTTTTAATAACTGGCCTATCGTTAAGGTGGGGATAGAGAGACGAGTATCCACCGCATCTGTCCTTCCCGAGAGGGCGTGGCAGATTCCAACATCTTGCTCAGACATTTAATGATTTAAGTGGAGATGCGCATCTCGTCCGTCACCAAATCCCATGGAGCTAAGGATTGACCTGCCGTTATGTTTATATTCAATTTGCCCAATATGCACTGCAGTGCGGGAGAAATATCCTAAAAGAAATATGAAATAATAATAATAATGTGTTCGCAGTGCTTCCTACATTGGCAAAGCTAACTAACTACTAAGTATCAAAAGATACAGGGTGTGTGTATGTGACACCGTACCTTGGCCATCACCGCTCGGAAACGAACTTAGTCGTTTTCATGACGAAATTCCTCTCGTATAGGCTTATACACGCTCATTGCTCTACCCAAGGGTGGGTGGGCGGGGCGGTGGCACGCTTATAGGAGCGAACCCAGGACAGGTGGCCCACACCAAGCTTAGCTGGTACGGCCAGTACCCGACCAGTCGATCCGTGCTACACCACCCCCTCCTAGTTTGACATCTGTGACAAACGATCACTCATCACGAATCGCCACATGGACGCATGCTAGGTAGGAATTATATACTTCCCGGGTAGGCGTGTGGACTGCGAGGAGTAGTGACGCAATAGGCGCGTGTTATGAGAGACAGCACATAGAGGTGCCGCAAAGGACAAGGGAGGCATACTTTTAGTTTTGATTTTTGACCTGGAATTATTTTTCCAGGTCTTTTCTTTTTTTTTGCTTTGTTCATCTTTTGGTGCTGCTTTATTTATTATTTTAGAATATCATCCCTAAAACAATAGCTCGCATGGGTGTTCTCTTTGGGTGTGGATAATTGTTTTCTCCTCAGAGAACACCCAAGCTCCAACGTACCATAATTTTAATTTTTAAAGACATACTAATGTAATATAATATACAAATATATAGCAGTTATATATAAGAATACTCTCTTTTGAGTAGTTTTGGTTTAATCACGGGCATATCCCGGGTAAGTAAAGGGATACGCATTATGTAAAATGATTGATATACATAAAGGAAGGTGGCCCGTTATAGCGGGTCCGCACGGGCAGCTCTCGCTAACCCACAAACCGTCCCATCATCCTAAGGCGGGAAGTAAACATAATAATAAGAAAAACAAGACATATAATAATATTTGAAAAGCTAGTTTATCAGTCAGCCCCATCATAGCTGAGACTACATGACAGGATTATGACATTATTGCACTGCGGTGTGTTGTGTACTGTACGTCACACACGACGCTCTTACAATGCAGGAATCCGCAGTGCTCATTTTCGTGTGAGACACAGCTGGGCAAGAATGTTGCGCAGCTGTGTAGGATAACCGTAGTTATCCTAGAGACTGTGTTACAATTGATAGAACATATATAATAAGAAGAAAAGTATTTCAAAAATAATAGTAATAACATATTGTTAAGAATGAACCATTCCTCGCATCACTCGAAAATTCTGCTGCATCCGTGGCAGAAATGCCCGCACGTTTTGGCTGTAAAATTTCTCCACTGCGTCTAGGTTCCACGGCTGAGGGACGTGGCCGATTCTCCTGTATGGCTGATATTTCTCCGCTATAATTAGGCTGATTAAGAGTGTTAATGTTGGACACAATGTTAGACACTAGTGTACGGGAGCTAGTGACAGTATCATGATTATTCAAAACTAACAGTGGCTGCAGGCGATGGTGCTGTCATGATGCTGGTGGCTGATGCTGCTGGTGCGGGTACTGACGCTGTCTTTACTGGAGTTGCTGGTGCTGGTGTTGCCATTGCTGATGGTTCCAGATCGGTGAAGCGGATGGCTGTTTGCGGAAGAGCTGGAGCTGCGGTGGTGGAGTGGGACTGCTTCCATATTGTGGTGGCCTTGAGGAGACGGTTGGCGATGGCGCGCAGAACGGGATGAATCTCCTGCATATGGGCTATCTTCCTCTGTCACGAATACAGGCGGTCTGGAGTGGTGCCTTTTCTTATGGCTGGAACGTGAGGGTGGAGTGCTGTGGTGACGTCGCGATGATAACTTGGGTGCTGCTGCTGGCTGCGGGCGGTGAGCGTCGGTCTTTCTCATCTATTACTAGATAATCCAGAGATGGCGATCTCGGATACCGTCTGATGGCGACGTGATCACGGGTATTGGGCGGCCGACGGTGACTGTTGATGAAGCTGCAGATGCAGATGCGGATGCGGTGGCAACGCTGATTGGTAGCAATTGCTTGACACTGCGTAGTGTTCTTAGTTATGGCCAATCTGTCCATTGGGAGCACAATTATCGGAAGTCTATTTTCAAACTGAGTGGCCAACACGTCTGTGTTCTATCTTTCTTCTCCCGGTACTAATCGTTACATCTAAGACACTATGTTTATGTTTTAGCGCGTGGGTCACACCGTAGCATGCTGCTGTGAATAGGTACCAGCAATCCATACAAAACGCACGTTGAAGCAGGTGATCTCTGTTGATGTAAAGTGTCAGGTCAGAATTCCCGGTGAAGGCACGGTTACATTTCTGTCCGTCTGATAGAAGCGTGTATAGGAAAACTTCTCCACGGGTGCTGGTGACGTCGACTCTCCTGATGGTTCTGAGAGAGCCAAATCCTCTTCAAGAGACATACTGTTCCCGCATAGTAACGGTGTTGCATAGTAACGGTGTTGCGGGTAACCTACCCTAAACTAATTGTCCTAACCCTTCATTAACCGTCCAGGCCTAATATAGTAAAAATAAAGAAATAATAATAAGAAACAAGCAGACTTTAGTTTACGACACAAGAGTAGCCTAGTGCTATGATCATCCCTGGTGTGGAATTTTGTTGGGAAGACGAAGTTTCAGCGCCCACATCTCCTTTTTAAACGATTTAGTGACGTCACAGGAGGGCGTCTGACCACACTCGAAAGTTGGTGGGTGATTTGGTCACGCCCTATATGCAAAGTTTTGAATTACGGATTCCTGTTGTCACATAAATTATTCCTTCCGTTTAGAGGGAGTATTTATAATTATAAGGAGATTGGCCGATCAACTTCGTCTCCATTCTGCAAGAAATATAAGTTTTCGATCAACGCAAAACTAGGAACTACTTATTCCCGTGGAAGACCACCTTTTAATCAGTGTGAGGCGGTTTTTTCAGATTGGATGCTTATAAACTCGCCTCTTTTATTTTTAGGCTGGAGCACCCGGTGGGGTTTTGTAGGGGAGCGTGGTGGTGCCAGCAGTAATTTCCCCGACTCACCCCTCTCCACTCCTCCATTACGCTGTGGTAGTCGCGTATTTGGGCGGCTCTTTTGATAAAGGGGCTTGATCCAATTTACTGGAAATAGAAGTGAAAGTCACGTGGCTCTTAAAAACCGATCGGAAACTTAGATATTGTTTATGTTTAATGGCCGAATGATGCTGCTGATGTATACTTCTTGTAGATGCGGGAAACGGACATATATGTTCTACTATGGGTCTTTCTGAAATAGCGTCCCTATATTGCGCGAGTTCTTATACATGCTACTTTGGTGTAGGTAAGAGAATTTGTGAAATTCTCTTTGTAATTATACTGTCTGATTTTTTATGCTGCTTTACCAGCCCTTGCGTTAATAATTTGTATACACTGTAGAGCAGTTGTGTTCTTAATCAAAAATACAACAGTAAAACTGTATGTAATTTGATGCGCGGTTTAAACAGTTATATTCTTGCGGTGTATCAATGTTACGGATCCCGCCAAGATAGCTGGGTTTTCCGAGTGGGTAGGCTGCGAAGCATCTTCCTCTATGGGTAGGACTAGCCTCATCCCTACCTAGACCAGCCATATTAATATAATTACACTACAGCTCGGAAATATGGGTGAACACAGTTTTTACAATTACAGTGGCGTCGTATGGAGATTGTGAATACAGTCAACCCGAGTGTCTGTGTTTCTGACATGTTGGTGATTTTGATTGATACGCGTGGCTGGTTATTTGTGGATGAGTCTTGAGCTGTGGTGAAAATGTGCCATCTTTATTGCTGAGTGTGGGAGGGGTGCGGCGGTGCGGTGTCATCTTTATCGAACCTGCTGGTATTTCGCCCTGTAATGGTCGAGCCCGTGGGCGGGACAGAGTTACTTTAGAGTGCGGATGACCTGAAGGATGATGTCGTAACTTTAATCAATCCATTATCGAATTCAAATTTTCGGTGGTCAAATCCTACCCATGACTGACGACATTGCGGGCATCTTGCTCTCTTAATAGTATTGACTGTTATTATGTGTGAATGAGGTGTAGTAGTGTTAGCTGTTTCTGTACGACGTTTCCGGGAGGGGAAGGGGGGGGGGGGTTGTGGACGTTTCCCACATAGCGTACTGAAGATGGCTGCGGTGCATTCCTTCTCTCTGCATGATCAGTTCTCCCGTAACCGGATAAGAAGGTGCGTGTGGGAGAAATGCTGGCTGGTGTTGATGACGATAGTGTCTTGTTGTAGGAAAGTCCGGGCTGCTGTAGGATGCTAATGCTATGCGAGGTGGGCGTACTCCAGTGTTCCACGCTGGTGAATGCCGAGTCTGTTGTTATTCTGGCGAGTTGGGGTTGCGAGAGATAATAATTCTCCCTCATAAGTGTGGATGGATTTTTTGCTGGAATTGTTATGTCTCTAACTATTCTTAATTAAAAAACATTTGGTGCTGCTAAGCGGTGCTGTTGCCAGTGATGACTGTTTCCATTATGCTGAGTATAACCGAGTATGTGTGTGATGTGCGCACAATGATGAATTGACATATCCAGCCCTGAAGGCAAGTGTGTTCTGTATGCGACCGACGTTCTGTCTGTGGTGTGATGTCCTGACTGCTCAAAGGTGGGTGGGGGAGTGGACCTTATGGCGAGGGCGGTCCTTGGACAGGGGGATGTGGTCATCTCCCGTTACAGGACGGTTGGTGCCTTGTCGCAATTTTAGGTGCGGTGCGGGGTGCCACCCCCTCTGTAGCAGCAGTCTCTCTCATATCTGAAGATTGACGGTCAACAGACGACGAGTGGAGTGTGAAATGGACTGGGCCGGTAATGTCCGAACTTTGTGCATAGATGAGGGATGCCAGTTGGAGCTGGGATGTTGATGCCATCATGGTCAAGGGTGCGGCATGGTTGGAGAGTGGTTCGGCCATTTTTTGGGTCATTGTCGGGTACACCAAGTTGTACGATTCTACTGTTCTAGACATGCAAGCCCTCATCTGGCCACTTCACTTCCATACTATTCATTACATGTTCCACCCACAGGAAGCATGGCTTGGGTCAGCCTCAGATTCTGCTTGTGGCAACTCTATAATGAGGTGTATAGCATGAAGTGGGTGTGTGTGGGAAGAGGTCGGTGGAACAATCCTTCCATCCGCCCCCTTGGACAATACAAACGAGAAGTTCTTCAAACACGACTTCCCAGATCGAGTGGACCCGTGCTGAGGAGGGAGAGGGCGAGTCCATATCTTGTCATCATCCCCAGCATTAGCCGCTGGTTCACTGGGTTCCTGCCCTGGTAGAAGATGGGCTGAACTGGCACCATGGTTCCCTAAGCTAACTGTGGGAATACTAGTTTCCGTAGATATTTCTGTCTGGGTACCGGTGTCCCGGGTAATGCCCGGCCCGAGCTATGATGCCGGGTTGTCGCTGACACATGGTTTAAGCCGATCGAAGTGGATTACTGAGATCAGGCCATCCGGTACGGTAGGTCACGTCCAACGTCTTACCTGCTACCACATAGGGGCCTTTCCACTGGTAACTCAGTTTACTTGGCACGTTTGCAGACCGTCGTGAATCGTGTACCCATACCATCCTTCCTGCTTCATATGGATTTCCATGCACTCTTCGGTGATACAATCTCTTTTGCCGCTGGTGTGCAGTGGATAAAGTTGCTCTCACTAACTCATGGGCCAGCTCTATCCGCTGCCACAAGAGTTCAACGTACAGAGAAGGTGAATTTTTCTCTAATTGTATCCGGGGCAAAGCCAGTTCCAGGGGTAAGGCTAATTAATGACCTAACATTAACCGAGCAGGGGTGTAAACCATGTTGAAATGTACTAAAGTGCAGTAAGCCATGAGTACGTATGGGAGTCGAAGATCCCAATCTCTACAATCAAGACGTGTTTCCTTTGTCAACATTTCCGCCAGGGTGCTGTTGAATCGTTCTACCATTCCGTCACTCCTGGGCTGATATGGTGTCGACCTGGGCTTGATGATGTGAAACAATTTGCAGAGCTCTGATATGAGCCGGCTCTCAAAATTACTTCCTTGATTGGAGTGTATTTCATAGGGCATACTGAAACAGCAGAATACATTACTTGTCAGGACCTCCGCTACTGTGGATGCCTCTTGGTCCGGCAAAGCAAATGCTTCTACCCACTTCGTAAAGTAATCTTGTAATACGAGGATGTACTTGTTTCCACCATCTGTCGTATTCAAGGGTCCGAGCACATCAATAGCCATTCGTTCCCACGGTGCACCAATGATCTTAAATTGAAGACGTGCAAAATGGTGCTGGCCAAAAGCACGTTTTTGGCTTGGGATACATTTGGCAACCCATGCCTTCACACTACCGCGAATTCTGGTCCAGTGGAATCTCTGTTTGATTCGTGTCACCATTCTTTCCATGGCTAGATGCCCGGCGTTATCATGTAGTTGTTGTAAGATGTTATTTTAATAAATGTCCAGGATCACCAGAACGTTGTTGCTGATATGACATTCTTCAAACCGCGGGCAGTAATATTTAGCCATGGTGGATAGTGGTGTCACAGATTCCTTGG
The DNA here is from genome assembly GCA_034401795.1 of Chaetoderma sp. LZ-2023a. NCBI lineage: Eukaryota > Metazoa > Mollusca > Caudofoveata > Chaetodermatida > Chaetodermatidae > Chaetoderma > Chaetoderma sp. LZ-2023a. Next base: position 66,112,543 of record CM067360.1, read on the forward strand.
GAGGATGTACCCCCTCCTGGATCCACGCATATGTATGTTGTGATTGCGCATCTGTTGCTTGTTCGTGTGCGATTTTCTCCAGATTCCACTCTGTGCACCGCAATTCGGGGAACACCGGAGATGGCTGTACAGATTGTGTCACAGTTGCGGCCTCTTTGTGTTCATCTCCTTGCCCGATTCTGCTGAGGGCATCGACATTACCATGCAATTTGCCGGAATGGTGAACAACGTTAAAGTTATAGGCCTGCAGGGATTCCTGCCATCTCGCTATGTGGCCATCCGGATTTTTAAGGTTTCGGAGCCAGAATGGTCTGTATGGAGAGTGAATGGGCGGCCATAGAGAAAGTGCTTATACAACTTGACGAAATGTACCACTGCAAGTAGTTCTCACTTCGTGGTTGCGTATCTTTTTTCTGTTTTGTTTAATGTATGCAAACCATAACCCAATGCCTGCTCCGTTCCATCCTCTGTGCTCTGAGATAGAACCACGCCAATAGCATAAGCTGACGTGCCAGTGTCTAAGATGAAATCGAGGTTTGGATTACGATGAGCAAGAATCGGGGCAGTCGTCAAGAGCTCCTTCAATGCCCTGAAGGAACCTTGACACTCACTCGTCCACTCGAATAGCCAATCCTTTTCGCTGATGTGAGGTGAAGCAATCTCACTGAACTGGCGGTTGTATCGGCGATAGTACTGGCAAAGGCCGAGAAACTCCGAGTTTCTGTGATCGAGGAGGGTGTTGGCCACTCTGCTACTGTCTTTGTTTTTGATGGCTGAGTAACCGGATATAACATGTCCCAGGAACTCGACGCTCTGTCTGAATAGATGACATTTCCTTGGTTTGAGCATTAAATTACCCGTGCGGAATCCGGAGAGCATGGTGTCTAAATTGGTCAAAATTTGCTCAAACGTGGGACCAACGATGATTACGCTATCGATGTAACACAGACAGAGTTCCCATTTCAGGGTAGTTAATACCTGCTCAACGAGACGGTCGAAAGTTCCAGGAGCGTTGCACAAGCCATAGGGCATCTTGCGGAATTGAAATAGATCATGCCTACATACGAATACTGTCTTTTCCATGTCAGCTTCATCCATGGCCACTTGCCAGTAGCCACTAGCTAAATCAAATGTACACAACCACTTGGGTCCGGACAAGGAATCCAAGGCCTAATCTATTCTGTGTAATGGATACGCGTCTTTAATGCTAAGATCATTAAGGCAGCGGTAGTCAATGCAAAACCGTAAGGATCCGTCCGTTTTGCCTGCTGGCTCTATGGGGCTGGCCCATGGGGATGCTGATGGTTCAATAATACTGGTCCACAAAATGTCGTTTATTTGTTGATGTGCTTCCACTTCCATATAGATGGGGAGACGTCATACCGGTTGTCGTACTGGGCGATTATTTCCTGTTTCGATGGAGTGGCATACAAGATGAATTTCTCTGAGATTCATGTCTCTGATGAAAACTACCGTGATACTTATACAGTAGTCTCCGTACTTGTTGTTTTCTAGATGTGTGTATACCTACTGTGGCACATAAGTATAAATCATGTAGATGTTCTGGTAAATCATCAGTAATGTATGTGGGTGTGGTGGTGAGTGTTGGCGTTTCCAAAGAAATCACATCCACCAAGTGGCGACAACGGACTCCTGGTTCAAGAGTTATATGGTTCGCTGTGCCATTGAACACTCTAAATTGAATGTGTTCTTTGTTTGTGGTGTCCACAATCATACAGGGACTTGCGCATTGTGAAGCGATCATATAATCGGTGTCAGATTCCTGCATGGTGATGTGTGTGTTGTTCCCTAACTGTGGTGCGGTGGCCCATAGGTTCTGTTCTTGTCCTGGCTCAACTGTGGCTGTACATATTAGAGCACACGTATCATATAATGATGACTCTGGTCCAAGGGGTATCCGTCGGCTGTGTATGTCAAGTTCTTGTTGCGGGCAGTGTATTATGGCTTCGCTGGCACTATGAAACTCAGAGCCAAGAAGGGCATCGTTTTGAATAGACGCGATGACAGCTCACTGTATGAATTGCATCTCCTCTATTTGTATGATAAGATTAACCACTCCAGCCATGGACACATCGGCTCCCGTAGCTGTCTGTCAAAAGGAGTGTGTAGGCCTATGGGGTGGCTTCTTATGAGGTGAGATGCTCTCATACATGTGCTTGTTAAAGATAGTGATGGTCCCCACAGTGTCAACGGTGGCCCTGGTGGAAATACCGCTAAACAGACAGGCACGCTTTGTAGATGACTTTTTGGTGCACCTGTGGAAGTGTCTCCAATGATGCCGTCTCCGAAAGTGGTTCCTGAGCGGAATCATTCTGTATGTAGTCGGATTACTTTTGGTTGGCTTCCTTTAATGTTGCTGATAGCTGAGTGAGGAAAGGGCCAGTCCGTCGTTGCCACTGCTGTGGGTGTTATGGTGATGACGAAGCTGGTGGTAGCAGTAGTGGTGGAATTGTTGCCGTTTCTGTTGGTCAGCAGTGCGGATGGGATTTTTGCGATCACGGATAAGTGCAACCTATGCACACCACTTCTTGTAGTGCATCATATGGTGTTTGGTGGATGCACAGAAGAAGCAGTGGCGTCGTGGACTCCTTCCATAACGACAGCCGCGTCTACGTTTACGGATCCATGATGCGGATTGGATGGCTTCTCCCATACCGCTGCTGTCTGTGGATGCGGGAGATGATGCATGCTGTGCGGGACGGTGTGTTGCATACCACCAAAGGGACATCAAGAGTCCAGTGTCTTGGTGGCGGGACATGGTTCTTGCAAAAGCATTGTTTCAGCGGAGGTGCTACAACCTATCACTGCCGTTTTACACAGGAAAGAAGTTCTGTTAGATGCAGACATCGCATTGTACCCTTTGGCCTTCCAGGTGTGGTTCACTGTCCCCGCCATGCCGGATGGACGCCCAGTTCCCCACATGGGATGCAGCCTAGGCTAGGTGCCTTTCCGTACATGCTTGAGATAAAGACCTGACCAAGTTAGGGGAAGATAATCTGAGACAGAGTCAAGGCACACACTGACGACTACCGAGCCGAGCGGACACAGTACTGGATGCCAATTAAGGTCGTCTTAGCAAGGGCCGCAGCCCAGCTGGACCGTACCAAGGAGGTGATGCCCGCTAGACATCATTTTAACTAAGGGCGCATAGATCGTTCTTTGACGCCATTTTAGCTAAGAGACCCGCGTTGATCGTGCTAGCCAGGTCATTCACCCCATGGGTACTTAGGATCCCAGACTACTCCACCTATCCGGCAAGTGACAAGTTACACTGTCTCACACACACATACCATCCTGCTTCCCAAAGAATCACTTTTCATGATCTTTGATGACCGGAGGCATGGCTCGCAATATGAATGCTTGCCATGGCCTGCCTGTCCATAGAGCCATCTTGACCACTCATAACCATAACGGGTTGATGAACTGACATGATCAAGACGACTGGCCGGTGACCCATTCACGCTCAGGGGCAACCAGCGGTCTGATCTGTACCTATCTGCCAACAGAATACGAACTTTGACCATTTCCCCCCGGCCTGGCCTACAGGACACCATCAGTAACTCTCCCAATACAAATTCTGCGGAGGTGTGCCCTGGGTGTGGGCTGCCACCCACGTGCCACGCATGTCCACTTACTGAGACAGGATGAACCAAATTCTCAGCAGCCCGAACATGGCGCCGACTAGACCATACCACAGTAGGATGTTGATTTATCCCTCGTAGACATGGAGGCCTTCGGTATCTCCTCTGCACCATAGTGACAGTTTTACATGGCCCCGGACCCTCGCGGGCCCACTGCTGCCTGTTCCCGCGAACTTTCGAGGAGCCTATCCCTCTCGGTCTGCAGGGTCACTCTGTTCGAAAGAGGGGGATGGCGGTGCTGCTGATGTGGGAGGCATTGTAGGCACCGACATATATGAAGCCGTGCGGGCATGAGAATGCGGATGCCTGATGATGATAATTGGCCACTGGACGTTGTTGTACGGAGGCCGCAGTTGAGCCGGGTTGTAAGAATGGGCACTGAGGAGTTTCACAGCTCATCGGGCTGTGGTGTTCTGTGGTCTGCCGTTGGTCTGGTAGACAGAGGTCAGTTAGGGCACCGTTCCCTCCAGTGGCCCAGCTGACCGCATCCGAAACATGTGTTCAGTGGTGGTGCGGTGTTCATAGTATTTGTGGTCCTAATGTGTGTGGTTGCGAGGTTGGTACTGAGTGTGGTGACGCGATTGGTAAGTGCAGAGATCTGTTTGTTGATCTCATCTATTCAATCGTTCATGTTGGTGCGATTGTTATTGTTGTGCTGGTTACCACGTCCCGGGGCTCCATTGTGGCCTCCTCTGTAGCCACGCCACTTCCTCTAGGCGCAAGATTCTGATTGGAATGCTGTGTTTGCAGGGCTTCTTGTTGTGTGAATGTTCCTGTGGCACATGTCGTGGAGGGTGTTGTGCAGTTGTCGGCTGATGTGGCGAAGTTAGCACCGTCCAGCTCATTGATGGGGTGAAGTTGACGGCGATTGGCCTTTTCCCGCTCCAAGAAGTTTTCGATCCATTCCACGGTTGCTGTTAATTGAGCTAGACTGGCGTGGTCTGCGAGAAATAATTTCTCCTTGAGAGCCTGTTCACCGCTTAGCGTGTCAATGAACGTGTCCAACTGTAAATGTGTGACGCCCTCGATGTTAGTGCTGGGGTAAGTGCGGGTGACAAGTCTCTGGATGCGGCTTGCTAACTCCGGTAAGGACTCTCTCTTGCGTCATCTCAAATTTTTCAATTGTAGGCGACTGGTCTCCCCTAGGGCGGTGTCGCCGAACCGTTCCGACAACGCTCTTTCAAGCTGGATGTATGTTGGGGTATAGTCGGTCCCGAGGCCCACGAGAACTTGGAGCGCTTTTCCAGAAAGTTTCACGGCGAGATATTCTCCCGTTTGCCGACCATTCCACCTGTTCATCCAACTGATGATCTCGAACTGTACTTTGTAGTTCGGCCAGTCGTTCTCCCCGATAAATTCAGGGGTGGGGGTGTTGAGGGGGGTGGGGTGGGTGGGAGGTAATGACTCGGCCAGGGCCACCGGGAAATGCAGATGCGGGTCGACGTGTAGGTGGTGGTAGTGGTGTTGGTGTTTCCCGGCGGCGTTGTTGATGATGATGAGGGTGCCTATCCCGGGAATTATAATTGTTTATATAAAGATGCGTACGTAAATTTGCTGACACATGCCCTGATGCGGATCCATAGACCGGTGTTGGTATATGGCTGGGAGGCGGTGTGTTATGAAGATGACGCGGACATTCTTTAGGTGGTTGTTATAGACATTCCTCGTACAGTGGTGGTGCTATAGGCTTACGGGTGTGCTGTGTAGTGTGACTGATGTAACGATGGAACGGATGTGGTGATTCCTCTCTTAGATGTCATGGTGTTCCCTGAAAATAAGGTGGAATATTTAACGGGGAAGACATAGGATATTGTACATTATAGTTGTCACCCTGCCACATATCACCTACTGATGACGTGGCCGAATGGTAATATTGTGAAAGATAATACGTTTGCCCGTATATGGGTCTTTGTCGAGATCGTCCACGATCCGGCCTTGATGGTGTTGGCCTATCGCGGACGTCTGAAATAGTGCGGAATTCAGTTCCCGCTTGTGAGGCATCACGGAATGTCCCCTTGTCATCAATTATACGTTCCTGACGAGCTTAATTACGCCATTCATGACATCATTGATTAATAGCAAAAGAATACAAGTTGCCCTCTTTGATACGGAATACGATTACTATTCACTGATGGACGAGAAATGTTGTAGAAGCGGTGCTGGTGATTCCGCGCCTTTGGAACGTATTACATAGTCGCTGAGCACGTGAGCGTTGCGTACATCGTATGATGCTAGCTCTTGATCGAGGGAGTCGTCACTGAATGGAGATATAGAGTTAAGCTCGCTGTAAGGTGTGGGCGTGAGTTCGCTCCGTAATGTTCTTCAATCCCACATCGGGCGCCACTTGTTACCCGCAGGTCAGCGTTGCACAGGATCTGGAACCACGAGACCGGGAGCTAGCCAGCCGTCTCGTCCATCGTGCACATGTGGCGCGACGACCAGACATTACGCACCGGAATGACCCGACACAACCACACAAGCTACACTATGGCAGCAACAATGCCCAGTCAAATTGGTTTCAAATTATTCAGCATATCTAGTAAATAGTAAACCCATACAATTGGTACAACTGTGCTTTAGTCCGTCATCAATTATATGTTCCTGACGAACTTGATTAATAGCAGAAGAATACAAGTTGCACTCTTTGATACAGAATACGAGTACTATTCTAATCTGATAACACACAAGTTGTGAATTTGAGAATCCACTAGAATACAACAAACACTCGTGTGTTTCTGCAAAACTGCAAAGTTATATAACAATTTACCATAAGCTCGCTTGTAAGTTTCTCAAGATAATAGCAGATAATTCCCGGAACGGGCAGTAAATTGTAATAATGGCGGCAAATGGTGTATATTCATTGGCATCAGCGCGGAGTTGCATTAAACGAGCATACAGATAGTGGATAGAATCACCATAATCCTGTTTCATGCCAGATGTATAACCGCTTAACTACTGTTTTCCAAACAGAGGCACATATTTTACCCAACACTCGTGCCATCCTCCAAATGAGCAGATGCATGCACTTATTTCAGGAAAGATGTAATCATATTGTTTCAAATTGTATCACACGAAAGTCTATTTCTGTAAATCTGAATTTGGAATTGTGGTCGTCATATAAGAGTTAAAAAGTCTGCAATATCAAAAAAACCATTCTTTGAAAAGGCTGGCAATTTGGAATTTAAGAGCAATTTGAGATTATTTTCCATACCCTATCACTGGAAGACTTTTATAACTCCATCATATGGGGCACACACAGGTAGTCACTGGTAACGTGGTCTCTTCATTCAGGCGAACTGCTCTATTAGGTGATTCTTCTTAAAATCTGTTAAATATCTGCCTTAATGAACTGCCATCCTTTGCATACCTTTTAGCATATCCTATATTTACTTGACACCGATAGATATGATTATTATGAAATCATCATCGAGATCAATTAGCTAGCAGAAAATGATTAATTCGCGGAGAAAATAGTAAAAGACGGATACAAAGTAGATAATAGCATCGATCCACTGTTCAAAGAAATGGTATCTCATGCAATTCCTGGGATAACTTATATAGATAGTAGCTCCATGCGGTAAAATGTTACTGTACAGATGAACCTAATCGGTAGATAGTAACAAAGCACGTTGCGAGGAGGTGGGGGGGGGGGGCGTTGAAGATGAAGACATTCTGGCAAATATAGGAGCGTGATTAAAGTACCTAGTCTATATATTTGATCTGGAATCTCTGGATATACTATACACAAACAGTATTAAACCATCCTTGGAATATGCTAATGATCTGCATCTGGATTCCGGTCTCGAAGCATACACGAAAAAAACATAGACAAGTGCATTGTCAGCTGTAGAGGAATCAAATCATCAAACCGATTTTCTTTCTTAATGCAATTATCTTTGACGACATGTCTATGGCTATTGTCATTACCACAGAAACCATGTTAGTGAACAGGTACTGGACGAATACAGGGACAATATGGCCCAGTATTGGCACAGTTCTGGCCAGTTCTAGCCCAGTAGCCTGCGTTATCAGTGTGGCTGACCAACATGGCAATACAAATGCAAACGCAGAAGCTAGAATAAAAACTGTTCGGCAATTTGAAGCGACTGGCCGCCTTGAATAACTATTTATTTTTTCCAAATTATACATTGTAGATAAACATTCGTAAAATCACTAAGCATTAATCCGAGTTATTCTTGCTTTTTTTTTTAGATATTACTATTAATACCGATCAGAATCTTGACGAGCTCAGAGCAGCTTCTCTTACTCCTATCTTAGAAGGAAATTCTTCGTCATGCTTCGTTACCATTTTAATGCTACTGTAGCAACTGTATAATATACAATGGGGGATCCGGTCTGTCACTCAAGTATATTGTGACATCCCGGAATAATACGTCACATGTTAGCTGACGTCACAATCAAAATAACGTATAGCTCCTTCGCGAAACACGAAACGCCCTCACGAAAGTATATGAATTGTATATCGTTAATGAATGTACAATTTTCTTACATATTTTGAAACTTATATTGATTGACTGGGGATGTTGCTGCTATAACCATGGTAAGAAACATGCCAGTTCAAATTGCTTTCAGCATATTGAACTGTTTACATATATAAACAGGTGTGCAGATACAGATTTCACAGTTATAAATCGATTTCAACGTGTGTACAACGTGGGAGGCCCATAGTATGACATGAGTGAGATTTAGTTAGAAATGGCCCCATCTATTGGCAGTTTTGTCATTCAAGACAAGTACAGAGACAGCTTTTGGCCGGCTTCATCGTGAAATGGGTAAATTCCTATTCCCGGTGCAGATAAATAAAAGCAAACCAATTCAATACGTGTTTGGCATCGCCTTGTATGCTTTCACAAACCGGCAGATAAAGCATGTAAAATATATGGAGATCCGTGCAGAGCGGGAGAGGGAGAATACCACGCGTAGACACAGATGCGCTTATTGAAAATGAAGGAAAACTGCATTATCATTTGAGTTGATTAATGTTAAATACACACTAAAATAATGTATTCTTCATTCAGTTTGCTATTAAAGTATTCTTCCATATTTGGTTGAGTGCTACTCGTCTCCTCTTATGGCACTGACCGATTCACCAGCGTGACTCGATTGGGTTTCATGCCATGGTTAATCTGGCACTAGATCAATTGCAACCGCTTTTTGCGAACACTGGTGCTACCTCGTCATCTGAGCTATTCTACAGCCAAGTCTTCTAGATTCTATATCAGAATTTTGGAAGCTGTATTGAATGTAGATGGATATCTGGTTAATGAGGAAACATTAGTTTATGATGGAGTTTAGGGGAATAATACTGGTACACTTTGCAAAGTAATTAATGAAGATATAATCACCGTTTTCTGAAAAGGACAGAATCTTGGTTTAAGTTGCTCTCTTGCTATATACGCTGTTTCCGTGAGAGACGATTAATTGATTCTTACAGAAAACTATATTCGTTCTTCTCCATGATTACCGCGTTATCCACGGAATTATTTATTTTCCTCACCACTTCCATCAGTTCAAACTCAAAAGTGGTAATGACTAAGCTGCATAGCTCCATTATGATGTCTTTGATGCCACTGCTGGTTCTACTACTGCGACGATGACGATGACGGCGACGACGACGACGACGACGGTGGCGACGGCGCCGACGACGACGTCGACAATAACATTATTAAAGTATGTGACGCTGGCAGAGAGAGAGAGAGAGAGAGAGAGAGAGAGAGAGAGAGAGAGAGAGAGAGAGAGAGAAAGAGAGAGAGAGCGAGCGAATGGTATATGCTACTACATTCGACCTACAACTGTCATCTGATCATCTTAGACCCACACACTGAAGAAGTAGATTAAATTACTGAAGTCACATAACATCTATAAATATTCCTCTTGCGCAAATTGATTCATAATGGTAGTTAGTTACTCACGCATATGTTCCACAGCATCGTGATCCGTCCGTGAAATGCTGCCGTTGATGTCTTATCTCTCTAGACAACTTGTGGCAAATTTACGGTGTTATTGTTATGAGGATACACGACGTGAAAACAAAGACAGATGTAATGGATATTATAGTCGATGGTGTGAGTGAAGGGAAGACTTGACCGTTCCTACAAGGAGTTGGTGGGATGAAAATGAAGCCACACATCCCACGCATACTGTTGTGGACGATGTGACTCGTCTGCAGGAGATGCATCTTACCTCTAAGTCACCATTTACAGCACACACCCAATCATAGTCACACCCATGTCCTGTCCGAAATTCAGGACATCTGTCACAGGACTGATGAAATGGTCCATTATGCCATTGGACATGTACATACATATGTAGGGTTCTAGTAAAACAATAACAGTGACGGTTTTTATTATACACAGGTTTAGTTGGAGTACCCAGTGGTTATATCACACTATTTCATATAACAATATGCACGTACATCTAATGATAATAACTTATTATAATGCAATCATAATTTACAAAAAATTTTTAATGGACACGCTGTTATTGTGGCTACAATCTCACCTTCCATAGTCACATGACAATGTTCCCTTTATTGTAATGTCATAGATGTAATCTATGGTAGAAGCAACCACACTCCTTTGAAACCAAGAAAAATAGTCCGTAGTTATATTGCACAATGTGTACGTGAAGCTCCAAATGCCAGTTATAACACAGCTGTTATACTCGAACTCGCATTCGCTCAGCATCTGACGGGCATCTGTCACATGATCTTGCCAGGATATCTCAGTTGCTAAACCAAATTGAGGAATCCAATTTATCCATCAATCAGATGGCGTCTCAATCAACTACGAAGATGACATCAGAATTAACTACGTCATGAATGAGTCGATTTAGTCAGTCTTAAACATTTAATAGTGGGGCAGCTTGTACCTTGTATGTCTGTGCTATTTAATACACATTCTGTTGAATACTATGCATCTAATTTTATGGGTGATGTAGGCAGCAACAGCACTCAGTCAAATTGCCTTCACAATATTCAACAGCTTGCCTGTATAGTTTTCTGGAAACTGAGACCCAGGGGGTGCGGGAATCGATCTATCCCAACACAGGCAAATTGTGGGTGGAGTTTAGAAAGAGGCGGGCAAGGCATGGCTAAAACGTGATGTCTCCATTCAAAATAACGTGAACTACATTGGCATGAAAACCATCATCAATGGTAGTGCGATGAAATAGTGGATGACGTTCCATAGGGAAGACACGGTACCGACACAATCTGTTGAACAACACATGCCTACATCTCTGGGTTATCCACATAGAAAGCTGAAAATGTACTACATGAATACATTCCATATCGCACTGGAATCAAATGGTCAGCGACTTTCTGGCCACTAAGCTCGAAAAGTGTTTGAACATACATGCATTTTATTTGTCTTTAATGATAGGAATGTGCACACATTTACGAGTAAAATATTTAATTTTGGAGCTGATTAGACTCCTTGTGGTGGCAGTAATACCATTCGCTAACATTTTAATAAGTGCTATGGTGTAATTGTGCGACAGCTTTGAAATAACAAGATCCATAGATTGTGGAAGAGTTTTAAATGGTGACTGATAAGAGTCATCTAGCATATATTGTGATGCGAGTTGCTATAAATATGTTTGGCGCAATGTGTGAACTGATGCTCGATGGCAGATATGGATGCTTGATGTGGGATTCTATGTTTACCATAATGTGATGATACGATGCGATGACGGTGTGCTGCATGACGCGGTGCGTGAGGTCTGCCGTGATGTATGCTGTCTGGCACAATATGCATTACCTGATGTCGTGCACGAAGACTAGCAGGATGTATGATAGTATTTACTGTTTATGTGATAGTCTCAGAGATGCCTAAATTACCGCACATCATCGATCAGCATGCCAAATCGCACACCGTGCCGCCAGAATGTGTACCATATCAGACAATGCACATCCCATCAAACATCTCGCCAGCCCTTCCAACATCGCATCGCATATCCTCCATCGTCCGATCAAGGATGTGGCGTGATGGCCCGTCACTGGCATCATATGTCCGCGTTTATAAACGTGAATGATATAACTCTTATCTTATTTTATGGTTCTCATTAAAAAACCTTAATCTTGGACGTCGATAGGAATCCGTGTTTCTACGATACATTTTGAAAGAGCTATGTTGTATTATAAAGATATTATCTTAGAAATTAACGTTTCTCTTTGACAATATCCTACTAAAAATGTAATGCAAGATGCAATCGAAATTTTTAGAACAAACATTTTTTATCAGTGATGGTATCTATCTATACAGACCTATCAAATCAAATTGGTATGCCTGGATTATGGATATTCTTAAGTTGCCTCGCATGTTGAATCATTTGTATTGCTGATAATATCAGTGCATTTTATGAAATTCGATCAAATGACATAATTCTAGGTAAAGGTTCATGCAGTTCCGGATATAATCATGGACCTTCATTTGCTGTGGAACTTACAAATTTAAACACAGATATGTGAACCATGACCAAATGAGTGATGGCAAATGACCCACGACCGTGATAACTGTTATAAATATGAAATGTGTCTCTACTTCAGAGATTCTTATTCCGGATGTCATTCCTTTCACGAAGGCCATGTTCTCATACAACAACTATATCGGCAAATAACATATATAACGGTAGCGATGCATTTTCATTGGCCTGTTCCTTATTCCTGGCAAAATGTGCCAGTTATTTGACGAATAACGTGATAATCATTTCCCAGACTAGCATTGGTATATGAATGACTTACACATGGATTGTGGATCTTCTGTACATCTATACAATCTTCTTGTACATCATTCAGATAGCATTGCCAGCCTGCTCAATGAGCATCGCCTTTTTCATCAAAGCGATATGAATTAGGCAAGACTCGACTCATCTGCGTATTAAGCAGGTCATTATGAGGAGTATTACATCCAGTGGTGGTCTACCAAGAGTTTGTTGATTGATAGAAATTCAGCATTTCGTTTGGTTGGGATCCACGCCTGCTTGCATTGATGTCAGCCTTACTACGTAAGAGCTCCCTGGCGAGAGCTCTGAATCATTCCAGTCAATAATACACGGATTATACACAATTTCGAAGAACACGCTATACTGAGGATAGACACACTATTTAAAAAAACCTTAGTGATCTGGATCCACTCTGTCCTGATCCCTCCATGTGTGGGTTTGTTAAAGGTTTGTCGGGCAGCCTATAATCAGTTATTTTAACGATGCTAAAGATTAAGTTAATTCTTAATTTAATGGTTGTTCAACATGGATCGAGCATTTCCTTCCAACGAAGGAAATAATCTATCACATTAGCATCGAAAGCATCTGTCAGACTTGATGATGCATATATGCAATCGATTCACAAGTTTCTCTAGCTTTCAGAAAATCATCTTGATAGCAACGGATAGAGCAATGGAGAAGCTAGCGGCGTATCTCTTCCACATGAAGTAAATACGCCAGCAGATGATGAGGATGACAACGATGACGATGAGGAAACCATACTAGGAGAAAAAAGAAACGCAAGTTCAGATTTGATAATATAGCTATTTTATCCCTAGAGCACATGTAGTTAAATTTGACACATAGCTATATCAGTCCACTGTCCAAAGAATCCATGGTTAATACGTAGTCAACCGTGACCACGTGCGGTGCTACATGAGTGTAATGCAATTTTCAAGAAAGCATGCATACGGGGTACTCCCACGTGCTATGGACTTAAACACCATAGCGATTGAATAGCAACATGCCTCGAATGTTCGAAATTGACAGGGGTAGGGCTATTGCGCTAATTATGCAGGCGCAATCGCAACGTCTCGTTTCCCAACAATTTGGTGTTCATGAGTCAACGATAACTAGGTTAGTTTGGCGTCACAGAGGCGCGGGAAGATTAGATAATCATCCAAGTAGCGGACGCCCACGCATTACGTCACAACGTCAAGATAGACGCATACATCTCATACACCTTCGTAACAAATTTCAGATGGAGACGGCTAGTGAGGTTGTAGGCACTCTTGGTCGCCGAGTGTGCCCACGAATAGTTAGGAATCAGTTGCGCGAGTTCAATTTAAAGCCTCGACGTCCCTACGTTGGTCCGTAACTTACACCCATGCGATGTCAACGTCGAATGCAATGGCCGCATGCGCATTCACCAAACCGGTTTCGCGTGTTGCAGTGGGGACGTGTGTAATTCACTGTCGAATCTGGGTTCATGCTTTACAGGTCAGATAGACACCAACGTTGCTATCGACGTCGAGGTGAAGGATATTCGGACGCGTGTGTGCTGCAAAATGACAGATTCGGTGGAGGGTCTGTTATGGTTTGTGAAGGAATTTTTCGTGGTGTGAAAACACCTCTCGTGGTCATCCAGGGAAATCTTACAGCCGCAAGATATCATGATCAGGTCCTCATGATGCACGTCCTTCCACTTATCCAGGAGTGTAACCTTACATTTCAGCAGCATAATGCGAGGCCGCACGTTGCTGTGGTTTGTCCTGACTTCCTCAACCAAAACAATATTCCAGTTCTCGATTGGCAACGCTACAGTCCAGATTTGTTACCGACCGAGCTATTGTGGGACGAGCTTGACAGGAGAGTCAGAAACGGCGTCAACGTCCCAAACAACGCCGCTCAGCCCATGGAGGCCTTACTTCAGGAGTGGAATAACATCCCACAAAGGACCATAAACAACTTGATGGCGTCAATGGTTAGGAGATTTAGACATACGACTGCAGCGCAAGGTGGGCACATCCGCTATTGACTTTGATCAGGAAATGGCATATGGTACTCAGCTCTAAACGTTATCCATGCACACATTGTCTGTGGTAAGACAACACAACTTATATCTAATCAGTAATAAAGAAAGGAAATAAAAATACAAACAATGAAATAATAATCAATAACTCATTTGAGGTATTTACTACCACATCTAAACTTGAGTTTCTTTTTTCTCTTAGTAAATATTATATGTAAACAGTTTTACTAGGAAATGCCATTGCAAAATAATCTGGAATCCGGATATGCACATTTTGAGTATTGCATCCTTTCACCAGCGAAGGGTGATTATTGATCTATGTATGATACCGGAGTTAGACATTTCACCCATTATAACACAATACATGACAATACACGGATATATTAACAGTTAGAAATACATGCTATTTTAAAACTAATTGAATGGAGATGTTGATTGTTGTGTGATTATGCTGTTCAGCGTAATGCATGTCTTTAGGAGCATGCGTTTTCCTGAACATGCGGAGTCTGTGTCTGTGTATATATACTATCACAATCATGTCATGGTAATGTTCTGACTAATCTCCTCTACCGCACATCAAATACAGTAACAGTGTATACTCATGAATGAGTGGCACGCATTATTCTCCAATACAGAAACATCCCCTTTAATGAGTAAATTTGTTCACAAAATTAAAATATTTACTTATTGAATGTTCGAGCCAGTCATTCCAGCAGCACATTTTCAAAAATAGTCTTCTCTTGGCCTGCAAATCTACATTTCTCAAGACACCGGCAGAGGCCGGTCATGGCCGGCTTCGTCCTGAAAGGGTTAAGGACATCGAGTCTGTGGTAACAAAGACGTTGTCGATCGGGGTGATGGGTATTTTGGTAGCACAGGTGGTCACTATGCTAACGTGGTCTCTTCATGCAGGTGAACTGCTCTATCAGGTGATTATTCTCAAAAGCTGTTGACTATCTGCCTTAATGAACTGCCATCCTTTGCATCCCTTTTAGAATATTCTATATTTACTTGACACTGCTAGATATGATTGCCATGAAATCATGAGGAGATAAATTAGATAGGAGAAAAAGATTAATTCGCGGAGAAAATAGTAAAAGACACATGCAAAATAGATAATAGCATCGATCCACTGCTCACACAAATGTTATCTCATGCAATGCCTGAGATAACTTATATAGATAGTAGCTCCATGCGGTAAAAGTTACTGTACAGATTAACCTAGTCGGTAGATAGTAACAAATCACCTTGCGGGGAGGGGAGAGGGTGTGTGTGTGTGGGGGGGGGGGTTGTTGAACGTGATGAAATTCTGGCAAATATACGAGTGTGATTAAAGTACCTAATCTATATATTTGATCTAGAATCTCTGGATATACTATACACAAACATTGTTAGACCATCCTTGGAATATGCTAATGATTTGCATCTAGATTCCGGTCTCGAAACATAGACGAAAAGAGACATAGACAATTGCACTGTCCGCTGTACAGGAATCAAATCATCAAACCGATGTCATTTCTTAATGAAGTTATCTTTGAGAACATCTCTACGCCCATTGTCCTTACCACAGAAACCATCTTACTGAACAGGTACTGGACGAATACAGGGTCAATACGGCCCAGTATCGGCTCAATTCTGACCAGTCCTAACCCAGTAGCCTGCCCAACATGGCAATAACAATGCAACCGCAGAAGCTAGAATATAAACTGTTCGGCAACCTGAAGCGACAGGCCCCCTTAAATAACTATTTATTTTTTTCCAAATTATACATTGTAGATAAACATTCGTAAAATTACTAAGCATTTATCCGAGTTAGTCTTGCTTTTTTAGATATTAACATTAATAATGATCAGAATCTTGGCGAGCTCAGAGCAGTTCCTCTTACTCCTATCTTAGAATGAAATACTTCATCTGCATTTCTTCGTTACGCTTCCTTACCACTTTTGATGCTACAGTAGCAACTGTATAATATGCGATGGGGGATCCGATTTGTCACTCAAGTATCTGATGACATCGCCGAATAATACGGCATATGTTAGCTGACGTCACAATCAAAATAACGTATAGCTCCTTCAGGAAACACGAAAGGTCATCACGAAAGTGTATGAAGTGTATGTCTTTAATGAATGTACACTTTTCTTAAATATGTTGTAGTGTATTTGACTGGGGATGTTGCTGCCATAAACATGTAAGCAACATGTCCATTCAAATTGGTGTCAACATATTCAACAGTTTACATATATAAACAGGTGTGGAGATTCAGATTTCACAGTGTCAACTCGATTCCAACGTGTGTACAACGTGTGAGGCACATAGTATGATGTGAGTGGGACTTAGTTCGAAATGGACCCATCCATTGGCAGTTTTGTCATTCAAGACAAGTACAGACACCGCTTTTGGCCGGCTTGATCATGAAACGGGTAAATTGCTATTTCAGGTGCAGATAAATAAAAGCAAACAAATTTAATACGTGTTTGGCATCGCCTTGTATGTGTTCACAAGCCGGCAGACAAAGCGTGTAAAATATATGTAGATCCATGCAGAGCGGGAGAGGGAGAATACGAATTGTAGACACAGATGCGCTTATTGAAAATGAAGGAAAAATGCATTATCGGTTGAGTTGATTAATGTTAAATACACACTAAAATAATGTATTCTTCATTCAGTTTGCTATTAAAGTAATCTGCCCTATTTGGTTGAGTGCTACTCGTCTCCTCTTGTGGCACTGATCGATTCTATTAACATCAATGAGAATGATGAGGGTCAATCACCTCCAACGTGAATTGATTGGGTTTCATTCCATCGTTAATCCAGCACTAGATCAATGGCAAACGCGTTTTTCTTTTTTACAATGGTGCTACCTCGCCATCTGAGCTATTCTACAACTCATTTTTCCCGATTCTATATCAGATGTTTGGAAACTGCATTGTATGTAGATGATATCCCGTTAACGTGGACACATTATACTATGATGGAGTTTAGGGGAATAATACTGGTAGACTTTGCAAAGTAATTATTGAAGATATAATCACAGTTTTCTGAAATGAACATAATCTTGGTTTAAGTTGATCTCTTGCCATATACGCTGTTTCCGTGAGAGACGATTAATTGATTCTTGGTGAAAACAATATTCGTTCTTCTCCGTGTTTGTCGCGTTGTCCACGGTGTTATTTATTTTCGTCACCGCTTCTATCAGTTCAAAATCAAAAGCAGTAATGACTAAGCTGCATAGCTCCATTATGATGTCTTTGATGCCACTGCTGCTGCTCCTAATACTGCGACGACGACGACGACGATGACGACGACGACGACGGTGGCGACGGCGGCGACGAAGATGATGACGTCGACGATAACATTATTAAACTATGCGACGCTGGAAGAGACAGAAGAGTGTATGCTACCGCATCGCGTTGCCACGTGTTGACAAATCAGACCAATAGATTCGACCTACATCTGTCTTATGATCATCTTAGACCCACACACTGAAGACGTAGATTAAATTACTAAAGTCACATAACATCTTTAAATATTCCTTTTGCGTAAATTGATTCATAATGGTAGTTAGTTACGCACGCATATGTTCCACCGCATAGTGGTCCATCCTTGAAATGGTGCCATTGATGTCTTACCTCTCTGGACGACTCGTGGCGCCTATTGTTATGAGGAGACACGGCGTGAAACCTAAGACAGATGCAAGGGATATTATAGTCGATGGTGTGAGTGAAGGAATGACTTGACAGTTCCTACAAATGGGTGGTGCGATGAAAATAAAGCCACACATCTCACGCAAAATAGAAGATTTTTTTTCTATTTCTTGTAGGCCGATGTGTCCTAGTAATTTGAACACGAAAAACACACAGATAAGTAAAACGAAGCAAAAACCAAAGAACCTTATAATGTCAGATAATCTCAGTAGCATAGTTTGCTGCCGATTTGACTGAAGGTTGTTGTTGTCTAAGGCACGAACGGATTTCGGCCAAATTATTTTCAAAGTATGCAACAAGTTACCCATTGGGCTGCAGTTGAATGTTAATACTGGGATTTCAGTGTTGAGATGGTTAAGTGAAAATAAGTAAAACGTGAAACATGATAACTAATATTTAAATTGCTTATTGCAATGTATATACAATGTGTGAGTGCGCGAGTATGTTTGTGAGTGTGGGAGTGGGTGCATGCCTGTATGTGAGCGAGTGTGAGTGTGAGTACACACAATTGTGCGCGTGAGCGTGTGCATGCATAGTTTTATCATAAGATACTGGTAATAGTGACCACTAGAAGGTTGTAGGCGATTTGGCGAGAGTTGACCTGCGTACCATCAGACCGGCCGGCCGACCGACCGACCGACCGACCGACCGACCGACCGACCGACAGACAGCCGTATAAGAATTGCTACAATGACAGCTACGACGGCGATAAGAATAATGATTATAATAGTAATAGTAATGGTAGTAGTAAAAATAATGATAATAAGTGATGAGTGATTATAGATTAAAGATACTAATATTAGTTTACATCGACTTTTTAGTTTTCACATTTCCATTGTAATCATCTGTTTATGTTTTCTTTTGTAGATACATATATATTTGTGTACATAGTGTATATATATATATATATATATATATATATATTTATTTGTGTGAGGCCCTCTGTAAAATCAGTTAGCTGAAGATTTACCCTCCGTAAATAGAGATTATTATTATTATTATTATTATTATTATTATTATTGTTGTTATTATTATTATTATTATTATTATTATTATTATTATTATTATTATTATTATTATTATTATTATTATTATGTTTGTTATTATTATTATTATTATTATTATTATTATTATTATTATTATTATTATTATTATTATTATTATTATTATTATTAATTATTACGCATACTGTCGAGAACGATGAGGCGTGTCTGCGGGAGTTGTGTCGTACCTCTAAGTCAACATTTACAGCACACACCCATATAATATATAGGGTTATAGAAAAACAATAACAGTGACGGTCTTAATTATAAACCGGTTTAGTTGGAGTACCCAGTGGGTATATCACACTATTTCAAATAACAATATGCACGAACAACTAAAAATAATAACTTATTATAATGCAATTATAATTTACAAAGTAGTTTTAATGGATACACTGTTATTGTGGCTACACTCGCACCTTCCATAATCACATGACAATGTTCCCTATATTGTAAGGCCATAGATGTAATCTTTTGTAGAAGCAACCGAACGCCTTTGAAACCAAGAAAGTTGCTCAGGGGTTATATTGCGCAATGCGTACTCCAAGCTCCAAATGCCAGTTATAACAAAACTGTCATACTCAAACTCGCTTTCACTCAGCATCTGACGGGCATCTGTTACATGATCTTGCCAAGACATATCAGTTGCTAAACCAAATTGAGGAATCAGGTGTATCCATCAATCAGATGACGTCTTAATCAACAATGAAGATGACATCAGGATCAATTACGTCATGAATGACTCGATTTAGTCCGTCTTAAACGCTTAATACTCGGGCAGGTTGCGTCGTATATGGATGTACCATTTAATAAACATGCTGTTGAATACTGTGAATTTAATTTTACTGGTTGTCGTTGCTGCCATAGGCACCAACCGCGCTCAGACAAATTAGCTTCATAATATTCTACAGCTTACCTGTATTGTTTTCTGGAAACTGAGACTTAGTGGGTGCAGGAAGCGATTTAGCCCAGCACAGGCAACGTGTGTGTGGAGTGTAGCTCGACGTGGGCGAGGCATGGCTAAAAGGTGATCACTCCATTCAAAATAACGTGAACTACATTGACGTGAAAACCATCATCAAAGGCACTGCGATGAAAGAGTGG
The DNA here is from genome assembly GCA_034401795.1 of Chaetoderma sp. LZ-2023a. Lineage (NCBI taxonomy): Eukaryota > Metazoa > Mollusca > Caudofoveata > Chaetodermatida > Chaetodermatidae > Chaetoderma > Chaetoderma sp. LZ-2023a. The sequence continues at coordinate 66,132,812 of CM067360.1, forward strand.
AAAAAGTTCCATATAGAAGACAACAGTCATGATTATGTTTTTAAACTGTCTCGTAAAGGGCAGTTATGCATTGTTTGGCTTGAGGAACAGACACGCTTGTTTGAACAATGCATGTCTACATATCTAGGTTAGCCACATAGAAAGCTGAATATGTACTACAAGAATAGATTCCGTATCACACGGGTTGATTGGTGATTTGATACAGAGAACTATATGCCCACACAACGCTCCATGGAAATTTAGAAAACCTAAATATGGTCAGTGACTCGGTAGCACTAAGTTAGACCAGTGTTTGAACAGAAAATGCATTTTATTTTCTTTGTTGATAGGAATGTGCAGACTTTTACGAGTAAGCTATTTCATTTTGCTGATTATACTCCTTGTGGTTGCAGTAATACCATTCGCTCACATTTTAAAAACTGCTATGGTGTAATTTCGCGACAGCTTTAAAAGAACAAGATCCATAGATTGTGGAAGAGCTTCGAATGGTCGCTGATAAGGGTTATCTTGCATATATTGCGATGCGAGTTGCTATAACGATGTTCGGTGCAATGTGTGAACTGATGCTCAATGACAGATATGGGTGCGTGATGTGAGATTGTATGCTTACCATAATGCGATGATGCGATGCGTTGACCTATGCGATTCTCGATGGCTGATATGATGCATGGTGTGATACATGACGCGATGCGTGAGGTCTCACTTGATGCATGTTGTCTGGGACAATATGTATTACCTGATGCCATGCACGAAGACTACCAGGATGTATGATAGTATTTACTGGGTGTGTGATAGGCTTAGTCACGCCTGAATTACCTCACCTCGTCGACCCGCATGTCCGTCGCCACACCGTACCGCCAGAACGTGTACCATATCAGACAATGTTCACCGCATCACACATCTCGCCAGCCCTTTCAACATCGCATCGTCTATCCTTCATCGCTCGATCAAGGATGTGGCGTGAAAGCCCGTCACTGGCATCATATTCCCATGATGATAAATGTGAATAATGTAACTCTTATCTTATTCTATGGTTCCAATTAAAAAAAGCCCTTAATCCTGGACGTCAATTGGAATCCATGTTTCTACGATACATTTTGAAAGCGCTATATTATATTATACAGATATTATCTACTAAATTAACGTTTCCCTTTGACAATTTCCTACTAATAAATGTAATACACGATAAAATCGAAATTCTTAGAACATACATTCTTCTTGCCAGTGATGGTATCTATCGATAGGGATCTGTTAAACCGTATTGGTCTGTCTTGATTATGGATATTTTTAGGTTGCATCGCATGTTGACTCATGTATATTAATGAAAATATCAGTGCATTTTATGAATTTAGGTCGGGTGACCTAGTTCTAGTTAAAGATTCTTGCAGTTCCTGATATACACACGGACAGTCATGTGCTGCGAAACGTACAATTTTAACCACAGATAATTGAATCATGACCAACTGAATAATGAAAAATGACCAAGACTGGTATAACTGATATAAAATACCGCTTTCACGACGAAGCCGGCCAAAACCGGCCTCTAGTGGTTTTGAAGATTGCCAATTTGCAGGCCAAGAGAATACAATTTTTTGAAAGTTTACCACGGGAATGACTAGCTCGTAACCGAGCCAGCTATTCCAGTGGTACATTTTCAAAGAACTTCTCTTGACCTACACATGGACGTTCAATAAGGAAATAATTCTTGACCGAATTGAGTCATTAAAGGGTTAACGAGCAATCTGAAATGTGTGTCTACTTTGGAGATTCCTATCCTGGATGTTATTGCTTTCACGCAGGCCATGCTCTCATACAACAACTATATCGGCTAATAACATGTATAACGGTAGCGAAGCGTTGTCATTGGACTGCTAAGTATTCCTGGCAAAATGTGCCAGTTATTTGACGAATAATGTGATACTCATTGAGCAGACTGGCATTGGTATCTGAATGACTTACACGTGGAGGGTGGATCTTCTGTACATATATACAATCTACGTGTAAATAAAAGGATATGAATATCCCAATAGTTGCAAACAAACTAAACATTGAGAATCTCTTTATGGATGAATCCAAAACAGAGATCACCCACATTTGCCCATCTACAAAGCATTAAACTAAAGAAAATGACGATCCATTTCGTGGCGGCGAACCATGGAGGAAACGCAGAATTCTGGGATCACTGCTTTGCAGTGCTGCTGACATTGCTGACTGCTGCGTCATGGGGAACATAGCTTTCCAATCGTTCTGGAAGCTATGGATTCGTAGATTAAAGATGTCCTTGATTAAAAGGCTACGGTTATACAATGCAAACTGCGTATCCTTCATGCTGTATAAATGTAACAGATGGGCAGCTACAAATGCATCCCTAGACAAACTTGATGCCTGCCACCGCAAGCACCTAAGCACCATCGCTGGACACCGATGACCAGACAGCGTACCTTCCAACGATGCACTATACAAGCTGTGTAATGCTTCTCCGCTGTCTGTAAAAGTCAGCCAGCAAAGATGGTCCTTGTTTGGCTATGTGCTACGAATGCCAAAAGAGACACCAGCACAGAGAGCCCTGGAATTCACCCTACTCGAAGCCAGCAAATCCAAAGCGCGGAGAGGACGGCATTGCATACACCTCAAGAAAGCAGGACTCGGTACACTCACGTCAAGAATGGATCTGAGGAAGCTAAGAATTACCGCTGAGGACAAGACACCGTGAGCAAATATGAAGAAGGACTGATTGCACCTGTATGATGTTTCTACTACTACAGTCGCAGACTACGGCAATCATACATACACACACTTGTAAATAAGTCAGATCTCATTGCCAGCCTGCTCAATGAGTCTCACCTTATTCATTAAAGCGATATGAATCAGGCACACCTCGAATGATCTGGTTATCAAGCAGGTCCTTATGAGGAGCATTGCAACCAGTGGAGGTCTAACAAGAGGCGGCCTATTGGCAGAAATTCAGCATTTCGTGGTTTCGGGTTCAAGCCCGCTTGCGCTGATCTCAGCCATGCCACGTAAGAGCTCACTGGCGTGAGGACTTATCGACGGTTTGTCATTCAGGCTATGATCAGTTATTTTGAAGATGCTACTAATGAAGTTAATTCTTAATTCAATGGTTGGGCAAAATGGATCGAGCATTTCCTTCCAACGAAAGAAACAAGCTAGCACATTAGCATCGAATGCAGCAGGCACAATTGATGATGCATGTATGCAAATCGATTCACAACTTTCTCCAGCTTTCAGAGAAGCATCTTGATAGCAACGGATAGCGCACTGGAGAAGCTGGCATTCAACTTCGAGTACGATGTGTGCACTCAGCCGGGGGCCCTCTTTAAGGACGTATCTCTTCCACATGAAGTAAACATGCCAGCAGATGATGAGGACGACACTTTTACTAGGGAATGCCATTACAGAATAATCTGGACTCCTGATATGCAATAATGGCCTGTGTATCCTTTCACCAGCGCTGGTGATTATTGATCTTTGCATGTTATCGGATCTAGACATTTCACAAAATATAACAAAATACAAACAGATACGAACACTACATGATCATACATGGATATATTGCACGTTAGAAATGCATGCTATTTTAAAACTAACTGAATGGGTATGTTGATTGTTGTGCGAGTATGCTGCTTGGCAGGATCATGTGTTTTCGTGAACATGTGATGGCCTGTGGCTGTGTAAATATACAATCATAATCCTGTCATGATAATGTTCTGACTAACCTCCCCTACCCCACATCAAGTTCAGTAACAGTGTATACTTATGAATTATTCTCCAATATAGAAACATCATATTCATTAAGGACATCGAGTCGGTCGTAACGACGAAGTTGTCGATTGCTGTGATGGGTATTTTGGTAGTAGTGGGAACACATAATTAATCTGTTTTCAGGATTCTCACGATAATCTAGACATAACATACTCCACCACAGAACCGCTGACACAGCGTATGCAGCGTGCCTCTATTGGATGTGTGTCTGTGACAAACGGCGCGGAAAGAAATATTGATTTCTGTATATATCGTGGCGCCCGGTGGTCAATGCCGCAGCGGACCAATATCGAGTGTTGTGTTTGCGTCGATATGAATCGATATAACGTTAAATAAAATAATGCGTAACTAACTTGATAACCTAGTCTCCTAATGTCTTGTCGTACAGATGGCAGTCGCTTTAATAAACGATGTAAAGTAAGAAATAGTAATGGAAAGCACACAAAGGGAACTGGATTTGCCTATAGTAAATTGGTTTTGAAATAATTTAACCATTTGAAAAAGGAACTTACAGTACTTACTCCATGGATGAATTCACTTTTAGCTATGCCACGCACATCTCTAGCTAAGCTACGCCAATCCTTTGTGCGTGTTGTGATCGATTTATATAAACATCGAATCCTGAATTCCCAGACTCCCAATTCCATGGTGATTAGGCAGCTAACATGTTGCACATTTTGAAAATAATTTGACTTGAGCCTCTTGCTGCCTATGCATGGCAGCAGCAGCGCTCAATAAGATTGATTTTTAAAATATTCAACATAGTATTTATTAATTGGTAAAACATCCAAATCGTACAACTGACAGACTATAGCAGGTTCATGATGGAGTATTTCTTTCAATTATGATTGCAGCCTACATGTGACGTGATTGATTATGACATCATATACTTGACTGGCAGATCAAATGCATTCGTCTCAAAACAACTAATCCAGTGAACTGCTGACTACTTTGAAATCAATTTGAAAGGAGCCTGTTGTCATCATAAACAGAACCCGCTTCAAGTCCAATTAGTATCACGATATCCAACAGAATATTTTTTTAAAATGAGCTTTCCGATTCCGTACTTTCAGGTTCCACGGGTTAATAAGGTGTCAGATGGCAAAACGATGCTAATCGATGATCCGATGCATGTTCTGTCAACGCGGATAACAAATGCTGGTTGCACATTCTATATTGTGCAATACTGCACCATACCAGCATGGCTATATTAATCTTTGTCAGAGTGTATGCGCACAGAATTGGCTCTATCCATCATGAAGACGAATGAGTTATAATTAGTCATTTCCATGAACATAGATTACGGCTGGAGAGAGAGAGAGAGAGAGAGAGAGAGAGAGCTGGGTGTGTAGCGATGTGTGGCGGTGTGACGGTGTGTGTGCGCGCGCGCGTGCGCGTGTGTGTGTGTGTTGCATGCGTGCGTGCGTGCGTGCGTGCGCACCTACGTGCGTGTGTGTATGTATGTGCGCTATGTGTGTGGCGGTGCGTGGGTACGTGCGTGCATGGGCGCGCGTGCGTGCGTGCGTGCGTGCGTGCGTGCGTGCGTGCGTGCGTGCGTGCGTGCGTGCGTGCGTGCGTGCGTGCGTGCGTGCGTGCGTGCGTGCGTGCGTGCGTGCGTGCGTGCGTGCGTGCGTGCGTGCGTGCGTGCGTGCGTGCGTGCGTGCGTGCGTGCGTGCGTGCGTGCGTGCGTGCGTGCGTGCGTGCGTGCGTGCGTGCGTGCGTGGATGTGTGCTTGCTTGCGTGCTTGTGTGCGTGCGTGGCTGTATGCATGCGTGCGTGCGTGCGTGCGTGCGTGCGTGCGTGCGTGCGTGCGTGCGTGCGTGCGTGCGTGCGTGCGTGCGTGCGTGCGTGCGTGCGTGCGTGCGTGCGTGCGTGCGTGCGTGCGTGCGTGCGTGCGTGCGTGCGTGCGTGCGTGCGTGCGTGCGTGCGTGCGTGCGTGCGTGCGTGCGTGCGTGTGTACGTGCGTGCGTGCGTGCGCGCGCGTACGTGTGTGCGTCACCTACTTGTAGTAATTCATTATAGTAATACTATTCATTTATTATTTGCATCTTTGCTCAGGAATCTAGACGTAAGCCCATTGCCAGTCCCTGAAATGTATCCACTGCATACACTCACCTCTTGATCTGGGAATCAAAGTTGGGCATCAAAGGTTCATTCTGAGTTACAACACGGTCCATGGAATAATATGGGTTATAATCAAAGCATCGAGATGCACAGGGCATTGCACAGTTGGCCAACTGTGATCATGTAGACGACGCATTGAGCTGATTCCTTATTCACTTCTAATTGCATCTGTTAAGACATGTTGTACTGACCCATTGCGATCCCTACGAACAGCTACGTGTTGCTACGTCAGAATACGTCCAGGACGAGACTCAACATCAGCGTTGCCCCTTCCATGCTTACACGCAGGAAAACAATACGACATAATACCATGTGAAAGAGCAGTATCGACTGCCATATATTTATGTATTTCTTCGTGAGGTAAGAGCTTCTTTTGAAGATACTCTATTACCTCCCAAAACCAGCGATTCTTTATCTTGAATGCAGAGAAGTCTAATTTCAACCTGCCTTTCTAGAACCATATGGAAAGAGAAACTACAATGCCTATGCATAATTTGATTAGAAAGACTGAATGATATATACCGCAAATTATACAAGCACGTCTTACCTATTTAGTTAGTTAGGCTAAGGACTTTCTTAAAAAAAACCCTCTTATGTTTGATTTACGATTAATTATAATTGGATATCTTGCTTAGCGTTCAATTTTTATGACCAGTCTTATTCTCTGTATTTTTTTTCAAACATTGCGTTATTGTTATCGCAACACATTTTCGTCAAACATGATATATGATTACGAATTGTCATCATTGCATGGCGTATGTATTAGTAATATGTTTATAGAGATACCTTATGTCAATAAAGTGAGTAGAATAACTACATATTTCCGAAAAAGTTGGTCCCGGTCCCAGGATGATTCATAATAAGGAAAAATTAGTTACCTCTCCGGGATGTGGAAATTGTTTTAGTGTAGCTTTCGTGACTATCTCGGTCACTTCTTCAGCACTAACTGACGGTCGCTGGCAACGTCACTCTGGCCAGTTCTTGTGGAGTCACGTGGCAGCATGGACTGGTAGACTGCTGGTATACATCCCGGAGAGGTAACACATTTTTCCTTATTATAACTATATATTTGTTTATCTGAAGGAAATTGCTCCCGGCAGTAATCTTCCTTCAAGCTGTCCAATAAAACTAAATTCACACTCGTACTCCTTTTTGTGCTGATAGCACATGCATGTCTTACTGTTGACCTTTTTTCGTACGCACGCACGCATACACACACAGCCATCTCCGCACCGGAGTACGCAATCACGCACCTAAGCACGCACGTAAGCACACGCGCGCGCGAATGCAATACATGCTTCCCCTTACTGCGCGAGGGTAGTGATAGGCATTCGCCAGGAACGCATTCTGATTGGCTAGATGGCACTAGCACTACATCAAAAGATTGTATTTATACCTATATAGTAAGCTTTGTACAAAGTTCGTTCGACGTAGTAAGACGCTTTCCCAGCATCAGAAGATGTTTATCCCAGTCCCTTTGGACGTTGTGTAGTAATTATCTCTAAGTAACTGCTCTCTCCATCTTCTAAGCGAATAGTTGAAGGCCAACGCGCTATTTAATAATGTGGCCGGATGTCCAGTCACGAGGCTGTCAATTCAGCTTCACAGCTGGTCAGTCAGCTGACAAATTTCTAACCACACGGTTAATGAGCGCATTATTCTGGCAGAAAATCCATCATAGTATTGTCACGTTCATGTTCGTGAGTGTCACATTTATAATCCCGAATTATGAGATTCCATGGTCAGTGCTATTTCCCCAATCAGGGATGGGTTTAGACCGTTGTTTTATGAGTGCCCACCTGGAGATTCCTATGAGAGGGGTTTCGTCTCTATCCACGTGACGACGATGGAGGAGTCACAGCGAAAATTTTAAAAGCCGTTGCTCTAATACCCCAGTTCCTATATTATGGTCGAGAAACATGGTCAGTAGTATAGTTCCAGTCCGCTTTGGCCGTCATATGACACTGTGGCAGATACTGGGTGAATCCGATCAGTCGATCAAGTAAATAACGTCATAATCAATTACGTCAAATGCAGACTGACGTCACAATCATAATTGACAGAAATTGGGACTGAGGAGAAGCTAGCGATCAGTGAGTGTCGTCCAAAAACTGTTCAAGTGTAGTACATTGCACCTGGCGTGTGCGATAGTGCCGGTCAGTCCACCATCTGGTCTCCAGTCTCAGTACGACGTGTGTGCGTTCACACATCTTTTCCATCCATACACATGTTTGGCACTGGGTTACTTAAGTTTATCCATCAATGTTATGACGCCATAATCAACTACGTGACATGTAGGCTGACGTTATAATCAATTACGCCGTATATTGACGCACCCAGATTCTCTCACTCGCCCTCCCTCCCTCCCTCACTCCCGCCCGCCCGCCCGCCCTCCCTCCCCTCCCTCCCTCTCTCTCTCTCTCTCTCTCTCTTTCTCTCTCTCTCTCTCTCTCTCGCTTGCTCTCCCTTGTGTTCTCTCTCTGCCATGGCACGGTGTGACCGCCTGACAAACAAGTACCTGTCTTTCTCACACAACAGATAACGTGTTCTACCATTCTGATGGCAATTAAAGGATAGACAAACACAAAGACTTGGGCAATATTTTCTCGCAACTGGATGCCCACCAGCATAACCAAGGCGTAGTAATAACTGCGCTATCCCAATTCTTAACTAACTTGTACGCATCCAGACGATGCTGTTAAATACCTTACGTTCAGCTTGACGTGTAGCAATGGAGTCAGTACAATTATTTGGTCGAAACCAAATAAATCTGCAATAACCAAATCACTAGCGTGAACTGCATTGCATGACTTGCTAGCTCGCCCTCAAGGAATTCCAAAGCCACAATCGGCTCCTATTCATTCCCCTTGCATTACATTTTACAGGGATTAATCTGAATTTCTACTACACTAATTAAAATTCACGTATCTCTACTAAACACACGACTAAAGGTGTAAGTTGGTAGGGAAGTGTGTACCGCGCGACGATATCCAAAGCATAGCTGGTGCCCATTCAAAATGAGGCATTTGCCATATAAAAACAATTTCTTTTCTGGAATTTGACAGCGGGTTTATATTGAGTTGTATATAAGTTAAATTGTGCACCCTCGAACTTGATAAGCATGCCGTTACGCACTAATGTCAAATCCGAGGTTATATCCATGTTCTTCTCTTATTTTTTTTTTATAGAACCAGGTTTTGTCGATAAGTTCTCGGAGTGTTTGAATGGCATACCTTAGAAGTAGCACAACAGAATGCTTATTATATCCTCGATGGGTTAAATTTAAAACCATTTTCTGCAGACAATAATAAAGAAAACGGAGTTTTGCTTAATGATATAAACGTAATCAATACTCCATTATTCATTCTGCGTTGCTTGACTGTTCCTGCAAAGAGCCGCTATGTGAGGATTAATATGGCCAGACGTGGCTGTCACATGCACGACACCAGCTATATAGCGCGTGACGTCACAGACAAGCGGTATGCTAACTTGTTCTCACATGTTATATATAAGTTGTTTACATGTTTTTGTCTTTCGATTCAAAGCCTTACACCCATCGTAATAATAACCTCGCGACGCATGGGTATCACATAGCTCGCTTACATCTCCTCTAGTACTGAAGTAAATGTTCAGAAGCAGAACATCTGACAAACTAACAGAGCTACAGGGTGGATGCCATCCTTAAGTGTATGCTGTCGCAATCAATTACGTCGCGGGTAGACCGACGTCACAAACATAAAGCATAGACCGACGTCACAAACATAAAGCATATTGAATGGCGTATCTAACTCCGCCATTTACATTTAAACGCCGGACAAGTGTACGAATTAAATGGGTTTACCATTTAATAAACATTTTGTTGAAAATGTCGAATCTAATTTTACTGGGTTTCACGCTCAGATTCAGAATCATTTATTTTGATATAAAATGTACAATTTGTAAATACACAACAGGTGGTCCACCAAAGACAGAGCCTATGTAGACGGTGGACCCCTACATAGAACAATATATATATATATATATATATATATATATATATATATATATATATATATATATATATATATATATATATATATATATATATATATATATATATATATATATATATATATATATATATATATATATATATATATATATATATATAATACATGAAGGACTGACACTATAAAATATATGACACAATTAGTTCAGGTTTAACCTAGTCCTAAAAGACGAACACGAGACATGGGGCATTGGACAGAAAGACAACATATTTACAGGTACATAGGTGTGCTTATCTTGCTAATTAAAATCATTATTATTATTATTATTATTATTATTATTTGTTTTGGTGAGCGGGTGCAAGTACGATAATGCCATCATATGGTGGTGTGGGTTTTTTGTAGGTTTTTCTGACGTTTTTTTACATTTTATTGGTTGGGGTTTTTTGGGGTTTTTTTAAGGGCCTAGTATGTGTTTATAATCATATTTTTGATCTTCTGTTTAAATGACTGTAGAGTAACAATGTCTGTGCGTGTCTTTGTATCTATGTTATTCCATAATTGTATTGCTTTATATGAGGGTTTTTGTTGAGCTGCTTTTGTTTGGTGGTGTCTTGTGTGCAGGTTATTTCGTGTTCTTGTGTTGTGAGAGTGTATTTGTGTATTGACCGTAAAGATACTGGTTAAAGAAGAGGGTAAGTTGCCATTGTGGAAATCTCTTAAGATTGTGTGTAATTGGAGCCTTCCAATGTCCTCCAGTTTTATAATTTGTTCTACTTTGAAAATATCCTGGTCACCTGCTGTTTGTGCAAATAATTTAATAGATTGCTTTTGTAGTGATTTTAGTTTTTTTAGTTTTGCTTCAGATGTTTTGGTCCAGATAGCATTACAGTAAGTGGTGTCAGGAAGTATCATTGTGCAGTACAGATTTTAAATACTATTCGGTGTTAGATAGGGTTTTAGTCGGCGAATGATGCCTATGCTCTTTGCTACCTTGGATGTTACGACTTCAATATGCTTCTCCCATGTCAGATTCTTATCCAAATAGACTCCTAAAAACTTGGCATATTGGGCTTCGTGTATTAACTGGTTGTCGATGTAAGGACAGTTTGTTATCTTTAAACCAATCTATTAACTTTGCCATTTCATTATTAGCATGTTTGCAAAGAATGTCTATGTCCTTATGCCTGCAGAAAGCATTAGTATCACCTGCAAAGAGGATTAAAGAGAGATGGTTACAGACTTTGGGTATGTCATTCATATACAAGGGAAAGGCCAAGGACTGAACCTTGTGGTACACCACAGATTACCTCTTTATATTCTGAAATAACTCCAATGAATTGCACACATTGATTTCTGTTTGACAGATAGCTCTGTATCCAATTCAATGCAGTGCCCCGTATTCCATAGTATGCAAGCTTTTGTAATAGAATAAGGGTTTGGAAAGGTCCAGGAATAGACCCAAAGTATGTTCATTATTCTCTAGGGAAATAAATAGTTTTTCAATCATATCCACAATGGCAAGCATGGTAGAGTGTTTTTCTCTGAAACCATACTGAGATGGATATAAGATGGAGTTTTTGCTTAGGTAATTGGTAATTCTACTAAAATCGTGTTGTTGCAATAGGCAGAACAGCACCCAGTCATATTAATTTCAAAATATTCAACTGCTTACACGTATAGTTACCTTCATGTTGGGTGTCTGTAAATTCAGGGTTCAAAACACATGTACAGCCGACACGGCGTGTATGATGCAAGATACGTCATGACGTGATGTGAATTCCATAGCAAAGCTTATAGAGTCGCGTAGCTATCGTTTGCTAGGGTCCTGTAAGTCCATTCTAGCCAGCGCCTTGCAGCAGAGTGGTACATTTTTATATAAAAAAACAAACAGAAACTCAAATAAATAACTATTTTTGTTTATATATTTACTGGTATGTTTATGATCTTAGTATTTAATATAATATTTATTCAATATGATTATTTATCCTATATGACGAAAGCTAGCGGCTGTCCGCGCTGTTTTATTCAATTCGACATCTTGCCTGGCAGGTTATTCCAGCCTGGAAGGGCATTTCACGAAGTGCTATACCGATACACAAATGCGATACATATTCTGGAAAGGGCATTCGATTGTAGGAATTGCAAAATTAGTGTTTATGTAATATTCTTATAAGCTTGCATTTAGAGGCCGATCAGTGAGACAACACGTAACGCTGGTCTTGAGCGGAGTGTACAGCTACCAACGCCTCCGTAAAAGAGATGGTTAGGGTTGGGTAGCCGGCTCGCGGCACCTCTCATCTATGGGGCATTTGTTATGAAACTAAGCAAAACATATTACTTCTGTTGTGACCCTAATAGCATGGGTGTATTCCACTTTCGCCTACGTTCCACGTTTGCCTACTGTATATTTTGGGAAACTAGCTCGGGCGAAAGTGGACTAGTGCGCAGTATGATGACGGGATTATAGGAGCTCTCGGTTTATATAAGCAAGTGAGCAAGTGAGCAAGTGAGCAAGTGATCATTTGATGTAAGCAAACTAATCTGGCGTATAAGGTTTCAAACCTCATCACTGATCAGTATTACACAGAGATGCATCAAACGTTCGATTTTGATAAAAGGATGAACATTTATCAGCTGGGAAAAAATTAATAATTATTTATGGTTTGAACTCAGTTGATAAAACGTGCCCCCTTCTACCCCCACCCCCCCCACCCTCGTAGGCGAAAGTGCGCGTAGGCAAAAGTGGAACGTAGGCGAACGTGGAATAAACCATAGCATGTTATAATGTGCAATTTGCCTGACGATGTCACATGTTTTGCCGAATATGTGTATGTTGTTAACCGCATTAAATCAGTGCTGCTCACAAGAGTCTCGCGATGGCATGTTCCTAATATGGTAGTAGTTTATTAAACGAAGATGGATTAGGACGTATATAAATCGGTGGCAGTACGCGCAATGCATGGGCGGAGCTTTCCTGAAAATAGGCGGGACGTAGCTAGAAATGGATTGGCAAAAGTGAAAATACATTCACACCACGTGTTCGTTATTGTCCCGTGCTGTCGAAATCACAGCACCAGCTTTACTAATCTTGTCACCGTTAACACAATGGCCTATAAAGGGCTGATGTGACATGGTTTGCGGTGCTGAATTAATCCTATTACCTACAGTTTTACAAAAACTAAACCCTAGGTCCTTTATCATTTCATTTTTAGATTACCCGGAATATAAGATAACGAGCAGGAAATTGCCCGAGGAACACCTGTCCTGACATGAAATTCTTGATGTAGCCCAACCACGTAGAATGAATGGGCCTTTCCGGTTTTAGCTATGCCCCGCCCATCTCTAGCTAAGCTCCACCCACACATCGCTCGTGTTGGGATCGATCGATCTCTGAACACCCTGACTATCAATTTCCAAAAAAACTACACATTTAAGCTGTTGAATATTTTGAAACCAATTTGACTGGGGGCAGTTGCTGCCTAGGGCAGCAACAACGCCCAGTCACATTAGTTTCAAAATATTCAACAGTATGTTTATTAAATAGCAAAGAATTACAAACACATACAATTCATACAGCGTGTCGGAGTATTTGAGATTTGGTAACGGTCTATATGCAACCCTTTGTGACGTAATGTTTGTGACGTCATCACACACGCATCGAACTGATTATGACGTCATACGAGGTCAGATGATAGATGGATACTCTGGAAAGGACCTTTCCATTTTTAGCCATGCCCCGCCCATCACAAGCTAAGCTCCACCCATGTTGCCGTGTTGGGATTGATCGATCTTCAAATACCCTAGCTATCAATTTGCAGAAAAGTATACAGGGAAGCTGTTGAATATTTTGTAACTAATTTGACTGGGTGCTGTTGCTGCCTATGGCAGCAACAGCGCCCAGTCAAATTAGTTTCAAAATATTCAACAGAATATTTATTAAATAGTAAAAGCAAACAATGTGTACAACAACGCATAGACCGTCTTCAAATATGCGTTCGTGACGTACTTATCGACGACATTCATGACGTTATTCATTATGATGTCATTGTACGCGTCACGCAGTTCATCGTGACGTCATATGATGGGTGGTACTCTGGAAAGGGGCATTCGCCCTATTGGTTGACAGAGATCTAAAATGTATTATTGTTCATGCGTGTTGGCGCCGCTGTCGGGATCGCATACGCTAGAGCTTATTAATAATGAATTACTGATATGTATGTGATAAGGCGAGCAGGTTTGATGAAGCGCGATGACGAAAACTTAGTCTTAAAACATATGGCTATTGAATACTCTCATTATTGAAGAATCGAATGTATGTTGTATTGACCTATTTTGAATCTGATGATAAATCCGAACCCATTTTCTCGGGATTTGATGTGCAATTGATTGAGCGCGTACGCACACGTGCGTTCCCGCGTACAGGCAAGCGTGTGACAGGTCGCGCGCGAGTGCGTGCGTCGCGTGTTGAATGAATATATCAATGAGCAATACACCTGCCTCTAGCGATTATCTTCTGAAGGGCGAATACAAGTGTTTGTGATAAGCTATGCCTTTGAGTCAGATGATGTTGGCTCTAGAAACTTGTCTAAAACGCCATCTGGAGCAGGTTAGAGTGTATTTATGTCGTCCTGCCATCGACGCAATCATCAATCGTGACCAGGATTAAGCTATTCATCGGAAAGCAACATTGTATTAAAGCATGATGGAACTCGAGGAATGGGGGAATCCCGTTACACCTATGCCCCGCCCATCTCTAACTAAGCTTCACACGCGCATCGCGTGTTGGGATCCATGGATCCCTGAACTCCCTGACTATCAATTTCCAGGAAACTATAGGGGCAAGCTGTTGAACATTTTGAAACTAATTTGGCCGGGTGTTGTTGGTGCCCATGGCAGCAAAACCGCCCAGTCAAATTACTTTCAAAATATTCAACATCACGTGCATTAAGTAGTAAAGCCATAGGCTATAGTTTGTACACCAATGTTTTAGTCTGTCATCAACTATGCGCTCGTGACGAACTTAATCGCGTCATTTGTGACGTCATTGATTATGACGCCATCCTTCACGTCACATAGTTGTTTATGGCGTCATATGACTGATAGATAATGTAGCTCGCAGGGCAGTGTCTGGCCGTTCTGGCGTCTGAGGTCGACTCGCCGCGCCGCAAGTGCACGACGAATGATGACGCTGGTTAGCTTCCGGTCTCGAGGTGGCGGATCCTGTACGATACTGCCCTACGGGTAACAAGACCGGCTCCTAAGGCCGGTGGAACTAAATCGTTCCGGTGGGGCCGTGCGACCATCGTCGCGAACATTAAACACTAGTCTCATCCCAAGAGTTTGTTTCACCAGCATGCCTGTCCATAGCAAGTTCGTGATCTATGGACTTACACAATTTGAATGGTGACTTAATTAAACTAAGTCTATACAATAATTCTACCTAAACAGACTGTCAAGTATGCTAGAGAAAAATAATGAGCATACGAAAATACAAGACATAGAGACAGCCTGATTAACTTTTAAACGTGGGGCTCCCGAAGGTACCCCACAGACTCGTAGGTCCGCAGAGGTATCCCCGCAAGGAAGGTTCCCGTACACGAGACTTAACTAATTAACTTAATATAAGCTATTATACCTCTCAGCTGAAAGGAAAGAAACTTATCTTTCTAGTGAGGAAAAATCATGTGCCTCACGCGGGCACTACTCCTAGTGCTAGTTTGGGTGAGAAGTATTATCCTCGCGTGGACCGTCGTCGCTGAATCCTTGCGAGAGGCAAGCGCCTCGCGCGGGCCTCCGTCGCTGGAAAATGTCGCCACTGCTTAAAGCGGTAGAAAAGTAGTAGTAAAAAGGGGCCCACTCTAATATGTAACCAAAATGTTGGAAAGAAAAGACCATACCTAGTGAGAGTATGACTATAAGGCTGCATGCTGTTTTACGTGAAGACGGGATGAACGATTCCCGAAGGATTCCCACGTCACCGTCTTAGGTAATTGTTGGTATGCTGAATTAGTGGTTGCCGCTTTTATTTATGCGGGCCTTCTTCTATGCTTCTGCTAGCTTTTTAGTTTTTAGAGACAAGAATTATTTTAGGCCGCAAATGGCGGGTGTCTACCTAGCTTTTTAGATACGGCTGTCATTGAGAACGGATGCCCTAAGACATCAATTCTGAAGACAGCGTACATACATGCTACTTAGTAAGACCTCCGAACTGGATAAGAAACCGTACATCTTGCTCCATAACCACATAAAACGTCACAGGATACTGGTTACTTTTCATAAAAGCATTTTTAGGCAACTGATCTATCGTTATGGCGGGGGTAAGAGAGACGAATACCCACCGTAAATGTCCCCCTGAGAGGGCGTGGCAGATCTGAATATCATGCCCAGACATTCTTATGGAATTCGGTGGGGATGCGCATCTCGCCCGTCACCAGGTCCTATGAAACTAACCGTTTAACTTGTCGTTAGGTTTAAATACAAGTTGCCCAGCTTTGCACTGCGGTGCGGGAGGATTGTTCAGCAGATTAAGATATGTTTGCGCAGTGCTTTCCTACATTGGCAAAGGTGCTAACTACTAAGTATCCGAGGATACAGAGGATACAGAGGGAATGTGTGTGATACCACACCCTGGCCATCACCGCTCGGAAACTCCAATAGTTTCCAGGGTCGGATCAGCCCATGGTGCGGATAGGGACATCCAAACAATTAAGAAGCCAAAGGCTTGGTGGAGCACGAAGAGAGACAAAAACTTAATATTATGAGGCCCTTTAGGTATTTTGGCCAATCTTACACCATCTTGTCGGAGTGCGGGGCTAAATTATCGCAACTACCGGGAAAGAGGCGTACGCTATGGGTTTCCTAATGAAGAAATTGTCTCTAATCATATTAAACCTATCCTATCGAGCTGAATACAAAAGGTTTTTAGTCGGTAGCATGCCGGGCTAAACAGAGTTATAACACGGGCAGCGACCTTAGTGAAAAGTTGTTGGTGACGGGAAAAAGTGCTGCATATATAAATGTTGCTGTATAGTGTTTCCTACGTGCACTGCAGTCCTATATGTTCTACAATTAAACAAAACATAAGAACTGATGGTCACTGGCCATATATATATATATATATATATATATAAACCAACCAGAATAATCAATACAGTGTAAAATGATCAGAATTATATATCTTAATACAGGTTAAGAACCTACTACGGTGCGGTCGGTGAAAACACCTTACAGAAAATAAAAATAACTATAAACAAATACAGAAATTATTACTAGCGGTCCTATGACCGTTACGGTGCCTTTTAGTCTTCGGGACCGTGTATACGGGTACAATATTTTTAGCAAAAATACAATTAACGGAATAATTAAAATGTTAAGTATAGTTACTTGAATAATCGGTAGCCATTCTTAAGTCTGGGTTATCGTGTTACCGAAATTGATACGTCACTCTTAGGTTGACGTGAGTTGATGCATTCTCAGGAAGCTGGAAAGTTCCCGCAGGCTGGTTTCCGCGAACAGGATTCCCACAAGCAGCTCATGACGTAAGCGGATCAAACTCAGGACTGTAATCAGAATATAGAATGTCTAATGAGTAGTCAGCAAGGGATACAATAACATCGCTGCTGTGACGAAAGTTCCCATACACCGATGGTACGGATGCAAGTTGACAACAGCCCGATCATAAGCGGGGGTTGTTAGATGCGAATGAAGATACGAAACTAAGCTTAACAGTGCGGGGTATGTCAGCCAGCTCTGAAGACGTACCGGGCACAGTTTTACTTGTTGCGGTCAAAAAGTGTAGATGAACCTGCACGACATCAGTGCGGGGACGGTTACATAACCACTTTTTGGCAAGGCTGGCAGACCCGGCGAGTCATCCACAAAAGAACATCGCTGCATTTACATATGTAGAATCACATTTTCAGGCCTCAAAGGCCTCACCACAAGTTCGTGCTCCGAATTAGCTCTTGATATATTCGTGAACAATATCTAAAAAGTTCCAAAATTCTCCCACAAGCAACGGGAGTTACAAAATTGCTTTCAGTGCAGTGGGTTGGATTACTGGTGGCTACGGGAGAGAAACCGACAGAAAGCGAAGTGATCCGCGTATGTCTGTCGTGCTGATGGTAGCTGACACAGGGCCTACCTATTCGGCCCCTTGCCGAGGATGCTCTCGAACACTGGATCTCGTCTCCTTTTATACTACCAGTGATGTCAAAGATGCAGGCTCCAACCAATCATGGGTCGAGCAACAGCCAATCAGCGCGTAGCTAATAATAACGCAGTCGAATGTTCTAGAACATTCTAGAAGTTCTGCGTCCACGTGGTTATGATGCCACGGCAATATTTTGAGGCCAATCAAAAGGGGTTTTCCGTGGATAACTCAGCCATTTCTTAACCGATTTTGAAATGGTTTACAGATTTAGAAAGCTCGCCGAATTCTGGTCTTGATTTATGCAGGTAATTAAAAAGGATTACATTGTACCGTCTCTGTACACTAAAAGCGTCATCCCATCGTGGTCCTAAACTACGCGCTCTGTCAAAAATAGTATCTAAGCGTGCGCATGCGCATTATCCGCTTTAACAAACGTAGTCGTTTTTATAACTCGATCTATCCCATAGGCTCATATACGCGTATGGCTCTACCCAGTGGGTCGTGTTCAGGGAACGAATCCAGGATGGGCGGCGCGTACCCAGCTTGGCTGGTACTGCCGGTACCCGCCCTTTCGATCCGAACTACAATAATCTGGAAAGCTCCATTGCCTGGCTTATGGTTTGCTTCACTACGTTATCTATGTGTACTCAAGTCGGTGAAGCTCACGAATCAGACCTCGTGATCAGGCATACTCTCATTATCAAAATGAAGTTACATTCACTGGTGGCAGTAAAATGAGGTCACTTCAACTGACGCCTCATATGATATAATAATAAGATTTCATGCATCTGCTTGAATTTTGAGTAAGTACAGCAAACAAGCGGGTCATGTTGTTAAATTATTTCAATGCAAATGTGGCGGAGTGATTTCACGGCTGGTGAAGGCACTGCATCACAGTGGTTGTCAGTGTTTTCACGGTTTTAATTTTACATATTTTGTTGCAGTATGGTAACTTTTAGTCTGGTAATGTACGTGTGTGGAGGTAATTTCATGCATGGGTTAGTGTAATTGTCATCTGCACTGGTGGTGTAGGGATATATCACAGATTTACGGGGAAATTCTAGCAAAGTGTACGGCAGGGGTCGTGTAAGCTGTGTTCAAGATAGGCATTGGTTGATAACTGCAAAACAATGGCATTCTGTCAGTGTGATTGGTTAAAGCAGATACTATTTTGCCATGTGTGTGAGGTTTCGGAAAATAGTTCATGCAAGTTGTCTATGATAGGCAGAACCACATGGATTCGCCATATTGCAATCCATCTGACAATATCCATCAAGTGTGGTAGAGCAGCAACCGAGGGCGGTTTGGTTACCATGTGTTGAGTGAGACCATAATCGCCCATAAAAATGTCGCTACTGCAGGGGTGTTCTACCCTACCCGTAGACTTGTACTACGAGAATGTGTAGCTGATGTAGATTGCCTGCTCTTGGAATAAAGTAGAAATGTATAGTTTTCTGGAGAGAAGAGGAGCTTTCGGCGTAATCAATGTAGTCAATTGACAATGTAGAGTTGCGGATTCGAGAGACGTGCAGCTGAATAGTATTCTCGACGTTTTAAGAAGTAACATTATGAACATTTACATTCGGAAATTTAGTTAATGAGGAGAAACCCAGTATAATGTCAAAATGTCAGGACTTTTCGATAAATACGAACAAAATAAATATGGAAGATCATATGTGAAAGCAATCTTGGAAATACTATGAAAGTGATTAATATGGTTCATGGGTTGGGTTATATGATGTATTGGGAAAGTAAGGTGGAGGACGTATTTTTTGCATTAGTTTTATTATACTTTGTTTGATAGAAGGTTTCTGATTGTATTAGACACTTTTTTAATTCGTGTCCTGTTTTATAAACTACTTCTTGCGAAGGTAGTATACTTAGTTTTTGGAATTGTATTGATAAATTGAATTTCCTAGAGTACGACCCGCTGGAAAAAGGGTATAAAGCAAAAAAATTGCAATCACTATCTTGTTGTGATTTCTCCTCACTCTGACAAAGTTGTCGGCATTTCAACATCTGATATCCAACGCATGAAAGATCCCGTAAAGCTGACGAATTCATTTTCGATAAATTACATTGCTGGCCTTATCTTGACATATTCTAATATTCTTTCTTAAATTTGTTTAGGTTGTTGTTTTAAAATCGATTAAAGGAAAATCATTTCGGATCAGTTTAGATCAATATAGAATAAAGGTCCATCGATTAGAATCGCTGGCTTACACTAATGCATTAGTTTCAGGAAAGTGGAAAATATCATTCACTAAATGTAGGTTTCCTGTCCGGTTATTTTTTCCACTCTCGCATTGACCTGATAAATTTATGATCTCTAACAAATTGCCTGTTTGTATCAAATTTATCACGAACTTCGTAAAAATCTCAGCTTGAATGCAGCTGGGAACAGTTTAAGTGAACAAGTGTGATGGATTCTATATGAATATCACAGCTCATTTCGAAGAAGAAAACGGCCCTCTGATATTTATAATAAAACCCATGTTAAAGAGTTATGTGAACTAGTTGACAAATTATAAAGTGTCATGTGAAGTGATCAAACTCTCAAAAACATTGATTAGAAGGACCAGCGAAACTACCAATTTGTGGAACAAGTATGTCGTCACAAACATACCGCTAGCGCCAGTAGGATAGTTTTATAGCACAAACCATCTCACATGCAAGATAATATACGCGCGTATGTTATAAACAGGCTGGAATATTGTAATCAATACTAAATAAGTGCATAGCTCTACGAAATCATTTGTTAAATAGAACCAAACCCAGATATGAATATTAGCTATTTTCATAGGTGCACGTTCAGAGTTTGAGCAGTTTTAACAGTGCCATTCACA
Organism: Chaetoderma sp. LZ-2023a; assembly: GCA_034401795.1. NCBI lineage: Eukaryota > Metazoa > Mollusca > Caudofoveata > Chaetodermatida > Chaetodermatidae > Chaetoderma > Chaetoderma sp. LZ-2023a. Next base: position 66,153,706 of record CM067360.1, read on the forward strand.
TTTACAACACAATACAGTAGACAGCCCCATTCTCCTAGCAGTTGCACGTGGAACCCAGCCACCCCGGATATCTAGTAGTGTTGCAATCGATGGCACCTAGTATGCGAGTATTGCAGTCACAGGCCCATCTTTCTATCCTATACTCAAATTTATTTTTGTTCGGCACAGTTATTAGCTTACAGAATGTGCTTGGTAGGTGCTGTGCCCAGAGGCTCGTGTACTTGGATTGATAATACTGTTACCAGCACTTAACTTCAACAACATCCTTACACATTGACGTTACGGAGTTCATCCAAGTTAAAGTGACGCACATGACAATCTAGGAGCAAGATGTAAATGAGTTCAGACAAGTTCGTATTTCCTGAGAATCATTTAGATGAACGCGTCAATGTTTGATGTTGTGTCTAGGAGAAGCGAATAATCATAACATTTCTTGTAAAGCTGTTTACACGCCACCTCTTGTCGCCAGTAAAGTTTGGAATAATTGTATAACAGACATAGCCCACCAGCAGTGACCACACTCCTTCTTAATTATTCTGTTATTGTGGTATTTTTCACTGTCTGTCTGTCAAACATCTTGGCATCACTGCATCGGTCGCAGGTATCTGGCATTCTTATATAATTGGCGTATAATATTATGTAGAGGAGGCTGTTATAGATATGTTTGACTTATTAATCGTAGCTTATCCGATTATGTGTTGCAAGTGTTTTACAGAAACACGTCCGTGTAGATCGCATATCTATTTGATTAAGAGCTTCAACTTCTAGCATGCCAAATTTCAGAACACCCAATGGAGTACAGCTTAAATGCACACAATTATGTTTGTAATTTTGGTTCTGAACATTCACGGTTTCCCCAAATAGGAATTTGTGAGAATGTATTGTACGGTATGTAATCAAGACAGGCATATGAAGAGATCACCGCAGAAAAGCAAAGCTATTGTATAAACTGTCCAGGTTCGGATAGTTTCTCGTAGACGCATAATGTGCCATAGGTATGTGATTTCCAAGGTAAGGCAAATCAATTGCTTCATGATGGACCTTACGCTTTTAGCTATGTCCCGCCCATCTCTAGCTGAGCTCCAGCCACACATTGCTCGTGCTGGAATCGATCGATCTCTGAACGGACTGACTATCAATTTTCAAAAAACTCCACAGGTAAGCTGTTGAATGTTTTGAAACTAGTTTGACTGGGTGCTGCTGTTGCCTAATGTTCCTTAACTAGCACAGAATTACAAAGACATACAATTCATACAACGTGTCGGATTAGGCCTATTTGAGATTGGATGACGGTCTATATGGAACCCTTTGTGGCGTAATTATTGTGAGGTCATCATACTCTCGCTGAGCTGATCATGGCGTCATATGAGGTCAGATGATGGATGGATACTCTGGAAAGGTGAATTGGATCACATTCTAAACCTTTGCCGCATTGATTAATAGTGAGAATTTTGTGTTCGAAATGTCTTCCAATTGAGGTGACTGAGACGAAGATAAAGCTGTCATCACTACAATTACTATGTCACAGAGAATGGAACCAAGCAGGAAACATTATAAACTTATCAGCCCATAATTGCACACAATATCATCCATAATTTCCTCTGCTGTATTGATCTCTATCTGTACTTGCTGAAGCATTATATATGGATCATAGTAATACATAATCTATACTCATAAAGAACTGTTAATACATGGCAGAGACATGTCTGATAATGTGTACCACTTTCTGTCATATCAATTCGGATAGGGTATTGTCCGATAACGATTCAACGTCAGATCCATAATTACAAAGTCCCATTAGTTGTGTACTGGATAGCTTCGCAATATGCGTCCGTAATGAGCGATCACAGTATCTCGACTGATTTGTATTGGCCAAAACGGGCCTTTTTATAGTGTTGGGTGGCCAATGCGAATGCTCCAACAGCACGTTACAGCCAATCCAACGCAAGTTGTAACAACCAGGCAAAAACAGCAACTACGTGTTTATGACATAATAGTACTATGGAGTTAACCATACAGCGGGCAGTAGTGCTTGCGCCTATTTTTCTATTAAACAATTACTTTATAGCGCCATTTCTCATTAGATTTTAATCTGGATAGCAGATTTGGATTCCGGAGAAAATTTTGTTTTAGATTCGCCGAAGGATGGAGCGAAATGAACTCGTATTAACTATTTAGCAAACAGGGGGAATATTTACAGTAAAGCTGCCATCTCCGCATCTACAGCACAGCGTGGCTGTCCTATCTAGTTTATCGCTAATCCGCGGCAGCCGATCTCATGGACTAACGTTTTCCTTATCGCACAATAGTGAACGCTGTATGCATACGAACCGCTATGGTCGTGTGAGAGAGATGCCGAGCGAACTCACCGGTATGGGCCATTCTGGCCCGGCCCAAAACGATCCGTGCCACACCAGCGTATAGCACGTGCTGGTTTGGTACTGTAACCACATGCGCATGTACTCGGAGTGGTAATACTGTTACCAGACATGGGGTAATTGCAATTTGTAATTGTAATTGGCTGCAATGTAATTACATTTTTCAACCAATTGATTGTAATTGTAATTGAGTGTCAAAAAAAATAGTTGTAATTGAATTGTAACTAATTATATTTGATAATTTTGTAATTTGTACTTGGCAATTTCAAGTACTTTACCAATTACATACACAAATTGCATGTCTGTTTGATGCTGACGCTATAAAGTAATCTCTTCTCAATTCTTCACAGCAGCCACCATGCACACAGAAGGTACACAAGTATAATACATCATATTAGCATACGATTACTATTAAAGTGTTTACATTACCTTGACAGGAAGTTCTGGCTTCCAGTCAAATTCGTTTCAAAATATTAAACAGGATATTTGAGAAAATGTATGTGCCATTTCACAGTTTCTCTATCAGGTTCAAGTGGTTAGAGGCAACAATAATTTGAGTGAAACTTGTTGTTGCCTTACTGCTCCAGTTAAATTAGTTTCCAAATACGAAACAGAAATATGTGTTAATGTATGTGATTTGTGTGTATATATGTATGTCCTTTGAGCGCAAATGCATACATGTATTAATAGTATTTGACTACAAGTATTTGCTGCCTTACTCTGTTGTTGCCTTATGAAGCAACTGCTTTCAGTCAAATTTGTTTCAAAGTATTAAACAGGATATTTGTTCAAATGCATGTGCTTTTCGCATTTGCTCTTTCAAGTTCAATCAGTTAACTAAACTTGTATGTTATTATGAATCTCATCTTGCATACAAGTGCATGCAAATATGGAAACAGCTGTCAAGAAAGCTATTGAAATTTGGTCATAATTTTGCTGGAAATCAAAGGTGCCTTAGACAGCAATAGCTTTCAGACAATTTTCTATCAAATAGTCAGCCACATTTTTCAGAGATCTCATTAAAATATTTAATTCCTAAATGACAATACGGCACCTGTCTATAAAGGACCTTTGTCACTATGGTCCCCATGGTATCATTTACAAACATGCTTAAATGTATAACTAAATGTGCCATGCCCTGTGTTTTTTTCTATTGAGCCTAGTATACTGACCTCGTAACCCTTTTAACTTTAAATATCAGGAAAGCTCTCTGACATTTCTAATGACAGTTGCATACCATTTTGAAAATAAGTTAGAACTTGGAACTGTTTAACACATCACATTTCTACAGTCAAATTATTTTAAAGAACTTAGTTCATATTGTTAGCAATACTAACTTAATATGCCTCTATGTAATTCACCACATGAAAGAGTGTTATTTATGGGGTTAACTCGGCCAGTGGTCATCAATCCACTGGGAGGTGTGATTTTCTCCAAAGAAGGTCTGTTGATGATTTTATTGAAGGCTTCCTAGACACCCTTTAAACTATACAATGTAAGAATTATTAAGTTGAATATTTTGATAATCACTTAACTTGCATGTGTCTGGATCGAAACAGCTTCCAGTCAAGTTATTTTCAAAATATTAAACGCCTAAAGAATTTTCTCATTGATAAGGGTTAATACCTCATGGTCTGTTCTATGGAGTGCAGTACATTAATTCTTTAAAGCTCAACATTTGTCAAGAACATTTAAAACCTGCTCAATGATTGTTCATTTACATGCAAACCAAGAGAAGACTATTTTTTTAAAAAAACCTCAACACTCACATGCCTGGCTTCGTTAGCGAACTAGCCATTCTAGTGGAAAATTTAAGAAAATAGTCTTTCCTTACTCTATACATTTGCTCACTCTCCTCTGGTGTCAATATTCAATCTTGTACTCTGTCTATAGCAAAGAAACTGGTGTACATTGTTTCAACAAATTTGGTGAGCTATGTTGCTGTCTATGAAACCGTTCATCTTTTAACTTAATTAAACATTTTAAAATGTGTACGTTAAGGTGGTAACGGTTAAGGATTAATAAAAGAGTGTATGCAGACCTGAGACAGCTCATTTTCTCATAAGACATATCCATTTGCAGATCAGTAGACGATTACTTTTAGAAATAGACCACTAGAGTGGCTGATATCGAGTTTATTCATTTGTACATTTTCAAAAATAGTATTCTCTTGGATAGCGCATGGATCTTTCGACTTGGCCGTTAAAGGGTTAATATAATAACTATGTAATTCGTCTTTTGTTATACTAGTGCTCTAAACTACACATATGATTAAAAATTAAAAATATGACTGAATAAATGTCTGTTTATTTATTAAGGTCACACAGGCACACTCGCACACTTGCCATTGCTTAGAAACCAAATCATACACACATATATTAATTCATATACACATATTGGTAAAATGTAATTGCAATTTTAATTAATTCCTTTGCAATGTAATTGCAATTGTAATTAATTACATTCACAAAATGGAGGAAGTGTAATTGTAATTTAATTGAATGTTTTGCAAAGTAATTGTAATTGTAATTAATTACTTTGGCAATGTAATTGCCCCATGTCTGACTGTTACCAGCACTCAACCTAAACATCAACATTACACATTGGCGTGACGGGGAATTGCCATCACGGGGTTCAACCAAGGTAAAGAGACCGGCATGGCAATCTAGAAGCTAGATGTATTTGTAGAGTTCAGACGAGTTCGTATTTCCTGAGAATCGTGAAGTTAAACACGGCGATGTGTACCTGCGGTGCCCGGGACAGCCCAACACTTTCAGAACAGGCAATGGAATATAGATTAAATGCACACAATTTTTTTTAATAAGTTTTATTTTTTCACTTTCACTGGCTCAAAAAGAGATGTCCCCAAATAGGAATTTGTTGGAACGGCTTGTGTGTACTCAGGACACGCATATGAAGAGATCGCTACGAAAACTGGCTATTGTCTAAAATATCCGGGTGCGCACAGTTTCTCGTAGTTTTCTACTGTACCATAGGTATGCGATTTTCAAGCTGAGACAAATTGCTTCATACTTGTATTTACCGTTGCCACTATTGGCTAACAGTCAGCATTTTCTGTACAGACACCTTTCCAATAGAGGTGATTGCGACGAAGATAAAACTGTCATGCCGATTGCTATGTCACGGAGGAACGAACGATTCTGGCACCGTCATAATACTCTCAGCCCATGATCGCACATAATTTCATCCATTATTTACTCTGCTGTATTGGCGTGTATCTATACTTGCTGAACCATTGTGTATGGATCATAGTGATAAATATTCTATGCTCATGAACAATGGGTAATACAAGCCAGGGACCTGATAATGTCAGCCACTTTCTGTCATATCAATCTGGATATAGAATTGTCTGATAACGAGTCAACGACAGATTCACAATTACAAAGTCTCATTAGTCTGGTAATATTGAAATGTATGACTTTCGTGTGATATACACGTCTATCTCTCTAAGCACGGCAAGCCGTGTCAGGGAATAATTACGAATATTGACAAGATTGATAGTTCTTGCCAAATAATCCCGCTTGCTGTCTGGTAGACGATGAATGGAACTGTCTGAAGCGCTGCAGTTTTAAGCTTGGCAATATATATATACTCTCGTGTCTTGTCATCTAAAGCTGCGATCAGGTCGAGCTACTATGATCCGCGTTGCGCTAGAACTGTCCGCAACTGACTAGAAGATTTGCGGTCATGTCGCTTACGATTCGATTACTAGCAACTATCGGCAACTACTTGCGCTGCCCGTTTCCAAGTCGTACGTGCACTCATGTCAACTGGAAACGCGGCATGAATTAACAGGTCATGTATTTATTTTGAAACTACCTTTCATATTTGCAATATATGTTCGTTGCGCAGTATCTCCTTTAAAATGTGTATATGCCTATTGTATCCCATGTATCCAAGAAATCATTAGATAATCTGTTCTGCATCATGTCTCAAACACACATGTGATTAAGAAAAAAGGTAAACAAATTTTCCTATGGTAATTATGTATATTCCTATTGCTACTTGCTTTAAATTGTAGATCATGCCTTTTGCTAATACGTAGCCTAATACTCAATGGCGGTTGGGGTTAATAAAGCTATGCTCATGTATAAAATCTGTCAGCAAAAACACAGGAATTAAAAAAAAAGAACTTTCCACAAATTGTATATAAATTAAAAATTTTAAGAGTGGGCGCCGTACTGAAACACAGCAGGGCAGTGAATTGAAATATAATGATATCCATAGAGTTAACCATAGAAAAGGCCTCTCAACATTAATCAAGCTATATTTGTTATTAACGGAGGAGTAGCGATTTAAACATTTAAGGGTGTGGCACTGTACTAATAACAAGCGGGGAAGTGACTTGAAAATCGGGTCTCTTACAGATTTGGGTATACATCCCGAGAATAGTAGTCTGAAGTTTTAGTGAGATTGAAGGAAAAGTCAATGAGGATTAGTAACAAAAACAAGACCATGACCAACCGTTAGAGATCCATTCCAGACCTAAAGCTATCTGCTAAAATATTTTGATTTTCCATACAGTGATATTAAATATAATATTATGCGAAAAGACTTCACATTCACACTATGTTGTCAATATTCAAACCTTTAGTGACGTCATTGTATAGTAGCACCAGTTGATGCTACGTCGTGAGATTGTGTCTTCAGATCCTTGATTGACAGATCTTATCCATGAAGTATGAGACTGTGCTAGCTTGAATTAAATACTCTGATGGCATTTCTTTAAAGTAAGTAACCCTTTAAATATGTAATTTTGTTTAATTTTCTCATTTGCTGGCCATAAACGGACGAGTCTAGAAAGTCTACTACTGGAATGACTGACTCTGTCATCCATCGGGTTATGTGTACTGATTGGCTACAGCCGATAATGCAAATGCCGACAATCGTAATTACCCTCATGTCGATACTAATTTTTGACGGCGATTGACGGCGATCGACAGTAAAGTCTCCTATCGGAGACTAAATCGGTCGCTGGGAGTTGCCGATAGTTGCTGGAAAATCAAGCGGTGACTAGTTGAGTCGCAGTGCAAGCTCTACCTGACCGCAGCTTAACCATGGTTGGCACGCGGATTTGATTAACCCGTTCATGCCAAAGCCGTCCAATCTGGCTTCTGCAGTAGGCTTGTGGAAAGTCTATTTTTAGTCCAAGAGAATATTTTCATAAATTGACCACAGAAATGACTGGCTCAATAACCGTGCCAGTAATTTTTGGTACATTTTGAAAAATAGTATTCTCTTGACCTGCAACTTGACATTCAAGGAACAAATATAATTATTTTCAGAAACAAATTTAGCAATTACCTCTTGTCTACCCATAGTGTTATTAGCTACCTGCATCACTACACCCTAATGGGCCTATCCATTTTAGCTATGCCCCGACCAGCATTGGCTAAACTCCACACACACCTCGCCGTGTTGGGACTGATCGATCCCCGAATGCCCTACCTATCAATTTCCTGAAAACTATACAGGAAAGCTGTTAAATATTGTGTAACTAAGCTGACTGAGTGTTGTTGCTGCCCATGGCAGACACAGCACACAGTCAAATTAGTTTCAAAATATTCAACAGAATATTTATTAAATGATAAAGACATACAATGTGTGCAGCAACGCACAGCCCGTCTTCAAATATGCGTTCGTGACGTGCTTATCTACGTCATTCATGACGTCATTCATTATGATGTCATTCTACACATCACGTAGTTGATTATGACGTCATATAACGGGTGGATACTCTGGAAAGGTGAATTACAGACAACTTCTGTTAATCTATTCTGGCATAGGAAGTATGCACGCACTTCATATTTCAGCGTAGGTCTATATATGTGTACTTTGTTATGTCGTAATAAGGAATATTTGCATAGCGTAGTTTTAATGTTAGATTACGTGCGTGTGTGCGTGCTTGTGTGCGGGTGTACTTGCGTTCGTATGTGCATGCGTGTGTGCGTGCGCGTAATTTAATTTATGGGTGTCGTTTAAAAGTTAAAATAACTTGTTGAATATTCTCAACATAATACATGTGCAGCTATATTGCTGGTTAGGGTAGCTATAGCTTCTATGAAACTTAATTTCCGAATCCTAAACACGGTAGTTATCATATCGTGTTGCTGAGTCCGACATGACATCACATGCTATTAGGGGATACAATGGTAGAACTCAGGAGCCAACATTAATGTGATGCTCAAGATCGAGTTAGTGTGGCATAGATAAGGGAATGCGCCTCTAGGCCTATAGACGATCTGGAACGCGGTCCCATTGATCACTTTATCTTCCTCGTCGGAAACTATCACAGCTAAAGGCCGTGCACTGTGATAATTATCGACGAGGTTGATAATAGTGTTCTGAAATGGGACGGCGTTTGAGACTATTTACCATATAAACTGATAATTTTGTAGTCGTTCCCTGAAACCCATTTGAACGCACGATTGTGCCTGCTTGCCTCTTTGTCTGTCTGTCTGTCTGTCTGTCTTTACATTGAAAAAAACCGCATTGGCACAGGAATTTAATTAAAAATTTCTTTGCCTAAATTTGTCCTATCGAGACCAAGTTTAGATTTACTTAGAGTGGTCCTCCCTTGAGATTAGTTGGGGTAAAGTGAATTAATCAGTAGGTCGCTTTAACAGGTAAAGGCTGGGATTGATCCTACATTATAGAGAAATCACACACACGAATGCACACACATACACATACGCACGTACATACGCACGCACGCACGCACGCACGCACGCACGCACGCACGCACGCACGCACGCACGCACGCACGCACGCACGCACGCACGCACGCATGTGAACGAATGCACGAATGCATGCAATAATACATGCACACAGTAATACATGCACGAATGCACGCAATAATGCATGCATGAACGCATGCACGAACGGACGCACGAATGCATGCACGCACACACCCAGGCACTAATGTACTCACGAATTAATGCACCCACACCCACATACACACGCACACATACACCCACGCAAGTATAGATGCACACACGTACGGATGTACGAGCACACACCCATACACACATACGAACAAACGTCCGGACGCACGAACGAACGCACGAACGAACGAACGAACGAACGAACGAACGAACGAACGAACGAACGCACGCACGCACGCACGCACGCACGCACGCACGCACGCACGCACGCACGCACTTTTGCAGACACAAAATTAAAAGATGTCCTACGGATATGATTTCATGTTGCCTCACCATTGATTTTGGTTGGGATTAGCTTTATTTAAGAATAGGTAGGGAGGGATGAAACCTTGTCATTGTTATCAGGAACTATAAGGTCTAACTTTGATCTTACTAGCAAATCTTTCAGGTTTGGATTTCTATTGTAAGCTATTACTGGTCGTGCTTTGATCGGTTCCTTTAATTTAGATTGCAACTGTGAATATTCGTCTTTCATGGTTTTCGCTAATTCAACATTACGTCTATTGTATATGAGTTGAAATGGGATAATTTTGTTCTTTTGTGATATTCCCGAATCTACATTTATTCCAAATGGTGCTTTTGTTTGGAGTGTTCTAATCCAATGGCCCTCTCGGATTTTGCGAAACGAACTCGTTTCTTCCTCACTATCGAAGGTCGGAATCTGTTCTATTGGCATGATTTCAGAATGATGTTCAACTGAATGATCCGGAAGTTGGAAATGTTGAGCAGTTGGCGTATCTGCTGAGGTGTTAATATCAGAAACGTGGCGTCTAGCACGCACTCTAAATGCATTTTTTGTTTCACCAACATACTGTTTCTGGCAAAGGGCACAATTGATCAAATAGACTACATTCTCAGAATCACAATGCATATTAGTTCGGATATGATATTCATTTTTAGTTTGAAAGCTCAGGAATGTTTGTTGGTTTACAATATAGTTGTTTACTTTGCATCTATATTTGTCGCATTTAGAAACTGATCCATCGCACATGATTGGTTTGTTGTGTTTAATTTGGACAGGTTCAAACTCGGGTCCGCTATGAGGTTTTAGATTTTCAAGCTCATTGATGGTGTCTGCTTTAATTTTTCGAAGAAAACGGGCTGAATAGCCTCGTGCTTTCAAAGCATCAAACAGAGTAGAGCATGCACTATTCAGATTTTGCCTGTTGCTAGAGTTTCGAAAAAATCTTATGATTTGCGATTTGATCAAACCTTTAAATGTGTGTGGAGGATGAAATGATGTTTTGTGAAGCAGCTGATGTGAGTCTGTTGGCTTAAAGAATACTTTATATTCTAATTTTCTAGAGGAATCAAATTGAGGACCCTTATACATCGTGACATCTAAAAAGTCAACCGATGTTCCACTAATAGTAGCTTTTAGCTTGATGTTTGAATCTTGGTTATTTAAAATGCGAAAAAATTCCCAAAAGTCTTCTTCTGAATGTTGCCAAACTATGAAGATGTCATCTAGATATCTGAGGTAAAGAAGAGGCTTTTTGGTTGATTTGTTCAGTGCCTCCTCTTCCCACTCCGCAACATAAATCGTGGCAAAATTTGGGCTGAATCGTTTACCCATTGCGCATCCACAGATTTGAAGGTAATTTTCACCATTAAATTGGAAATCGTTTCCTTTAAGACTTAGCTCTAATAATTTTAGAATTTCCGTGTCTGGTCGATCTGGATCAGGAAATTTGACAAAAGAATTCTTAATAGCATTGACTCCAGCATCAATATCTATATTGGTATACATAGCATCTATGTCTAATGTGACTAAATATGCATCTTTCGGAACTGACAATTTGGATAACTTTGAAAGAAAGTGTTCAGTGTTCTTGAGAAAGCTCTTGTGTCTATTAGCAATGGGCTTTAAATAGTAATCAATATATTCTGAAATGCCATAAGACTCACTGCCACAGTCTGAAATGATGGGTCGTCCAGGAGGTGTCAATGGATCTAACCAGGTGCTGATAGGTTTATGGATTTTAGGCAAGATATAAAATGTCCGATTTTGTGGATTATTCTCACCTAGCAGATACTTTAGCTATTTCTTATCGATGTACCTATCTGTATGAAATGAATTAAGTATTTCAATGAAATTTTGTCGGTTTTGAGGCCAAATTAAATTATCAAGTTTTCTGGTGTTAGTTAACTGCCTTTCGGCCTCGCGGATGTAGTTTTCTCTAGACATAATCACAGTTGCTGAACCTTTATCGGCTGGTTTTATAATAATATTTTGATTTCTACGTAATTTGTTGATAGCCTGTCGTTCGAGAAATGAAAGGTTTTGCTTATTGTTTGTAACTGGCAATGATCTGGCTATACCAGCAACCGTTTTTATGGTTGCTTTAACATTGTCATCAACTAGCATATCTGGAGGGTCCCAACCGGATTTTCCAGTGAATGGTTTTGACTCTCCATTTAAATTTCGAAAATGATGGGCTATTTTTACTGAATAACCAAAATTAGCTACTTCAATAAGACCTGTGTCTAAAAGCAAATCTAATCCTGTTTTTGGTTTTGGAGTTGGTATAAAAGTAAGACCACGATCGAGAATTGATTTTTCAGATGGTGAGAGATCATAGTCAGCTGCTAAATTGACAAGGTTTGTTCCTAATCCTATGTTAGGGGAGCTATTGCCTTGACCCACATTTAGTTTAAACTAAGTACCGTCAACCAATGGTTATAAATACAATTAGCTGTTTCTTTCGTCCAATGGATTATATCCTTCTCAACATGAAAATTGGCATCAGAAATTTTGGGGATGACCTTATCAACGTGGCAGTTGGACCTTGCTGATTCGTTGATACGCTTGAGACAGTACCTTTGCCTGTCTGACAAGCTATCAGAGAAGTTAATCTCAGCAAAGTGCAACTCCGCATTAGGGAAGGTGTTTTTAAATTCACGAGAAATGAACCGTAAATGGCTTGAGGCTTTGGTTGGACAGTTGCGGTGGATACTCGTCTCTCTATCCTCACCGTAACGATAGGCCAGTTATTAAAAATCTGCTTGTGTCAAAGGTAGTCATTGCCCTGTGACGTTTTACGTGGTTACGGAGCTCGGCATCCGGATCTCACCAAGCTCTGATGTCTGGCAAAGTAACATGTATGCGGGGGTGGGGGGGCGCTCCTTCGCGAGGGTACCTCTGCGGACACAAGAGTCTGTGTGGTACCTCCGGTGTCTCCACGTTTAGAAGTGCATCGGCTATCTCCATGTCATGAATTATGTGTATGCTCACTGTTATCTATCAAACTCTGTGGTTTGTATAGGTTATATTTTTAATTACTTATTTTAGTTAGTCGTATCACAAATCCTTGTAAGTTCATAGCTTCGAAATTGCTATGGACCGGCATACCGGTAACACCAATTCGTGGGCTAACACCGTTCAATTTTAATGTTAGCAGCCATGGTCGCACGGCCCCACTGGAACAATTGACTTCCACCGGCCTTAGGAGCGGCCTTACGAGCTAGTCTTTGTTACCCGCAGGTCAGCGAGACCGGGAGCTATCCAGCCGTCTCGTCCTTCGTGCACATGTGGCGCAGCGACCCGACATTACGCACTGGAACGACCCGACGCAACCCCACGAGCTACAATAGGCAGCAATAGCACCCAGTCAAATTAGTTCCAACATATTGAACAGCTTACTTAGTTTTCTGGAAATTGGTGGGCAGGGAGTTCATGGATCGAATGATCCCAACACAGGCTAAGTGTAGGTGGAGCTTAGCTAGTACAGATTGGAGGGTCATAGCTACAACTGGGTTCCGCCATTGCTGGACAAAGTAAAATAATTGTTATGCAAAACAAGGATGATTGTTACAGACAACATTGGCGTTCTGTCCCAAGCTCGTAAACCGAGAAAGGTAATTTCTCTTAATTTAACTGAAACCCATTCTGGCAAATATCCTGGCAATTCAGATACAATTGATGAATACGCGATTTAGCGATGTAAGTAGGCACATGTCATGACATTGACAATTTTAAATGCACTGTTAAATCAAAACGAATTAAGATTGACAGATTTATAACTACATATTTATAATTATTTGCTCCTTGGTTCCCAGGTGATATCGAGTCTGCGTTCACGTTAGGTAGTTAATCCGGAGTAACGCCATACTGAAGCATGACGTTACTTCGTGGTAGCGCCATACTGAAGCATGCCGTTACTTCGAGGTAGCGCCATACTCAAGCATGACGTTACTTCGTGGTAGCGCCATACTGAAGCATGACGTTACTTCGTGGTAGCGCCATACTGAAGCATGACGTTACTTCGTGGTAGCGCCATACTGAAGCATGACGTTAATCCGGAGTAACGCCATACTGAAGCATGACGTTACTTCGTGGTAGCGCCATACTGAAGCATGGCGTTACTTCGTGGTAGCCCCATACTGAAGCATGACGTTAATCCGGAGTAACGCCATACTGAAGCATGACGTTACTTCGTGGTAGCGCTATACTGAAGCACGACGTTACTTCGTGGTAGCGCCATACTGAAGCATGACGTTACTTCGTGGTAGCGCCATAATGAAGCATGACGTTACTTCGTGGTAGCGCCATACTGACGCATGCCGTTACTTCGTGGTAGCGCCATACTGAAGCATGACGTTACTTCGTGGTAGCGCCATACTGAAGCATGACGTTACTTCGTGGTAGCGCCATACTGAAGCATGCCGTTACTTCGTGGTAGCGCCATACTGAAGCATGACGTTACATCGTGGTAGCGCCATACTGCAGCATGACGTTACTTCGTGGTAGCGCCATACTGAAGCATGACGTTACTCCGGATTAACTATCTGGTGTGAACACGGCTTAAGTTACAACAATGATAGAGATCCTATATCTACATAGTGGTTTCACATAGAGTAATGAGATTTGCTGGCGGTGTAGGTTGCATTCGTGTAGCACGTCTATATCAAATCGATAAAGGAGGCTATTGGAGAAACTATTTAGTCATTGTAAAAGATAACTAGCTATCAGAGAGGGATGGACAGATTACACGTTGGCTGTATAAATTCATATCTTATAATGAGATTTCTGAGAAGCGGAATTAAGTGGCGTTTTTTTCACAGAAAAAGACGTCCAAGATAATACAGGTGGAGGAAAGATTGCGTTGCTTAAACATACGATACATCATGCCATTTAAGAGAATTTGTTAAAAATATTCCACCACAAGGCTCGGGTTCAAAGCAATGAAAAAGACGACGCCCCGCATCAAGCACACACGAATGGTATTGCCGACTATTTAAAAGTAATCACTAGGTCTAATAGAGGGAACTATATGTAGCTATGCCACTTGCATTTCCTGGTAAGCTTCGCCCAATTTAAATTTGAAACTTTGAAAGCTGAATTCACACAATCCAAATCTCACGATATGACGATACGAAGAAGCTGTAGAATGGCGTAATCTTGATTGACAGGATATATATCGTCGGACTGTGGTATATATTCTATGCCCTACATGTATATCTAAGCCCATCTCACTAAATGGTCATCGTGATTTTTCGGAGCTGTCGACAGGCCAAACGGGAGAACTGTAAACTCCCATACTTGATTCTGAAACGCAAATCTCAGAAACCTGTGCCAACTCCGATTCATCGGAATGTGGAAATATGCATCTTTCAGATCGATCGATACACACCACATTCCTTTCCTCAATCCCGCCATTACCGACCTCGGCGTTTCCATCTGGAACCGAGGCGTATGGATAAACCAATTTAATGGCCTGAGATTGAGTATGGGTCTCCATCCCCCCCCCCGTGCTCTTGGGGACAAGGAACATGTTTGAATAGAAGCCTGGAGTGTTCCGGTTTGCTGGTTTTATTGCTCCCTTCAGAAGCAAACCCGACACTTCCTTTTGAACGGATTCTAACTTGTCTGGCTCCCTTGGTACGGGTGTCCAGACAGGTGCCAAAGACAGATTTTGTGGCGGAAAGTCCCACCACTCCGGCATGTAACCCTGGGATAACCATCCCAGGACCAGACTGTCTGACGTCACACCTCGCCAGGCCTCGACGAAACGCATGAGCCTTCCACCCACCATAGACGCCTCGACGTCTAACGGGGTTGTCCGGCTCGCAGTCCGCTCCCCCCCCCCCCTCTTTCTTAACGAGAGAGAGTGAGAACCATTTCGTTCTAGGCACGACGGGTATAACTGGCACCGCTGTTCCTGTCGCACAGGTGCGGTCCAGGCGGATATGAAGGGAGCTTGCGTACCCTAAGGTACGCTTCGGCCCCTTCTGTCCGCCCTTTGAGGCCTTACCCGTACCCTTCCCCTTGCCCTTCCCACCTCTAGGGCGGTCAGGAGCAACATTGTGGAGGGTAGGCGCCTCTACAACCTTCCTGGGTTTCTTTGCCGGCGGCGGCTCCGAGAACCCAGCCGAAACAGAAGTCGCAACAGGCCTGGCTTTCGCCTTGCTCTTATGCTTCTTCTGTTTCTTTGAAGGCTGTCCCGTTAGCGGTTTGCCCACAGCCTCTAGTGCGTGCGCTTTCCGCACTAGCTCTAGCTGTAGATTTACCGCTAACCGATTCTGCGCAATACTGGCGGTGTCCTCTAAGATGGCCCGCGCTTGGCCACCAAAGATGCTAGGCCCTGTCAGGGGCGTCACAAGAAGACGTTCCCTGACTGCCGTAGCCGGACGCATATGGTCAATGACCATTTGCCTCCTGGACTTCGTCACTCGCGCTTGCACCCTTGCCAATGCGTCCATTGACAGCACCAAGCCGTCATTAACACACGATGGCGCCACAGGTGGCACAGGGTGGCCTGCCCCCGCTTCAGCCCACACCGACTGAAGTAGACGATAAGAGTGATTGACAGCGCTCATCGCTGCCCTCACACCCTCATCGCATAGGGCCAGGACTTCTTCCTGGTGTACCTGGGACTTATCCACTAGTGCCGGACCGGGACCACCCGACCCGGCACTCTGGACGCCCAGTACCCATCGGTCATCCTCCGTGACCGACGGGACTACACCATACCTGTCGTATTCACCCCGCGGAATATGACGTCTTGCCCGCACCTCCCTGGAGGCCGCAGGGAGCTGACCCTTGGTCATTAGTTGTTTGCTATAAATAGCATCCAACAAATCAATGAACCGTGGATCCAGTCCCACTGACTGGATCTGGGCCGCGGGCAAAATCCCCGTCCTAATCGACGCAACCGACGGACGGGGCGCATCTTCATCGGCCGTGGCCGAAACCACAGACGGGTCCACTCTGGCTAGCCACGCCAGAGCATCAGACCAATCTACCTCCGAAGAAGATACCCCCGCAAACACGTCACCCGTTGACGTGCTCATGGGTCTGCCAGCCACGGCCTCCCGGCAAGGAGCCACGGCTGACACGCCAGGCACTCCGCTACCACACGGTTCCGCCGCCACCCCATGAAACACTCCGGTCCATGGGGTAGGTCCGCACGGAAAACCGTACGGACCCGTAACAGTCGCGGAACCATAGCCGGACACGGGCGCCAACGGCACCCCACGTCCGGCTGCCGGACCAGGCGAGATAGGTGAGTACCACGCCTGGACCGGCACACCCGTTCCCCTGACGGCTGGTGACAAACCAAGCCGCGCGGAACTGGTGCAAGGTAACGGATTGGCCTCAGCCGCAGGTGGAGCCGCTGACCTGGCTTGCGCCAAACCAGACAAATGGAGGCCGGTTCCGTCCAGGACGGAATCAACCTCCATATTCTCCACCTGCGGCTTCACGGGCCGCAGCAACCTCTCCTCCTCGGCCTCCTCGTCTTCAGACTCCGACGAGCCGTCACTAGACGAGTCAACCGTGGAGCCGTCCTGCCGGACGGCTCCCACACCTGACGGACCGGCCACCGCTACTGGACCACCCGGAGGTGGCCGCAGAGAGACAGAACCCGTCTGGCCGAAGCCAGGCGGGACCACCAGGGGTCCGTACGAGACGGCCCCCTCGGTAACCAGTCCAGAATCCTGTCCGAGGACAGGATCCGTACCAGGCATGGGGAGAAACTGCCCCCCAACCTTTGGTAGCAGGGACGACACCAGCGTGGGCAGAACGCTATGCAGAAAACCCTGCATAGCCGGACCAAACCACGCCGGCGGTGCCATCTCCGCCACCTCCAGCTGGGGACGTGGAGCACCCCCACCGGCCGAACCGGGCGCTCCACGATTTCCTCTCGGACCGCCTGACCCCGCGTCAGACCCAGCCAAGTCCTTCTGGGCAAGGAACTTAACCATCGTTTCGACGGACCACACTGCACAAACATTACACCTATGATCTATATTACACAGGGCACACCTAAAACAGACATGGTCCTTGAACATTACACGGACAAACTTATGGCAGTCGTCACATGATGGCGGGGCTGGCTTGGCCTATAAAATAAGCACAAACCTACAATAAACAAGCGGAACGAGACCCGGATGGAAGGCAGACAATTAATTTTCAAATATTTTGACTCATAAATTAACCGTAACCTCCCCGCACCCCACCCCGCCACGTTACAACAACGATCGCATTGCTTATGACGACAAGTACGCGGCGGGCACAACACACCCATAACAGATCCTCCAGGATGTGTAACGGCTCTAGGAATCATATCGCATAGCATTCAGGGTATATTTACTAATCAATATAAATTATACTCCTAACGAAAGCAGCACGATATGTGAAGAAAACAACAAAATGTATAACAAACTGCTGTCTCACACGGTAAAACCGCAGACCACACATCTACTCAAGAATTTTGAAACCACCGATCATTGCAAACCGATCGTGATCGCACGTAAACTTGATCATTCTAAAGTTTCCGGTACCATTTTTAGTACGCAGCACCCAGAATAAGATGCGCGAATTAATGAAAAAATTTTTCTTCACATAAACATCCGAGCGACCGGGTGTGACGTCACCCGCTCGGATTCTACGGAGAATGACGTCAGCCGATATTCGTGTTAGAAATACCGTAGCAAACACCTATTTTCATATCTGCCGATCGCCTGTTGGGGTTAAAGAAGGCGATCGTCTGGCATATATCGTTGTTAGCACACGTCCCAGATTCTATGGGGTCAGAAATTGGAACATGCGACACAACGAAATTTAGAGACCTAAGTCTTTTAACTATGGATAATAAAGAACAATACAACCTGGTTGTCTTGGGCGGTATTCTCCATAGTCCTTAGTTAATCCTTTCAGAACACACAAACTATCACTGATTAAAGACTTAGATTATTTTAAAACACTAAAATCCTTAATGCAAAAAGCATGTATTGCTCTTGTTGCTATGCAAACAAGAATGAGCTCTATGGTAAACGGGTACTCGGCAGTTGGGAGCCGAGTACCCGGTTCCCAGGAGTCGGTAAAGCTTTCTAAGTCTATAATCCTAGAGCCGCTGTCAAGGCCAGCTGTATATCAGAAGTAACAGAATGGTGAGTATTGATCGAAGGAGAAATAATTTTCTTGACAAATCTTGACGATGAAAGCATTAAATATCGTATGCTTAGCTAAGGTTTGCAATAAATTTGAAGTAAATAATATATTTAAGTTTACCCCTTCAACAATGCACAACTGGTATTACAAATTCTCTACAATGTACTGAATATTCTGATGAATATCTTGAAATTAATGTCTGGAAAAAGTTGCTGCCTTACAGACAACCTAGTTTCAAAATATTCAACATCTATCATGCATAGTTGCCTTACAATTAAGATGTGAGCATTTCATGAGTGAATGGGTTAATGAAAATTTTAATGTGGTCCATTCCAAGCCAAATTAAAAATTGTACTGTGTTCTTACAATCCCTCTAGACCAAAATAAAATTTTGAGTGCGCGAGTTGCAACTTAAATTACTGACCACGCAAATCCGAAAAGCATTTATTGCTCTAAAATGATCACAGCTTCCAAAACTCAAAAACTTCAAGCTATGAAAGTGAGCAATGGTGAATTGCCATCCATATGGAGGATTCCACTTTATCCATCAAACATATGAGTTCATAGTCATCTTGACGTGTAGCATGATGTCATAATCAGTGAATGACGTAGCAAAGTTCGCCATGTACGCATAATTGATGATGGACTAAGCATTGTACGAATTGTATGGCTTTACTATTTAATAAACATATGTTGTTGTATATTTTGAAACAAATTTGGCTGGGCGCTGTTGCTCCCATATTGAGATTAGGTGAGTGCAGGGCTTACATACCTTTGATTGAGTTTTATTGAAGCAGGACTCTAGAACTACAATCATGTTCTCCCACTTAGTCTGTAGGTCGGCCCCATCGACTCCTGTTATCAGCTGATATTCCTTGGAAATCTGCAGTACAATAATAGAAACAACTTCTCCTTTACTAAGGCTACATGTAGTAGGTAGTCAAGTCTTTCGGCTAGGTTAGCGATTTAGCCATCCTAAGAATACACTATTTTGTGATGCCAATGTATTACGTCACTCTAAGTAATTACATGTACAATTAGGCCTATATTCTCAATGCGGACGAGGATGCCAGGGCCATCCAGCCTGCATCATTGGATCATATTGACCAGGATCCAGGTCAATCGCTCAAACAATAACAAAATGTGTCACCATTGTTAACGATGCATAGCCAGACACTGAAAATCAACGAAAATTAGATATTGTGGGACATTGCTATAATATACATGTAGTGGAAATTACAATTAAATTGGCAGTCGAGCGCTTTGATAAAGAGAGTCCAGACAAAATCTGTGAGTATTTAAACGGGGTAAGTGTTGTACTCTTTTATTTCTGTTGGAGTCGTATATTCTGTTACTTGTGAGAACAGGCCTATACACATACATATAACACAACATTTAATATAGCCGATTCCAAAGCTTCTGATAATTACTGAGTACCCGATGTACAGACTCGGTACACGCCATGCTTCACGTGAACAATGCGTGTAAAAAGCTATTTCCGCGAACTTCCGACGTGTAGCCAGTTGAAAAATTAATTACAAAAACCAAAACACTATAATTTGTAGGTGTCGTTACTTAAACTGGATTTAATCCGTAAAGAAATTTCTTAAAACAAGACAGAAAAATAAAAAATAACGACTTCAATGCTGCTCGTTGTTAATAAATTAGCACGTGATCAAAACGGCGCGAGCAAATACTACGTTTTAGTAAATTTTCATTGATAAATTCAGCATAGTAATGTATTTTCCCACAGTCTAGTTCATGAACAACCAATCAGATATGGCTTTGCGAAATTGCTGTTGTGTTTGAATAGCACACAGTTTGTATGTTATTTTGTTATTCTAGCGTGTTTGTTCGGTGACAAAATGCTTGGAGTAATACATTACAAATAATAGAAACAGGAATAGGGAACATATTATAGTGTAATTACTACCGGCAGATGGCCAGAGAATGAGTTTAGATGTTTTAAATAAAGCAATTTTACCGTGAGACTTTCAAGACATACGTTTTACATACAATTCTGCCTGTCATTATTTTGTAATTGACGTCTTGATGTTTGTTTTTACAACGACCCTTTCACCTGAACTCGGCTAATAGTTAGGGATGCCTGTATTTTTGGCACTATTAGTACCTATTTACCCTTGGTCAAGTCAGATTTTATGAATATATTTCGCAACTATTGCGCAAACATTATGGACAGTATTCACGGTATTTGGAAATGTCAACGGTCACGGTATACCGCGGTCCTCACGGTACTCTCGTCAGACGGCCCAGCTCTAATATCACCCAAAAACTTCTTCTGCAGTCGTTCTTGAGAAATGTCGATTTTCAGACCAAGAAGACTATTTTTGAAAATTTACCACTGGAGCCAGCCATTCCAGTAGTAAACAGTAAAGAATAGTCTTTCGGTCTGAAAATGGAAATTATAATGCGAAAACATTTAAAATTTTGTATAATTTCTAGTGTTAAAGGGTTAACAGCTTGAAGACTAAAACAGCTTTAGCACACCCGGTATGATTATACGAAATTATTTCTAAAGGTTACACTGAAAATAATTAGGAAAGACGACTGCAAAAACATCAAACTTCATCCATTAAAACAGTTTCTAATCTTAGTTAACTAACTATATTGCATCATTGAACAAAGGTCAATGTAGCATAATATTGACGGGAAAACATAGACCTCTAAATGCGTTTAGTTAAACGCGTTTAGAAATATACCCGTGTTCTGTTACCGTTATCAATGCATAACGCATTTAATTGATTAGACTGGCTCGCTATAACACTGCACATCAGCATTACTAATCGGTATTGCACTTACCTACAAGGATGTCCACTGTAGACGAAAGGCCTAAGCTAGAAAGTACTCCCTTCACTTCTTCCACTGTAGTTGAAAAATGTATATCTTTCACGGCATCCATGTTGTTGTCGAGTTTTAATTCCAAACCAGTTGCGCGTGCGCATTGCGCTGAGCTGGTCACGTGGTTCAAACGTATGTAAAACGTAAACACGTATCGTCTTTCACCACAAAACGCCGAGGGGTATATTGATATTTAATTTGTGGTGGCCTTTGATTAGATTACTAAATTATATTAAATTACCCCCTGTGACATTGTTGCAAACCACCTTCAAAATTCACACATAACCCCACCCCCTTTTTGAGACACCTCGTTTCAGAGTAATTTAAGTTAAACAGGGGTGGGGGTGGTAGGGCGGGGGTTGACAATAAAATAAGTAAAATAAAAAATAGCATAAAATTAAACTATGGAAACCACACATAAGCTATACACGGGTTAGAAACGATTTAAGAAAGTTAGGTAAATATCATGAGATATGTGAAAATGTGGGGGGGGGGGTGTTGTGGTGAAGGGTGCGGAGTGGGGGATTTGACTATCACTGGATTGATGTGGATGCAAACTGTATCGCTTACCCATAGGGCCTACTCTGGAAGTCCTGCTTACCTGTACACCTCCCAGCAAACATTGTTTCGTTGACCCAACGTAAGTTTTATTTGTTGAGCCAGCGTAGTTTTGCTCGTTGGCCTTACGTTCGCCCAACGTGTGGTTTCGTTGGCCCAACGTTGGCCTTATGAGTGGATGGTCAATAGAAAATTAGTTATGTTGGGCCAACGTTGTGTTTAGGTTGGCTAGCTGATGGTAAGTTAGTTACGTTGCCCAACATAGTTTGTATTTGGGAAAACTACGTGATACGCTGGGCCAACGTAATCCCAACGAGCAAAACTATGTTGGACCAACGAATAAACATACGTTGGCCCAAACGTTGGGTCAACATAGCATTGTTTGCAGGGCTAATACTTTGCCACACGTCAACAAAACATGTATGTATAATATCATGTGATATATTGGTAGGCATATTATAATTTACTAGTGTAAACATGTTGGATGAAACGTGTTTACAACTACACACTGTTTTGTCAGAGTGATTTAAGAATGTGTGTAAATCCTAAACACGTTTATAGAAAACGCGGTTAAATCTTAAGTTGTTTTTGCTTTTAAACGCAATCCTAAACACGTTTAGAGAAAACACGTTCAAATCTTAAAATATGTTTGCTTTTAAACACAATCCTAAACACGTTTAAACGCAACGCGTGTAAAACCTAAACACATTTTTTACAGTGTAGAATGGCGTAATCTTGATTGACGGGATATATATCGTCGGACTGTGGTATATATTCTATGCCCTACATGTATATCTAAGCCCATCTCACTAAATGGTCATCGTGATTTTTCGAATAAACTGTTCATCCGATATCAACATGTACATGCATGCTCATGCGTGTCCAAATATGGAGCGACTTTATATCAGATCCTTATTTTATCCACGCACATCAAAATGCATATACACAGAGGTATTAATGCTTTATTAACATTTATCTTTTTCCATTACGATTTTAATGTTGCAATTTAGAATGGACACGCCAGATCTTGTATTTACTTTTTCGTTTGAAAAAGAGTAATTGTCTACATCCCCATTCCGAGCCAATGGTTATGGTATTGTCCGTAGTCATAGCCAGTAAGATCTGCACGGCCACAGATGCCCTTGAAGCATTACCAGAAACAATGCTTATCTTGAAAATCCAAGTGGCAGCTAGTTGTGAATGTTCTCATCTAAATATGCCGATTATGTGTGTAGTCGTGACAAAATGAAAGATTCCATTCTGTAAATCAAGTAATTACGCCAGAGTCATTTACGCCACTTATAGGTTGACGTCGAAATCATAATTGGCAGACACTACTCCGTCATGAATCTGGACTAGTCAGTCAGATGTTCAAATTATGTCTTTGATGGATCGACTATTTACTAATCTTTTTGTTGAAAATTGTGAAACTAAATTGACTGGGCGCCTTTGCTGCAATAAGCACCAGCAGCACCCAGTCAAACTAGTTTCAACATGTGCAACAATGTACGTGCGTAGTTATCTTGATATTGGTATTCTGGTAATTCAGTGTTCGATCGATCCCGGTACTGGCAAAACGTGGCTAGAGATTAGGGAGAAATGGGGGGGGGGGGGTGCATAGCTAGAAAAGGATCCCTCTATGCAGTCCATACCATGGTAATACAGGTTACTGGGCCAGTACCTGTTCGATATTTGGCCGTGTTGGTCCGCAATTGGCCCAGTACAGGCCCAGTAATTTGCAGGACCAGAATACAATGCACAGCGGTGTGGCGAGACATTGCGTGTACTCTGGCCATACTTATTTCACACTTCGGACGGTAAATAATAGCTCATTCTGTCGAAAGTTGATATATTGATAACAAATTACCCGACACTAACCATGAAAGGTGTTCCAAATAACATGTCGTTCATACCGATACTGCAACGAGTTAATGATAATGATTTTCCGAAGATTGACAATGTGAACATATTTGCCAATTTATTTTCTCAGCGGATGTTAACAGTTAGTTGCAATATCGTATCAGACCGAAGTGAAACAATCTGTCTCTATGGGAGGAACACGGATTTGATGTATTGCACAGGCGAACTCTACCAACAATAGACTGAATCACACTATATGAGATAGATCCATTACACAGCTATTTCACATTTTAGGTGCATATTCACGCTAGAATGCCTCATAATAACATGTTTTAAATTGTATACATTTAGTGGCGTAATTTGTGTACCTCAATTTAATGAAGCGAAATACATCTTAACATAAGATGACTTCATTACGTACACATTAGTATACTTTCTTAATTGGAAATCTGAAATAGGGACTCGTGTCTCTAATTCAAATTTCACAACAGACAAGATTATAATAATTTATAGGTAATACAATCATCATATGTTTAGATGTATTTCGTTTCATTACATCTAGTCCCACACTTTAAGCCTCTATATGCATAAAATGTTGATGATTTTATTTCCAAGCATTATGTTGTGATCATGCACCTTTAAGTCGAGTCACGTACTATCATTAGAAATCAAAACGAAATCCATTGACCTCTCACGTAATGCACGTAATGCTGGCATTGAAACCGAAATAACATCTATAACGCCAAAGATTTTGTCTGACAGTCTTTCATTGTATGTTGGTCCTTTGTGTCTATCGCGGTCAACTGATGGAAACACTGTATCTGAGTTTCATAACCTAGAGCGTGGTATCTAATCCTTTCTTCGTCTGTGATTTATATTACAAGAATAGTTATTACGGGTGTTTTCAAGAACGATGACATGAATTTATGTTACAGACATCATATTGATTATTATATTACATGTCACCACAGCTGTCGCAAGAGCACACGTTGCGGAAAGTGGCTTGTAATTTGATTTTGTGAGTTTGCTGGTTGAGGTTCTGAGATTCCAAATGTAACCGTTTGCTAATGAAACACTAACACCCGATAACCTGTTTATAGCGGATGCGTTATTGCCCAGCTATTTCCAGCTATTTTTTATACGTCTCTGTGTAATAGTAATGCCGTTTCACGGCCCCAGTCACAGATCTAGCTATGTGGCGCGTACCATCTGCTTATGTCGCGTACCATCTGCTCTGCGTATGCCGTTTATAGGTGTATTATAAGGCCGATGTTTCGACCAGCCACTCAGATATCTGACGTCATAATCAAATGCATCACATGCCAACTGAAAATAACTTAGTTCTGTCACGAAAACGAGTCCGTAATTAAAAAGAACGGGTTGCATGTCGTTGACGAATTTATACGTTCATAAACTTTCTATTGAACATTTGAAACGAATTTGACTAGGAGCTAGTGCAGCCATAGGTTGCCATGGCCGTTGCCATAGGCAGCAACAGGCTCATGTCAAATTAAATTCAAAGCACTCAACATCTACTAATTACAGTTGCTTGAATTCTAGATTCTGTGATGTCAGGTTTCACAATTTCAAATCGATTTTGACGGGTTTTATGTATCAAAATAGCAATGCCCGTCACACTAATGTTTGTCACAATGATAAGGCATTCACTTGTCTATATAGCCTATTTCATAGTGATTACACACACACGCGCGCACACACACACACACACACACACACACACACACACGCACGCAGGCAGGCAGGCACATGCACACACGCGCGCGTACACACCCACACAACGAGCGCCGGCACACGCACACGTACTAAAATAAGCATCCCCGTGATGTCTAATTAACTTGTTGCTCTGACGCTGCTCTGACGGATAATACAACATACACCAACCACCAACCACCTACCAAAGTATTCTCCGTTAAAATAAAGAGATACCATCTTCCTTCCAAGGTTGCCTCTTTCCCAGAAGGCTGAATCTTTGCTAGCATAGTTAATTTTAGTTTAATTATGGCAACTACACTGGTTCTGTGTTTGCCGTTAATCCGTATTCAAAATATTCTTCGAGTGTGGTTCGCCATTCTCTCTTAGCTGACACCAGTAGACCAGCTATTAGCAGTAGATCACCCACACCGATTGCAATATTCATTAGTGGTTTTTGGATCGTCTATATCTGCAGAAACATCAATGGACATTTCCAGTTTAGACATGTCCCGCCCATCTCTAGGTAAGCGCCACACATAAATCGCTCCTGATGAGATCGATCGATCCCTGAACTCCTTGGACATCAAATTCCAGAAAAATTACAGTTAAGACTGGGCGCTGTTGCTCGGCTACCACATGCAGTTACAAAATATTCAACAGCATGTTTATTAAATAGTACACAACTGCAATTCGTACGTGTCGGAATATTAAGCGTTCAAGACGGACTAAATCGGGTAATTAATGTCGTCATGATTATGGCGTCATCTTATACGTCACATTCTCGACAATTACGTCATGTGGCGTCATATGATAGATGAATAACCCGGAAAGGTGAATTGAGAAAGGATATACACACATGCGCTTTATGATTCACATTACTACCTGGGTATCTGTATTATCTTTACTGATTTCTGCTTGTCATAATGGAGATTCTCGTATGAAAATTACAATACCACTTCAGACTAACATTGTTTACCAGCTCATGCCAATACTAGTTCACTGTTTTGCTTTTTCAGCGTTAACAGTTTACTGGCCAATGCCTAGATTAGACCGTAGAACGTTGCGATTCCACCCCCCCCCCCCACCCTGACCCACCTGCGATCGTGTGGAGACATGGTTTCCAACTTGGTAAAGTTTATGTCATGGCATGCGTCTGGTAGTCGTTTCCTCTCAGCTGGATGTGTTTACCACAAGTTGGACTAATTATGATGAGCTTATGAGAACGCATAGAATACAATCGCTACTACGTACCTCAGGTGAACGGCTAGTATTTTTAGATTCCTCAACAAAAATGTATTCGATCAACATCCAACTGTATGGGACTACAGTACGGGTTGCAAAGGTGAAATATAAACGACAACGCCAATAGTATTGACTCTATACTCACCACTTCAAACATTATTTTATGAATCAATATGTATCGTTTGTAGAATGTAACTTTCATAATATCTTCCAATTGGTTCACTTAAATATAATCTGGGACCCCCACCTATGTTTAGATAGCCTGAGAAATTCAGTAATTTAAAATGGCACTTGTAATATTTTATTTACAGTAGCTTTCTGTAGACTAAGGATATTGACATAATTTTATTGGAAGTAACACACCGCGTCATAATGCAGAGGAAGGATGCTACACGCCTTTGATTAATATGATCGGATTGGTGATACTCTCTCTCTCTCTCCCTCCCTCCTTCTCTCGCTCCCTCTACCACTCTCTCTCTCTCTCCCCCCCCCCCCTCTCTCCCTCTCTCCCTATCTCCCTCTCTTCCTCCCTCCCTTCGTCTTTGTCTGTCTGTCTGCCTGCCTGCCTGCCTGCCTGCCTGCCTGCCTGCCTGCCTGCCTGCCTGTCTGTCTGTCTGTCTGTCTGTCTGTCTGTCTGTCTCCCTCTCTCTCTCCCTCTCTCCCTCTCTCTCCCTCTCCCCCTCTCTCCCCCCACCCCTCTCTCTCTCTCTCTCCCTCCCTCTCTCCCTCTCTCTCCCTCTCCCTCCCGCCCTCCCTCCCTCTCTTTCTCTCTCTCTCTCTCTCACTGTATGTCTGTCTGTCTATCTGTCTGTCTGTCTGTCTGTCTGTCTGTCCGTCCGTCCGTCCGTCCGTCCGTCCGTCCGTCCGCCCGCCCGCCCGCCCGCCCGCCCGCCCGCCCGCTTGCCTGTCTGTCTGCCTGCCTGCCTGCCTGCCTGCCTGCCTGCCTGCCTGCCTGCCTGCCTGCCTGCCTGCCTGCCTGCCTGCCTGCCTGCCTGCCTGCCTGCCTTCCTGCCTGCCTGCCTGCCTGCCTGCCTGCCTGCCTGCCTGCCTGCCTGCCTGCCTGCCTGCCTGCCTGCCTGCCTGCCTGCATGTCTGCCTGCCTGCCTGCCTGCCTGCCTGCCTGCCTGCCTGCCTGCCCGCATGCCTGCCTGCCTGCCTGCCTGCCTGCCTGCCTGCCTGCCTGCCTGCCTGCCTGCCTGCCTGCCTGCCTGCCTGCCTGCCTGCCTGTCAGCCTGCCTGCCTGACAGACAGCATGCCTACCTACCTGCCTGCCTCTCTGTCTTTCGGCGCCCAATCACTGTTAACTTATATATTTATAAGTAGATGGAACACAATGGTAGTAAAAGGGAGGCGATAGCGGCGCCTTTTTCACAAATTCTTCCTTTGTTCTTTCCTTTGTTCTCTCCTTTGTTACTTTGACCCCTGTTTACCTTCGATCTCCGCCACATTTTGAAAAGGTGAGAAAAAAACGTGCCCTTATTTCCTCCATTATTATTGGACGGTAGATGTAGAGGGTGACCATAAGGCCTACCCCCTGCCCCCACCCCTCATTAAATCAGGTGACACCTGTTATGCAATCAGGTTAGCGTAATGAGTGACAAGTGTTAATGCATTGCGCAAGGATGATTGACGGGTTAAATATTTGGACTTGTCTTTCCTGGGAACTCTTTCAATCACGAAGCCCCATCCCCTCGTTAAATCATGTGTCTCATGACATCCAATGAGGTTAGCATAAGGGAAATTAGCATAATGATTGGCAAGGGTTAAGGCATTGCATACGGATGATTGGCAACGTACAGGTCTGGACTCATCTTTTCCTCATTCAATCAAGAATCCCCGCCCCCTCGTTAAATCAAGTGACTTCTGGCATCCAATGAGGTGAGCCTAAGGACAATTAGTATAATACTGATGGGCAAGGGTTAATGCATAATGTAAGTATGATTGACAGGTTGCATGTCTGGACTCATCTTTTTCTGGACTCTGGGAACCCATTCAATCATGGGAGATTAATTCTAAATGGTCAATCTATCGTGTACGGGCAATTGTCGAGCGACTGTGGATGACGTCTAATGGGTTGATCATTAAATTCAGATCTTTTTAGCCATGACAATATACAAGGGTCAATGTATCACATACGCACAATTGGTTGGTTATTACTCCAACTGATTAAAATTAACTATTTGAGCTTCAAAACAACCCCAACCATGTGTAACGATCATCAGAGTCGTGCAAAGTCCAGCGAATCAATTCTCAACTCAGTTAGATTAATAACAAAAAACTATTACATATTTAATGTGCCTTACGTGGCCACGCAATATTGGAACAAATTCCAGCCTATGTTGAGTCAATTAAAACAATGTGAGTCATTTCACATTTCACAATTTTTTAAACTAAAATAAAGTCAGTAAATATACAGAGGATAAGCTGTACAGACGGTAAATATACAGAGGATAAGCTGTACAGACGGTAAATATACAGACGATAAGCTGTACAGACGGTAAATATACAGACGATAAGCTGTACAGACGGTAAATATACAGAGGATAAGCTGTACAGACGGTAAATATACAGAGGATAAGCTGTACAGACGGTAAATATACAGAGGATAAGCTGTACAGACGGTAAATATACAGAGGATAAGCTGTACAGACTGTAAATATACAGAGGATAAGCTGTACAGACGGTAAATATACAGAGGATAAGCTGTACAGACGGTAAATATACAGAGGATAAGCTGTACAGACGGTAAATATACAGACGAAAAGCTGTACAGACGGTAAATATACAGAGGATAAGCTGTACAGACGGTACATATACAGACGATAAGCTGTACAGACGGTAAATATACAGACGATAAGCTGTACAGACGGTAAATATACAGACGATAAGCTGTACAGACGATAAATATACAGACGATAAGCTGTACAGACGGTAAATATACAGACGATAAGCTGTACAGACGGTAAATATACAGACGATACGCTGTACAGACGGTAAATATACAGAGGATCAATATACAGATGATAGAAATATACATACGAATAAGCGGAAATATAAAAACGAATTATGTGTAAAACAAATACAAAACCATTATTTAATTAAAATATAAAATGTAAAAATGTTATCGAGTGGGATCCAGCGACCTGTAAATGATAGACACCGACAATGATGCGACTGAGGTATTATATGAAACTGATTTTAGAGCTATTATTTTAATAAATTTGAAAACGATCTAAGCGATATTGAACCACTAACAGGTTGGGTGTAAAGATAGGGTAGAGATTTTTTACAGAGATAGGGTTTGGGGATATTAATTTTCAATGCATTTGAGAGTATGCAGGGTATATTTTAAATATAGTTCAAGTATGTTTTAAAACTGGCTCAATGTATGAACACCACCCAGCTTATGCTTGACATCCCAACCTCCACCAGTGCAAAAACACCACTCAACATTCCTACCCCTCAGCTATCATACAATTATATACAAGGGATACCATGAATAGTATAATAGGTATTAAAAAAGTATCAATTTTGTGTAAGTAAATCTGAAACGTTTCTCAGTATATTTACTCAAAAGTCTATGATCTTCATTTCTAATGATAGTATTAGAATACTGAGCGAACGTTTTGAGATTATGATCAATGACCGTGGCAAACAGAGTATCAAAACCCAACCACTTATTCCTTTAATTTAAAGTTAAGCCCTTAATTTTGCAGACATTCTTGATATCCCCAGTCTGTCCAACTAGATGCCTGTATGCGTAATTCTTTGGGCCAGTACTGACAAACTTGGTTATTTCACTGCGGGAAATAACCAAGTTTCTCATGGTAAATGGGAATTAGGCGAGGTTAATCACGTTTTTGAACATGCCGATCGACTCCGTACCATGGTTAATGCAACTCAAGCCTACAGCTATTGGACTTTGTAGCAAATGAACCCTGGCATTACTCATGACAAACACAGTGATCACAACATTGGCGCAATTCTCTGAGGGCACGAATTGGTTCAGCTTGTGATAGCGCATTAAAGAAGTGCTGTCGCTACAAACACGGATATCGTTGACATTCTATCTGTCTGCCACTTCAACATGGCGCCATACATAGTCATGCTTAGAGTAGAGGTGGAGCTTGAAACAGAACCACAAAGCACCTGTTTCCCAGGATTCTAAGGCCCTTATTTTGAATGATCAAAGATGAATGGAATTTAACCCCTTCATGTTCAAAATATTCCAGAACATACACGTCATTCTGCACATCGGTGATAACATCCTCGGAATACCCAGATGTTTCTTGTTTAATTTTCAAAGAGTTATTGCTGTATCCCTTGAAAAGTGTATCAGTCCGCTCTTCGTAGCGCCATATCACAACGAACTCTGAGATAGGGTACCCAGTATTTACCACCTACATTAACTCCACAGACGTCCATATGCCTCGTAGAGCTCGTTCGAAATTGCTATGAATACATTCAGTACTCAGTGAGCGCATTTACTGCACAATGGAAAGAACACATGTTCATTAGATCTGTACGGGAGGACAGGAAAGAACAAATCTTTAGGAGGCAAAATATATCAGGCTGAAGTAAGACCCTTACTCCTCTACCTGTTCAAAATCTCTAACTACTACTTCTGGTACACCTAGAGGGCACGTGCCGGTCTTACACACATAAGGATATAGCAAAGTGATATCCATGTACACTATATACTCATATGTTGCTGCCACATGATGCAAACACATGGTATTGTAGTGGCTACTGCAGAGGGCATCGCATGCGATAAGTGGTTTATGATATGGTCTAGCATTCAGAAAAGCATTAATGTTAGGGTTGTTAAGCATATGGGCCTAAAAACCACAAACTCACATTCCAACTACCTTCACACACATACGTCTGCACCGACTAGATTTAGAAAGCATGTTCTGATACACTTCTTCCTAAGTTAAATCAGGCTTGGAAGTCATACACTTACTAGGTAGACATTTCGGATACGTGTGTACGTAACACCCACATTACTCAACACACTCATCTGTGTCAGGGCTGTACCCGTCCAGCGAGCGGTTAAATGCTTCGGCTTCACCATCTATTAGAGCATGTTAAATGAACACATTCTTAGAATGCGCCAGGTAATCTAGCCACTTACACATTTCTATGTAGCAACATTTCTTGGTACATAGGGTAACGTAACACGCAACAGGCGGGGCGACTAACTAATGACCATTTAAGTAGTTAGCCCTAAATAGCTTATTACATAATGACGCCAATGGCATAGATGACATGAAAGGCTGTATCCCCATTTCGTGGATGAAGATTTCACAAAACCTACCACAAGTCATCTGTAGAATATCTATGTCAGACCTGTGGTAAAGTTTTCTGGAATCAGCATCTTTCACCACATCATACCATGCATCAAATTCCTTATGTGCCATAAGCATCAATCGAGGGGTACATAATCAAAGTATACATTCCTGTCTAACAGATATAAAAAATCCTTTCTCGCTAGGTTAATTGAATATTGTGGGTAGTTAATGTAGTTAAAATGGAAGAGACGCTAGACTGTCTTTAAAATGAATGTCGCCATCATTCAAATACACCATTTTATTACCATTCATTATTACGCAGGTGGACGGCTGACTGCGGGCATCTTGCTCTCTTAATAATATTGACTTCTATTACTTGTGAATGATGTGTAAGATTTTAGCTTTTTCCGTACGACAGGGGGGGGGGGCTGCTGATGGTGGTAGTGATCTGTTGTATGGAAGTCAGGGTTGCTGTGTGATGCTTGCGTAATGCGGTTTGGGCATATCCAGGTTTCCATGCTGGTGAATGGCGAGTCTGTTGCGTTTGCGGGAAAGTCTAGTCTACGGAAAGTGATGAGCTTTCCGTTTTTATGTGGGAGGGAGTGTTGCAAAAATGATGTCTAGCTTTTTCAATTAAAAACGCTAAGTGAATGCTACATTTGACGGGGGGGGGGTGTTGTCCAGTGGCGGGGGGATGGGTGGGGGTGGGGTGGGTCGGGGTGGTAGGTTGCTGTGGTGTGGCATGCCACCTCCTCTGCAACAGCAGGCGCTTTCATATCTGAAGAGTGACAGTCAACAGACGACGACTAGGGTGTGAAATGGACAGGACGAATGATGTCCGAACTTGGTGCATAGATGAGGGATACGCAGATGGGGCGGTGGGCATGCCATGGGACGAGTGGCACCGTGGGTGGGGAAGTGGACAGGTTCACTGAGTTGTGCGGTTCTGCTGTTCTTCAAAACAAGCCAAGGCCTCATCCAGCCTCTTCATTTCCATGCTATTTCTTACATGTTCCACCCCACAAGACGCCTGGCCTGGGGCCCCCTCAGCTTCCGCTTGTGGTAACTCTATAATGTGGGTAAACGCATGAAGTGGGTGGGAATGGGAAGATGTCGGCTGAACAACTTTTCCGTCCTTCCCATTGGACAGTACAAACGAGAAAGTCTTCGATATGACTTCCCAGATCGAGTAGACCCGTGCTGAGGAGGGAGAGGGTGAGTATGTACCTCGTCATCGTCCTCAGTGTTAGTTGATGGTTCACCAGTACCCTGGCTTGGTAGGAGAGAGGTCGAACTGGCACCGCAGTGCTCTGGACTAACGTCGGGAATACTTGTTTCCATAGAGACATCTGTCTGGGTACCGGTGTCATGTGGAATGCCCAGTCCGAGCTCTGACACTGGGTTATCACTGACACAAGGTTTAAGTCGATCGAAGTGGATGACTGAGGCCAGGCCATCCGAAGCGCGGATACAGTAGCTCACGTTCAACTTCTTACCCACTACTACATGGGGCCTTTCCACTGGTAACTTAGTTTACTCGGCACGTTTGCAGAACATCGTGATTCGTGAACCCAAACCATTTTCCCCGCTTAATACAGCTCGCCATGCACACATCGATCATGTCATATTTTCTGACGCCAGTGTGCAGTGGATAAAGTTGCTCTCACTAGCTCATGGGTATGTTCTATCCACTGCCGCACGAGCTCTACATAGAGTGATGATGAAATTTTCTCTCCAAGAATCCTGAGCATGGCCAGATCCAGGATTAAGGCTAATTCATGGCCTAACATTAGCCACGCAGGGGTACAACCCATGCTGGAATATATTGCAGTGCCGTATGCAATAAGTACAAATGGGAGTCATAGATCCCAATCGCAACAATCAAGATGTGTTTCCTTCGTCAGCATTTCCGCCAATGTGCGAGTAAACCTCTCCACCATCCGATCGCTTTGCGGATGATATGGGGTGGTTCGGGTTTTGACAATATGAAACAATTTGTAGAGCTCAGAGATCAGCCAGCTTTCAAAATTACTTGCTTGATCAGAGTGCAGCTCGTAGGGCATTCCAACCAGCAGAACACACTACTTGCCAAGACCTCTGCTACTGTGGATGCCTCTTGATCTGGCAAAGCAAACGCTTCCACCCATTTCATAAAATAATCTTGTAATACGAGTATGTACTTCTTTCCTTCATCCGTCATATTTAAGGGTCCGAGCACATCAATAGCCACTCACGCCCATGGTGCACCAACTATTTTAATTTGAAGTGGTGCGGAATGGTGCTGGCCAGCAGCGCAACTTTGACATGGGTCGCATTTGGTGACTTATACCTTCACACTATCGCGAATCCAGATCCAGTGGAATCTCTGTTTTATTTGGGCTAATATCCGCTCAACAGCTAAATGTCCCGCTTTATCGTGGAGTTGTAGCAAGATGATGTTTTGATAATGCTCGGGAATCACTATGCTGTTGTTGATGTAGAAATACCCTCGTGTATGTGGCATTCCTCAAAATTTGGCATACAAATATAAGTCATTTAAATGTTCTGGCTACTCATCAGAAGTTGTTGCTGGTGTGGGTGCAGTGGGTGCTGTTTCCAGTGAGATCACATCCACCAAATGGCCACAATGGTCTGCTGGCTCAAGCGTTATTTGGTTCGCAGTGCCATTCAATACCCGAAAGGGTATATGATCCTTGTTGGTGGTGTTCACGATCATACGGGGACTGGCACATTGTGAGGCAAGCATGTATTCAGTGTTGGGTTCCAGCATTGCTGTGTGAGTGTTGTCCCTTAACTGTGGTGTGGTGGCCCGTAAGATGTTTTCCTGTCCAGGCTCAACTGTGGCAGTTGATGCCAAAATTACCGCACATGTATCGTACAGTGATGATTCCGGTCCAAGGGGTATCCGTCGGCCATATATATCTAATTCCTGTTGTCTGCAATGCATGACGGCTTTGCTGGCCCCGAGGAAACCAGAGCCAAGCAGGGCATTGTTTTGAATAGCGGTGATAACGACTTGCTGCATGAATTGCATCTCCTCTATTTGTATCACGAGGTGTACTATACCGGCCACGGGGACATCAGCTCACGTAGCCGTTTGCAAAAATATGTTTGTGGGCTTGAGGGGTGGCTTCTTATGAGGTGGGATGCTCTCATATAAACACTTATTAAACACGGTGATGGAAGCGCCAGTGTCTACCATGGTACTGGTAGACATACCCCTAAACAGGCAGGTGCACTTATATATTACTTTACAGTGGCCCTGCAGAAGAGTTTCCAATGATACCAATTGCAGAAGTAAGGGTGGTGTGGTAACATTCTGTATATAGTCGGCTTGTTTCCAAATGGCTTCCATGAGTGCAGTTGGTGGCTGAGTCTGGAAAGGGCCAACCCGTCATCGCTGCTGCAGTGATTGCTTAGGCGATGATAGGGTTGGGGGTAGTAATGGTGGTGGCGTTGTTGCTGGTTCCGTGTATGCGGAGTTGGTGTAGACAGCAGTGCAGGTAGGATTTTCGCGCTTGTTGGTGAGAGCTACCTGCTTGAGCCACTTTTGACAGTGCATCATGGGATTGTTAGGAGAAGTGCAGAAGAAACCATGATGGCAATGAAGTAGAATGAGTGCTCCTTTCAGAATAGCTGCTGCTGCTGCCGTAATTGGTGTAGATGATGCTGTAAGGGGTCATGAGTTGCATACCACCAAGGGACAACGGATGTTAAGTGCCTTGGTGGTGGGTCTTGGTGATTGCAAAAACGTTGTTTCAGTGGAGGTGATACAGCATACCACTGCCGTTTTACATAGGAAAGAAGGTTGAGTAGAAGCGTAATTTGCGGGGTCACATTTTCCGGAGAGGGAAGATGTCAGTGCTGCGGATGCAGTGTGCATCATGCGCAAAGATATAGGGACGCCGGGTGTTGGTGCATGCGTGATGTAGTCGAAGAGGGATGGTTAGTAATGGCTGCTTTACGTGGTGGTTCAGGGGCTGCTGTTGAGCTGGGTTGTATGAATGGTCACCGAGGCGACTCTGTAATCTGTGCCCTTGCTAGCTTGACGGACTCTCAGGCTGTGGAGTGCGTTGGCCAGCGGTCGCAGTTGTTGATGGAGGTCGGTTAGGGCATCGATCCTTCCAGTGGCCCAGCTGACCACATCCAAAACACATGTTTGGTGTCGGTGCTGAAGCTGTACTGATAGGTGGTCTGGTGGTGGATTGTGTAGCCACCGTTGTGTTGAGTGTAGTAACTAGATCAGTGAGTGTGGAGATCTGTTTAGCAGTCTCTTCTAACCTATCGTGCATGGTTTGGCAGTTGCTGTTGTTGTGCTGGTTCCCGCATCCTGGGGTGTTGCTGTGGCCCCCACGATGGAATTGGCCATGCCCTCTTCCTCTAGACGCGTGATTCTGACTGTTGTATTGTTCATATTGTGCTTGCGGGTCGGATGCTGAGGTAGTTGCGGTTGCGGTGTTGGATTCAGTGTTGGTGGTGGTGACATTAACATCATTTATTTTTCTCCCTTTCCAAGAAATTCTCAATACGAACCCCGGTGGCTGTTAGTTGTTGAAGGCTGCCGTACTCCATGATAAACAATATTTCCTTCAAGGCGGGTTCCCCGCTCAATGCGTCAATGAATGTGTCCAAATGTAGGTGGGTGACGCCCTCGAGATTGGTGCTGGGATAGGCATGGGTAACTAACCGACGGATGCAACTAGCTAACTCCGGTAGTGTTTCCTCTGAGCGTCGACGTAAGTTTTAAAGCGGCAATTGACTCGTTTCCCTGAGGGCTACGTCGCCGAATCGTTCCGACAATGTGTTCTCCAATGCTGTGTACGATGGCATGTAGTCTGTGTCTAAGTTTGCCAAGACCTGTAAAGATTTCCTAGAGAGCTTTGAGGCCAAGTACTCTCTCATCTGACGATTATTCCACCGGTTTGTCAGACTTATAATTTCGAACTGCACATTATAATTGGCCCAAATAGTCTCGCCACTAAATTCGTGGGGGGGGGGGGGGTGGTGAAGTATGATCCGGCCAGATACTCGTGGAGAGTAATGGGTGCAACACCCGGTGGTGGTGCTGGTGAAACTGAAGAGAACGTGGATGGTGGTCGCCATGTGGGTGATGGTGGTAGCAGTGGTGTCTCCCGTCGATGTCCCTGTCTATACTGTTGATGCCACTACTGTGAAGACGATTCCCAGTGATGATGTTGCGCATGATATGTAGGTTCTGCTGAATACAGGTGTAGCTCTATAGACTGGTGGTGGCGTTCTATGTAGACGACGTGGACATTCTGCTGGTAATTGTGATGGATGTTCTTCATACAGTGGTGGTACAGGTGACTGACGCGGATGATGTGTGTGATGTGTAGGTCTCCTGATGTATTGCTGAAAAGGTGTAGTCGCATCCTTCGGTTTGTAACGCGGTCCTGTTGTATAGTAATGTGAAGACGCACAAAGAGATGGGGATGTAGGGTATGGTACATGAGCATCCGGCCACTGGTTACCCACGGATAACGTTGGCGAACAAAATGGATGTTAAGGATGTTGTTGTCCCCGTGAGGGTCTTTGTCGAGGTAGTCCGTGATTCGGCATAGATGGTGATGGCCTATCACGGGGATCGGATAAGGTAATGTATTGAGCTCCTGCCTGCGAGGCATTGTGGACTGTCCCCTCACTAATTGGTGAAAACTTGTGCAGAGCCCCACGCACCGGGGAAATTATTGACATTGTCGGTGAGCACGCGAGCAGTACGTCCGTCATATGATGGTACTTCCATGTCAAGCGAGAGCTGACTGTTGGTACGACGGAGACTGAAAATCGTGGGTGTTGAGTGTTGGCATGGGTTCGCTTGTCATGTGGGCACCACATCGGGCACCACTTGTAGCTCACGGGTCTACGCACTGGTCCGCCATGATATTCCTATCCATCGCGCTGCAAATGCATGATGCACAGAGGGCTGGTTAGCTGCTGGTCTCGGGGTTGCGGATCCCATATCATGTCTCTCTGGAAGGTACAAAAACTGGCCGCTAGAGTTGGTGGAACACTGATGTTCCAGTGGGGCATGCGACCATTGACGCCGATGTTGAACCACATGGTGTCGTTCCATCTATTTGTGTCGCCGGTATGCCTAGCCATACTAACTTAGAGATATGGAATAAAGAATAATTAAACAATGAGAAATTTAATATACTATACAAACAGGTGAATGCGTTTGAAAGTAAATGAGCACAGTAATACCCAATGTAGAGCCATCCCGTGTTCTTTCCAGGTGGTTTTGCCGGAGGTACCACACATATCCTTGAATCCGCAGAGGTATCCTCGCAAGTGAGAGTTTCTGCAACGAAGTCACTAGATAGCTTAATATAAACTAGTATACCCCTAACACACACACACACGCACGCACGCACGCACGCACGCACGCACGCACTCACTCACGCACGCACGCACGCACGCACGCACGCACGCACGCACGCACGCACGCACGCACACACACACACACACACAAAGAAAATAGTGTTGTTGCGAGAGGAACGTGCCTTGCACGGGTATCCATCACAGGAAAATGCCTTCACCGCCGAAGCAGAGGAAAAAGGCTGGCAAAAAGGGTTACTCATTTGTTCAACAGAAAATGCTAAGTGCTGAACATCCTAGTGAAGCTACTGTTAAGGTGTTGCACGCTGGTTTACGTGAAGACGGGATGAACGATTTCCGACGAATTTCCAGGTCGCCGTCTTATGTAGTTCCATAGTTACTGCATTGGTAGTTGCCGCTTTATTTATGCAGGCCTTCTGCTACATCCTAACCTACCAATTGGTTGTTAATAAAGAAATCCATCTTTGGCTGCAAGTGGCAGGGTCTACTACCCAACTTTTAGATACGTGTATCCAATGGACGCAGATGCCTGGCTCCCCTAAGGTTGCCCCGCATAGCATCTACCTCCAAGGATAGCGTGCATACATGTCATGGAACAAAGCTCTGAATCAAATAACGAGCCAGCTACCCGGCTCCGCAACCACATATAACATCAATGTACGAGTTTTCACAGTTCACCCAACCAAATTTAAATACTGACATGTCATTATGGTCGGGATTGAGAGATGGATATCCATCGCGAGCCTCCTTCCTATAAGGGCGTGGCGGGCTCTAAGGCCTCACCCCGACACTACAATGAATTGGATGGAGATCCGCATCTCGTCTCTCACCATCTGCTACCGCGCTAACATTTGACCTGTTGTTACTGTTATTTTCCATGATGCCCAGAGATGCACTGCAGGCCGGTATTACAACATATAAATTAATATCATTATCATTCCGCAGTGCATCCTACTTTGGCGGGGGATCTACCTAATACGTATCCGAAGACACAAGGGGGGTGGGGGTGGACATGTATGTAAATCTGCACTTTAACTATCACCGCTTGGAAACCTCCAATAGTTTCCCAGGGTTGCATCTGGTCAACGTGTCGATTGGGAATCCAGCCAATTAATAAGCCATACAGCCGGTGGATTCTGGAAAGAGACAATCACTCAATAAATATATTATATAGGTGTAATTTTACACAACCTTGCCGGTGTGTGGTGCTACATTACCACAACAACTGGAAAAGAGGCGTACACTATGCGTTTCTAATGGAGAAACTGTACCTAACCACCTTAAACCTATCCTATCGAGCTGAATAGCCAGGTTTAGTCGGTAACATGGCAGGCTCAAACATTTAGAGCATGATTAGCGACCTCAGTGTAAAATTGAGGCTGGCGAGAATCGTGATGCGGATACAAATGTTGCTGTATAGTATTCCCTAGCATACTGCGCTATTTAGTTTTTATAAGTAAACAAAACATATTAACTAGATGGTTACTTGCCATATACACAACTAACCAGTACACAATTTAACGAATGTAATGATTTTAAAATAGCACAGGTCATTGAACCCTTTGGTGCGGCTAGTTGAAAGCACGCACAGTAAACAAGGATAATATTCACAATAACAGAAACAATAAAGATGCGGTCCTAGGACCGGTAAGGTACCTATTAGTCATCAGTACCATTATGCGGAAATAAAAATTAAAGGTTCAATAGTATAGCTACTTGAGTACCTAATAGTCATCGGTACAGAACAAGTACACGGGTTGCTGACATAAGAGTAGCGCGAGATGGTACAATCTCTAAAGCTGGAAGGATTTCCGCAGGAAGACATCCGCAGGCAGGTATTCACAGACAGGTCTCCACAAGCAGGTCTCTGGAAGCTGACTTCTCCAGGCAGGTTGGATATGGCACATTCTCTGGACAGATAATGGAATTGTTCAAGAGATGTCCATTAGATAGTCATTTCACTCATACAGAATAGAAACGGTTTGTTGAAAAGTTTCTGTCCGGCGACGGTAATATGAAAGTTGAGAACAACCCATTAGCAGGGAGGTCTGGGTATATAACTTATGCATGTTCAATACTTGACACACTGTGCGGGATACGTCGCATGGCTATTGCGGCGCACCGGGCAAAGTTCAACCAGACTGGTCGAAAAGTTAATTATTACGCATACGACATGCAGTGCGGAAGCTGAAGTCCACTTTTCAGCATG
Organism: Chaetoderma sp. LZ-2023a; assembly: GCA_034401795.1. NCBI lineage: Eukaryota > Metazoa > Mollusca > Caudofoveata > Chaetodermatida > Chaetodermatidae > Chaetoderma > Chaetoderma sp. LZ-2023a. Next base: position 66,194,535 of record CM067360.1, read on the forward strand.
GTTGGCAGATCCGGCGAGTCATCTACCAAGAAACACCATCAGCTCTACAGTCCATAGAATTACATCTGGGCCCGCATGACCCTCCAAAGGAAAGACTCCCTTATAAACGTCGGGACGTGGGAGATTATTACTTTAAGTTAGTTTATCACTCTTGGGTGTACTAAAACTGTGGAAGCCGAAGACTCTTTACCACCGTGGAAGAGCTGAAATCCTATTGGCACTGGATGATGTAGGTATCACCGTAGGTAAGCAGTTACACACGTCTATCCCGATGGTCCAGTCGTCCTGTGTGGGCCAGCTTCCACGCCAGTGATGCTCCTGATTCTCGTTTTTTCACCCCATTTATACTACTCCTGACGTCAGAGCTAGGGGCCTCAGCCAATCAGCGGCCGAACAGTAGCCTATCAGTGTGCATTCAGAAGTGGTGACGTGGCTATTACGTACACAGCACATTCCTTATTTATTTATACATACACACGATTAAGACGTCAAGAGAAATATTTTGAAGATAATTTAGGGGGATTTTGGATGATAGCTCAGCCGTTGCTGGGCCGATTTTAATAATTTAAACGGTTCTGAAATCCTCGTTTTAATCTGGTCTTGAGCAGTCCCAAGAATAACGAGAATGATACAAGTAAAGTTATTTACGGGTACCTACTCGGTACACTATAAACATGCACTCGCTTCCAATTACGAGACATGTTGTCAGGGAAGATCTGACACGCGCGCATGTGCACCATGCAGTCTAATGGACTTAGCCAGTTTGTTTAATGAACACCTCTCCCACTGGGCTTATATATGCGTACCATCTCACCCAGGGGGATGCTTGGAGCGAATCCGGAACAGCCATTCCATACCCAGCTGAGCTGGGACATCCGGTACCCATCCAGTCGGTCCGTGCTACACACGTGGCTTGGGGTGTGTTGGAGACTTAGTGAATATATATATATATATATATATATATATATATATATATATATATATATATATATATATATATATATATATATATATACTAAACCAAAAAGGTTTAGCAACACTGAGAATATTACTGTATAAATGTTATTTAACAAAAACAATAAATTGATTCAAATATATTATTTAATTGATAGGTCATTTTCCAATTTGAACAACAGTCTCTTGTTACTGTAATGCTAGCATCGCACCTTTAACATGGCATCATTGAATGGAAGGGTCCAATTTAAATAATGACACTGACCTGTCAATACTGGTGGTGACCTCCGCGCGCATTAACCAGTGCCGTACATCACTTTCTCATTCTTCGAATTAAGCACATGATGTCACGAAGAGGAATCGCATCCCATTCCTGGAGCAGTGCAGCTTCAAGCTCCCGCACGTTGTGAAGATGTGGATGGTTCTCACACACCATACGGCCAAGAATGTGCCACACGTGTTCGATAGGAGACAGGTCCGGTGATCGCGCTGGCCAGTCCAACACCGGAACGTTGTTAGCCTCAAGGAAATCACTGGTGACCATAGCTGAATGATGACGGGCGTTGTCGTGCTGGAACATAAAGTCTGCATGATGCTGCATAAAAGGGATGACAACAGGGGCGACAACTTCGTCACAGTAACGTTGAGCCGTTAAATTTCCGCGAATCACAATAAGATCTGTTTTGCCATTTTCATGGATTCCAGCACACACCATGACACTGCCACCGCCGAATCTGTCGTGCTGAATGATGTTGGATGCATCATACCGTTCTCCTAAACGTCGCTAAACCTGTTGCCTATCATCCGCCACGTCCACACAAAACCTCGACTCATCCCTGAACAAAACGTGGCTCCATTGTTGAGCATGCCATCGCAGATAAGCCCATGCAAACCGATTCTCGATGTGACGCTCTGTAAGCGGAACAGCAACAAGTGGACGACGGGCATGCAGTCCAGCATCATGGAGTCTCTTTCGCACAGTTTGTGCATGCACTGTAGTGCCGGTAGCAGTATGCAAATTAGGGGACAGCCGCGGCACAGTCTCAAACCTGTGACGTCGTGATGACGTCACTAAGTAGCGGTCTTCTCGTAGTGTTGTTGCGCTCGGGCTGCCAGATCGTGGTCGGACTCCCTCCGCCATATTGGTTAGCACTGACTTTAGAAACTATTGGGGCTTCTGAGCAATTTGTATGAACGTGGCGATGACCACATACACACACACCCTCCCCTGTGGCCCCCACCCTGCTGTATCCTCGTATATCTATTAGCTAGTGTCCATGCCAAAGTAGGAATCACTGCGAAATAATTAAATTCTATCATAGACGCTAGCTAGCAGTGCATTCGTTGGGCTATCGGACTCAATCTTAAATGCAGGTGAATATTAAGTTCCAGCATGCGGATCTCACATGGACTGCACTCGAAATGCTAGGTGACGGATAGAGACACAGCCCACCATCACAGGGAGGTCATCATAGTTGGATATCTGTCTCTCTATCTCCATCATAAATAGATACATACTTTCCAAATGCCATTGTAATGTGGCTTTTCCCCGTGTTGTTATTTGTGGTCAGGATGCGGTATGTGACAGGATCATTATTTGATTCTGAAACTACCACCAGATGAAGTTGCAAGCCGTCAGTCTGAAGGAGATGCTCCGTGGTGGTGACCATAATGGACGCCAGAAAATCACATAGCCACTTGCAACCATATCTTGATATGTGTAGACCTAAAAACTAATTGTTAGAGTAGGTTCTAGCAAGAAGGCCCGCATAAATAAAGCGGCAACTACAAAAAATGTCTTTAACTCACATACGGTGATGGTGTTGCATTCTATGGAAATCATCCGCCCACATTCACATAAACCAGTGTGCATTCCACTACTTTTAACTACACTAGGTTGAATCACTTTCTCATTTTAGCATAGTTTAAATAGAAGAGTGACCCTTTTCCCCCATCTCTCCTCCTCTGCTGTAGGCATTTTCCTGTGATGGAGGCCCATGCCAGGCACTTTCATCTCGCAGCTAACAGCTTGGTCGGTCTGAGATGATATAGCTTGTCTTAAGTTTACTAAATTGACCTTGTTATGAATCTCATTTGCGGAGATACCTCATAGAATATACAGACCAGAGATCAGTGAGGTACCTCTGGCGAGGATCAGATTAAACAATAACACCATTCCGCTCCTACATACTTTTTATCTCCATTAAGAGCAAACGAGTACCCTTGTTTCGCCCTAATATTTTAATGTCTCTTATCTAAATTTTCTAATGGAGCAACATACCGGTGACATCAACAGCTGAGATGAAACAGTGTGGTTTAACTTCCACGACGCTGGTCGCATGAACATTCCACCAACTCTAGAGGTCAGTCTAAGTATGAACCAGAGAGACGTGAGTCCCGATCCGTCACCCCAACACTAGCTAAGTAGCGTGATCGCTCCGATGCACCATTTACCTGCGATGCCGTGGAATACGAGGGAGTCTCGGAGCAGTGCATACCCTCAGAGCCTACACTTTAAACATTTTCAAAAGGTGGCGGAGATCAGTGGAAAAGAGTTATCAAAATAACGAAGGAGAGATCAAAGGAAAGATCAAAAGAAAAAGGTGTGAAAAAGATGCCCCCATCGCCTCACTTCTACAAATGTTCTGGAGGTCATGAAATCAAAGTTCAAGGTCACTGTGCATTTAGCTCAATATATCCTCTTATATCTCGGCAGGGTTTCACCTTATATCAACGGGATGGAGCACCCTTATGTTGAACGCATGAGGTCAACATTGAAGGTCACTGTGAACTGGGTTATAACTCTATTTCCAGTGGTTAGGTTGTGCATTTAACTCAACATAGCGTCTTATATCTCGCCATGGCTTCAGCTTATTGGGACAAAACATTGACACATGATTACATATATATATATATATATATATATATATGGTGTAATCATGTGTCAATGTATATATATATATATATATATATATATATATATATATATATATATATATATATCGAACAGATGATATACAATGGTATTGAGGTCAAAGGCCAAGGCCCCAAGGACCGTGGCATACTACTTTATTGTTTCCGTTTAAGTTTTTAGTGTTGTTCAACATATCGTTTTATATTTAAGGAGTGGACACATGGCTACAAACACACACCCACGCGCGAGAGCGCGCACACACACACACCGCCCACAGACATGCTCGCACGCACGCAAGCACGCACGCATATGTATATATATATATATATATATATATATATATATATATATATATATATATATAACCAAACATGTTGTGCCCATTCTAAATTACATCATTGACACCATAATGGGAAAAAATCAATATTATTTATGTTGAACCCAAACATTTTGGAGAAAATGTGACCTGTCTCATTAATGATGATTACTGTATTCTGCGGCTGTAGTAGTAGAAACACCCTACAGATGCAATCAGTCCTCCTTCGCTTTTGCTCACTGTGTCTTGTCCTCAGCCGAAATCCTTAGCTTCCTAAGATCCATTTTGACTTGAGTGTACCAAGTCCTGCTTTCTTGAGGCCACCTTGTAGCATGCTTAGCAGATTTATGCAATGAAGTCCTCTCCTGGCTTTGCATTTGCTGGCTCCGAGTAAGGCGAATTCTAAGGCTCTCAGTGCTGGTGTCTCTTCTGGCATCCTTAACACATGGACAAACATGGACCATCTTTGCTGGGCGATCTTTTCAGACAGCAGCGACGTATTACACATCTTGTATAGTGCATCGTTGGAAATTATGCTGTCTGGCCATCGGTGTCCAGTGATGGTGCGTAGGTGTTTGCAGTGGTAGGCAGCGAGTGTGTCTACAGCTGCTTTTGGAGCTGCTCAGCTGTTACAGTTATACAGCATCAAGGGTACGCAGGTTTAATTGTATAAACGTAGCCTCTTTATCAAGGGCATCTTTGATATACGAATCCATAGCTTCCAGAAGGACTGGAAAGCTATGTTCCCCATGGCGCAGCGTGCAGAAATGTCAGCAGCACAGCACTGCAAAGCAGTGAGCCCAGTATTTTACTTTTCCTCCATGGTTCGCCGCCACGAAGTGGGTTGTAATTTTCTATAGTTTCATGCTGTGTCGATAGGTATATGTGGGTGAACTGTGTTTTCGATTCATTCATAAAGAGATTCTCAATTTTTAGTTTGCTGGCAGCTATTGGGAGAAGTTCTTCAAGCGGATTCTTTCCATCGTAGGCATATTCTATCTCTAGCGGCATGCCTAACTGGGGGGGGGGGGGGTGGGGGGGGTGGGGGGTGGGGGGGGGGGGGTGTTGGTCTTTGAACTTTCCCGCACATATTGCAATGCGGCAGCAAGGTAGCAGGTGAAAAAAGCACCGGAGACAGACCATCTCTCTGTGCGGAGCCGATTGATGTCTCAAACTCTACAGACGTCACTGACTTGCCTCGTACTCTCAGCTTGGTGTCTGCAAGTAGTAGTCTCACAAGTCGTAGCTCATCTTCATTGCAACTGGCCTGGCGTAGTACATCTAGGATCTTTGAGCGTTTAATTATGTCGAAGGCTCGTGGCATGTCAATGCCCATTTTGTGGAAGTCCCAGTGTTTGGACATGACTACCAACACACGCATGCGTTGAGCTCATGCAATGTCTGCGCAGCTGCGTCCACGTTTGAAGCCATTTTGACATGATCCGGTGAAGTAATCGATCTTGTCTCGGATGTCTCATTAATACCACTGTATATATGCATTTTGATGTGCATGAATAAATTGCGGATCTGATACAAAATGGATACTCCAAATGAGAGACTCCATATTTGGACACAAACGAGCATGCATGTACATGTTGATATCAGATCATAACATGGTCATGCTCTGAATGAAACAAACACATAATGTGGTTCATCAGAGTCCGATGATATGTAACCCATCAATCAAGGTTAAACTATTTTCGCTTCTTTGTACAGTTATATAGTGAGATTTGGTATTGTGAAATCAGCTTTCAAAGTTTCAAATCAAATTAGGTGGAGTTTAGCAGGGAATGTAAGTGGCATAACTACAAATAGTTCCCTATATTAGGCCTAGTGATTACTTCTAAATAGTCGGCAATACCATCCGTGTATACTTGATGCCGAGCGTGGTCTTCTTCGTGGTTTTGGAACCGAGCCTTGGATCGGGATATCGTCAAGAAATACTCTTTATTGACACAACGTAATGTATGTTTAAGCGACGCAATCTTTCCTCCACCCGTATGATCGTGGATGTCTTTTTCGGTAAACGCACTTAATTCAGCCTCTCAGAAATCACATTATAAGAGATGAATGTATACAGCCAATATGTGATCTATTCATCTCTCCCTGATAGCTACAGTTAGCTTGGACAATGCATACATAGTCTCTTCAATAACTTTCTTTATCGATTTGATATAAAAGTGCTGCACGAATGCAACCTACACCTCCAACACATCTCACTACGCTATGTAAAGTCCTTATTTAGATATAGGTTCTATATGACTGTGTTAACTTATGCCGTGTTTACATTAGAGAGTTAATCCGGCGTCACGCCATGCTTCAGTAAGGCGTTACTCCAGTTTACCTCTCTACTGTGAATACGACCTTAGTAGCGGCTAAGAAGCACGGAGCACATAATTATGCATATGTAGTTATAAATCTGTCAATTCTAATGAATTTTGATATAACATTGCATCTCAAATTGACAATGCTATCGCAAGTGCATAATTACATCGCTAAGCCACGTATTCACCAAGTGTATCTGAAATGCTCGTATATTTGCGAGAATGGTTTCAGTTAAATTAAGGGAAATGACCTTTCTGAGTTTACGAGCCTGGGACTGAACGCGATTGTTGACTCTAGAAATCAACCTTTTTTTTTGGCATAATAATTATGTTATAGTGTCCAGCAATTGACGCAGACAATTGGCAGAATACAAGTTGCACTCTTTGATATGGAATACGATTAATATTCTAATCTGATTACCCGCACTTTGGGAATTTGAGAATCCTCTGGAATACAACAAACACTCGTGTTTTCTGCAAAAGTACAAAGTTCACTAACAATTTACCGTATGTTCGCTTGTAATTTTCTCACGATAATAGCATATAATTCCCGGAACAGGCAGTAAATTGGCATCAGCGCGGAGTTGCATTAATTGAGCATAACTCGAGTGAATATAATCACCATAGCCCTACTTCAAGCAAGATGTATGGCTGCTTAACGGCTGTTATCCAAACGGAAGTAAATATTTTACCCAACACATGTGCCATTGCCCAATTGCAAACGATCAAATGCATACACTTATTTCAAGAACAACTTTATCAAAGCGTCACCAAATTTAGCAAGGAAAAGGCTTTTTCCGTAAAATTGGAATTCGAATTTTGGGCGTCATAAAAGAACAAGGAATCAAAGTAAAAAGTATGTACACTCAAAAGAACATGATTTCAACACATACTTAGAGAAGCCTGCCAATTCACCTTTCCAGAGTACCCACCCATCATATGACGTCATAATGAACTGCGTGATGTGTGCACTGACAGCATAATGAATGGCGTCATAATAACGTCGATAAGTACGCCACGAACGCATATTTGTAGACGGTCTATGCGTTGTTGTACAAATTGTTTGCTTTTACTAGTTAATATATATTATGTTGAATATTTTGAAACTAATGTGACTGGGCGCTGTTGCTGCCATAGGCAGCAACAGCACCCAGTCAAATTAGTTACAAAATATTCAACAGCGTCCCTGTGTAGTTTTCAGGAAATTGATAGCTAGGGCATTTGGGGATCGATCATCAGCAGTAGAATATGCAATGAGGGGTCCAATTTATCACTCAAGTATCTGATGGCATCGCGAAATAATACGCCACGCGTTAGCTGATGTCACAATCAAAATAACGTATAGCTCTTTCACAAAATTCGAACAGTCCTCAAGAAAGTATACGAATTTGAATGCCTTTAATGAATTTACAATTTACTGGGAATTCAGATTTCACAGTTTCAAATCGATATCTACGGCCGGTGTCGGCGCAATAACATGCACTACGGCAGTTAATGAGACAAAAATATTTAACTAATAGACACATTTTAATGTGTTATACATTATAAAATAGAAAAGTATTGTCATACTATGAAGTAAATCCTTCAGAATGTGACTGGTACGAACTCACTCGAGGATAATAGCTTAGTAAAACGCAAGATTTGAGGTAGACTTTATGTTCCTTTCATCATGTAATTGCTAAATTCGGTCATGAGAATGAAAATATTTGCTTATTTAATGTCCATTTTGCAGGTCAAGAGAGGATTATTGTTGGAACCTTTCTACCAAAATAACTGGCTCAGTTAGAGAGCCAGTTACTCCAGCGGAGAAATGTCAAAATAGTCTTCACCTGGACTGTAAATGGACATTCCTGTAGACAACTACAGAGACAGCTTTTGGCAGGCTTCATCATGCAAGGGTTAAATTTCCATTCCTCGTGTAGATAAATAAAAGCAAGACATAGATTTAATACGTGTTTGACATCGCCATGTATGCTTTCACAAGCCGGCAGATAAAGCATGTAAAATATATCGACATCCATGCAGAGCGGGAGAGGGTGGAATACCCAGTGGAGACTCGGATGCGCTTATTGAAAACGAATGCAAAATGCACTATCATTTGAGTTGATCAATGTTAAATACCCACTAAGATAATGTATTCCTCATTCGGTTTGCTATTAAGGTAAGCTGCTCTATGTGGTTGAGTGCTACTCGTATCCTCTCAAGGCACTGATTGATTCTAGTGACAGCAATGCGAATGATCAGGGTCAACCAGCGTGAACGTGAATTGATTGGGTTTCAGGCCATGCTAATCTGGCACTAGAGCAATGACAACGCGTGGTGCCAGCACTGGCGCTACCTTGTCATCTGCGTTATTCTACAGCCTATTTTTTCTCGATTCTATATCAGATTTGTGTAGACTGCATTGAATATAGATGGATATCTTGTTGATGTGGAAACATTGGATTATGATGGAGCTTCGTGGCGTGTAATACTGATATACTTTGCGAAGTAATTATTGAAGATATAATCATGAAAAAACATCCTCTTATTTTTGAGTTGACAGCTTGCTATATACACTGTTTCCTTGAGAGACGATTACTTGATTCTTGGTGAAACTATGTTTTTCTCCTCTCTGTGATTAGATGACGGCGACGACGATGATGGCGGCAGCAACGACGACGATGAGAACATTGGTAAACTATGTGACGCAGGCAGAGGGTGAATATTATATCCGACCACATCATGTTGTGACATGTTAACAAATCAGACCAACGGATTCGACCTACGTCAATCTTGTGATCATCTTAGACGCACACAGTGAAGACGTAGATTACATAACTAAAGTTACATAACATATATTAATCTTTCTTTTGCGCAAATTGATTAATAATAATAGTTAGTTACTCGCACATAAGTTGCAGAGCATGGTGATCGGCCCGTGAAATGCCGCCAGTGCTGTCTTAATACACTGGATGACTGGTGGCACCTTTGCGGTCTTATTGGCATGCAATGACAAGACGTGAACACTAACACAGATGCAATGGATATTATAGCGGATGGTACGAGTGAATGGAGCACTTGACAGTTCCTATAAGGCGATGGTTGGATGAAAATGAAGCTATACATCTCACGCATACTGTCGAGGAAGATGTAGCTTTTTACAGGAGTTGTATACTGGCGCTAAGAAAACATTTACAGACAGAGAGTAGCGACATGGAGGAGTTCTTACTCTGGGTGAAAACGAGAGTAATAGATCCGACTAATTACGATCCATATACTAGTGACTAATATATGTGGGCAAAACCTCTTCCTAGGAGAATCGTAAAGGCTAGGATCCTCCGTGAAGAACGCGGAGCAGTGGTGAAGAACTAGGCGACTGACATTTTTATTTCAACCTACAGCTCTCGAAATTGTTAACCACAAACAATACCAGCCATTATATTTGTCTTCAACCGACCAGGTTATGTCATCAACAAACTTCTTCTGAATCATGAAATGGAAATAAAATAGAAAACAGGTTACAGCGCAACACATACTGGATGATGGGCTAGCCTATAGCTATGGACAAGTACCGCCTTGCATGTTTTTCGTCAGAAATTAAAACACATATTAAAATGAGCCGGACATGCTTAGATCATGAATTGAACCCATGGACAGAACAGTAAATAGAATACTACCGGTGTATCTGGGAGAAATCAACATACTGATAATGGTCTGTCTGTATATTCGATATCCCTTTCAAAAGAAACAGCAGTTCCACAGCATGTGAAGTCTTTATATCGGATCGACGAGGAAGCTAATTATTGAAAAGGCAGCTCAGAAGGATGCTCCTTATTTTCAACGCGAAGGACATTGAAGAAATCCTGCTAACCAAATCTCCAACCACAGTCAAGCACATGTCATGTCCGAAATTCAAGAAACCTGTCACGGAACTGATGAAATGGCCCATTATGCCATCGAACACATACACAATTATGTAGGGTTATGGTAAAACACTGCCAGCGACCAATTTGTTTAGCATAAACTCATTTAGTTGGAGTACCAAGTGGTTATGTTACACTTTTTCATATAACAATACGAACGAACAATTAAGAAATAATAACATATTATAATGCAATTCTAAATTACAAAATCATTTTAATGGATACACTGTTACTGTGGTGACACTCGTGTTCACATGCCAATGTTCGCTATATTGTAAGCCAGAGATGCAATCTATCGTAGAATTAGCTGAACTCTTTCGGAACGAAGACAAGGCTCCAGTGGGTATATTACGCAATGCATACGTCAACGTCAACATACAAGTTATAACAACACTGTCATACTCGAACTTGCATTCGCTCAGCATCTGACGGGCATCTGTCTCATGGTCTTGTCAAGCCGCTAAACCAAATTGAGGAATCCAGTGTATCCATCAATCATATGACGTATTAATTAACTACGTGGTGTGTAGAATGTGAGAATACATCTCGTCAAGAATGAGTCAATTTTGTCCATCTTAAACGCTTACTAGCCGGCCAGGTTGTGTGAATTATATGTCTGTACAATTTTTTTAATGTGCTGTTGAAAAGTTTGAATCTAATTTGACTAGGCGCTCTTGCTGCTATAGGCAGCAACAGGAGTCAGTCAAATGAGTTTCAAAACATTCAATAGTTTTCTGGAATTTGAGATTCAAAGAGTGCAGGAATCGACCGAACATAACACATGCAAAACGCGGGTGGAGCTTATCTAGAGCTAGGTGGGAAATAGCTGAAGTTTGATAGATCTATTGAAAATAACGTGAACTGCACTGAAAGGAAACCCATCATCAAGGACAGTGCGATGAAATATTGGAAGAAGTCCCATAGAAAAGAAAACTGTCTTGGATTATGTTTCAAACCGTCTGGTAGAGGACCAGTATGCATTTTTGCTTGAGTAACAGACACAATCGTTTTAACAATGCATGTCTACGGATCTACATTAGCAGTATAAAAAGCTGAACATGTATTAGAAGAATACATTCAGTATTACTCTGGCTGACAGGGGGTGGGGTGTGGGTGGGTGTTTGGGGGCGGGGAGGGGGTGGGGTGGGGGTGGGAGGTGGTGTTGACTCAGAGAAGTATATACCAACACAACGCTCCATTGTAAATTTAGAAAACCGAGCAATGGTCAGCTACTGTGTGCACTCAGCTCGAACAGAGTTTGAACACACTTACATTCTATAATTCTTTACTGATAGGAATGTGCACATTTTCGTGAGTGAGATATTGTATTTTGGAGCTGATTAGGCGCCATGTGATAGCAATAGCATCCGCCCTCCACATTTTAAAACTGCTATGGCGTAATTGTGCCGCATCTTTGAAACAACAAGATCCATAGATTGTGGAAGGCTTGTCTGATAAGGACCATCTTGCATACCTGCCGATGTGTGGTGCTATAATGATGTTGGTACAATGTATGAGCTGATGCTCAATGGCTAATATGATGTTTAATATGGGATCCTATGTCTGTCACAATCCGATGATGTGATATAATAACTAATACAATGCTCGCTGGCTGATATTATGTTTGATGTGATGTCTTACGCGATGCGTGAGGTCTGACGTGAGTCAGGGTGTCTGACGCAATGTGTAATACTTGAATGCATGCACAATGATTGGCAGGATTCGCGGTGGTATTTAGTTTTCGTGTGGTAGACGTAGTCATGTGTAAATTACCTCCCCTCTTCGAGCATCGTGATACACATCGTACCGCACAACGCGTACCATATCAGTCAATGAACATCCCTCCACACATCTCGCCAGACTGTCCAAGATAGCACGCCCATCCTTCGTAGATCGATCAAGGCGGCGGTTCGATGACCCGTCAAGGGCATCATATTCCCGTGCTTATAAACGTGAATGATATAATTCTTATCTTATTTTATGTTTCCAATTTGAAAAAACAACATAATTTTAGACATCGATTGGGATCCGCGTTTCTACTATACATTTTGAAAGAGCTATATTGTATTATAAAGATAGTATCTTCTAAATTAACTTTTTGCTAGGACAATTTCCTACGAATAGATGTAATACAAGATGCAATCAACATTCTTGGAACATACCTTGTGCTTGTCAGTGATGGTATCTATCTATACTGAACTAGTAAACCCGATTTCTATGTCAGAATTATGGATATTCTTTAGGATCCATCGCATGTTGAATCATTTATGTTAATGCTAACTTCAGTGCATTTTATGAATTTAGATCGTATGTCCTGCTGGCTCCATTCTGAGGAGTTTCTAGATAACGGTTCTTGCAGTTCTTTATATACACATGGGTATTCATTTGGTGCGATGCCAACACATTTAAACACATATATTTGAAACATGACCATATGAGTGATGACAAATGTCCCAAGACCGTGATAACTGATATAAATTTCGGAGATAATTATTCTGGATGGCATTCCTTTCACGTAGGCACTGTTTTCATACAGCATCGGTAAATAGCATGGATACCGGGTAGTGTAGATTCTCATTGGATTGCCCCTTATTCCTGGCAAAATTTGCTAGTTATTATACGGTAGTAGTAAAATATAGGTGTGGAGCCACTTTTCTGGACAAAATAATTAAAATAGGAATGTGGGACCGCGTTCCTCCACCAAAGGCGCCAGCCGGAAAAGAATACGCAACCGGCGCCGCTTTCATCTGTTCAGCACATGGTCATAGCGCAATGTTGATCGGAGTCACCGAAAGGTCGCAGTAATGGTGGCCGTAGATCGCGCCCTGAATACCAACAGTGTGCGATACACAAACCTTGACATAGCCAATGCATAGCATTGCTACACCCACTGTACGAGTGCGTGCTCGATCCCCGAGCAATTTCCCAACATGAAAGCTTAGCCGGTTGCCATTACTAGATGGAATGTTCTTACTTACGAGGTGGTACTGACCTTCGAGTGACAACTCCAGATCCTGGTGACCACCGGTTAGACATAGTAGGACATACAACTTCATCTCCTGTTGATATAGACAGCAATCTTCCCGAAAGCGTAGCTCAACGAGAACATTCGTCCGAGCCACTATAACTCCAAATTCATTTAGCTCACTCACCTGCTGGACCATTCCTCCATTCTGAACCAGGACTGCTACAGCTACACAATCCGAGACATTTTTTTTGTAATATCAACTCTGGTATCTTATACCATAATTTTATACCAGACAGCCGATTCTAGATCGGTGCGTAGCAAACTTAATACGTGTGTGCAGTGACATCCTCTACAAGATGTGTAGATGTTGGCACCGAGCACCAGCAATTCCAAGTATATATGTGCATGGATCTTATGTGACATTCTCAGAACCTGGCCAAACATAAACCATCTTTTTTGGGACCCAGTCTCTGAGAGTGGGTCTGCATTGCGTGTGGTGCATGTTTGGCGTTATGCTGTCCGACACGCGATGTTGCTTTATAGTACCAAGGTGCCTGCACTGTAGGGTATCAAGCTTATCCGGAACTGCCTTCGGAAATGCCGAGCGGTTACAATTGTACAGCACGAGCGATACACAGACCGTGCCATACAAGCGTAAATGTTGGCGAGACGGATTCAAGATCACCGGATCCACAGTCTCCAAAAGAACAAGGAGGCAATGTTTTCCATGACGGAATGTGCAGTGATATCAGATGACCTAAAATTAGTGAACCAAGATGTTGCTCTCCTCCATTTCACCCGGCCATGCAGAGGAATGCAGAAGAATGCCTTTGACATTGCCTTCGTCTGTTGCTGAGACATGTGTACATAAGTAAACTCGCTCTCGACTTTGTTGATGAAGTTGGAGATGCGCCATGGAAGCCGGTTGATAAGATAAGGACGCCGCCGTCCTTCCCAATCTTGTTCATTATGCAGTTGATGGAGGATCTTTATTAATGCTTCGTTATCGCATGGAGAACCATTTCAAACTATTTGTGAGAGGTACGTGAACTTAAGTTAGAAACACTTTCAGAAATTGCCGATGTATTTAGCAAGGCTACTGCAAGTAAGGATGGCATATCTAAAGCTGGGGATAAGACACCTGCCGTTCCCTACAATGTTGATTCGAAGAACAGCCTAGTTGCTTTACCGTACACACGATTTAAATAACACTTTATGAAAAGTTCAAGATACGCCGAGGAACAGGATTTGCCACTGACCTCTCCATTCGGGAGGTTACACTGTCTTCGGGTGTACTACCAAATTCATATGTGTAGTGGAGATGGTGGACATCTGGATACAGTGTAACGGTAGTGTATGGTGGGGTTCATCAACCAACACACGCTGCCTGTAAAAGCTGACATGCCACAAGTACCTATATACCTATTGCCGTCATCCTGATGCACCTGCCATACGGACTGTGGCTCAAAGAGATGCACCTGCAAGAAAGATGGACTTGATTGCAGAGCTGTCTTCAATGACTGTAAACGTGTTAGTTGGTCTTGATGAAGATGACCTAATGCCAACACTGTAATAAGGTATATACGTGTGTATGCTAGATTAAAAGAATAGCAACATGTACATTTTCGGAAGCTGTTTAGCTAATTAGTATAGTTATTAAAATGTGAGCACTTTCACATAAGTGGATGTTGACAGATTTATTCTATGTTATACTTGCGGTCGCTTGAGCCGCAGAAAAAAATGAAAATATTTATGTTGGAGTTTGTTCCTGGTTGAACCCTTATTCGATGCAGATTTACAGGACTATGATGGATGTATGAATGATTCCCAGCCCCAATCCATGCATTAACACGATTCACTACATCAATATGTGATCGATCGATATGAGCGTGAAGGAGATTTTATGTAGAGAAGCCGAGAATACCCGTTCTCACATTTGAAACGCAATCTGGAAAAGCTTCTTATTTAGTGCTCATTTGTCACGAAATTATATTGCATGTAAACAGTTTTACAAGAAATGCCATTACAAATCCGGATATGCAATATTGACGATTGTATCCTTTCAGCCGCGCAGGATGAGTATTGATCTATGTATGCTAACGGATCTAGACATTTCAAACAGTCTAACACAATAAAAACAGATGCGAATAATAAATTATAATACACGGAGATATTGAATGATAGAAATTCGTGCTATTTTAAAACTAATTGAATTGATATGTTGATTGCTGTGCCATTATGCTGCTCGTCTTAATGTGTGTCTTTAGGAGCATGTGTTTTCGTGAACGTGTGGCATTCTGTGAGCGTGTGTGCGTGTGTGCGTGCGTGCGTATGTCCGTGCGCGCGTGCGTGCGTGCGTGCGTGCGTGCGTGCGTGCGTGCGTGCGTGCGTGCGTGCGTGCGTGTGCATATACATACTATCACAATCTTGTTATGACATTATTCTGACTAACCACCCCCACCCCATAGCAAATATAGTAACAGCGTGCACTCATGAATGAGTGGCACGCATTATTCTCCAATATAAAAACATCCCATTCATTAAGGACATCGAGTAGGTGGTAAAACAGAAGATGTCGAGTGTGGTGATGGGTATTTTGGTAGCGTTGGGAACACATAATTAATCCGTTTTCTGGAATCATACGATAATCTAGACAGAACATACTCCAACAAAGAACCTCTGACAACCTCTATCGGATGTGTGTGCGTGACGAACGGCGCGGACACCACTATCGAATTATGTATATATCGGCGCGTCCGGTGGCCAATGCCGCAGTGGACCAATATCAAGTGTATTACTTGCGTAAAAGGTAAATAAAATAATGTGTAACTAACCTGATAATCTAGTCTCCTAAAGGCTTGTCGTACAGATGAGGGTCGCTTTGATAAACGATATAAAGTAAGAACTAGTAATAGAAAACTGTATACACACCAATGGAATTCGATTTTCCCATAGGAAATTGCTTTTGATATAAGTTAACCATTTGAAAACGGAACTCACAGAGTCTCAATGGATGAATCAACGTTTAGCTAAGACCCGCACATCTCTAGCAAAGCTACGACAATACATTGTGCGTGTTGTGGTCGATGTATATATATATACAGCGAATCCGGAATTCTCAGACTCCCAATACCATGGGGATTAGGTATCTAACATGTTGCACATTTTGAAAATGATTTGACTGCGGCCTGCCCATCGCAGCACCAGGGCCCAATCAAATTAATTTAAAAATATTCAACATGCTCTTTATTAATTGGTAAAACACCCAATTCGTACAACTGACATACTATACCAGGTTCATGATGGAGCATTTCTTTCAATTATGATTTTGTGACGGCAGCCTACATGTGACGTGATTGCTTTTGATATCATATACTCGAGTTGCAGATCAAATCCATTCGCCTCAGGACAACTATTCCGGTGAACCGCTAAATATTGTGTGATCAATTTGGCAGGAGCCTGTTGCTGCCATGCGCAGAACACGGTCCAAGTCAAATTAGTATCACGATATTCAACAGAATATTTATTGAAAATGAGATTTTGGATTCCATACTTTCCGGTTCCACGGGTTAATACGGTGTCAGATGGCAGGAGGATGCTAATCGATGATCCGATGCACTTTCTGTCAACACAGATGACAAATGCTCGTTGCACATTCGCTAATGTGCAATGCTGTTCACCTTACCAGCATGGCTATATTAATCATTGTCAGACTGTATGCACACGGAATCGGCTTTATCCATCAAGAAGACGGACCAGTTTTAATTCGTCATTTCTATGAAAATGCATTCGACTGCAGAGAGAGAGAGAGAGTGAGAGAGAGAGAGAGAGAGAGAGAGATAGAGAGAGAGAGAGAGAGAGAGAGAGAGAGAGAGAGAGCGCGCGCGCGCGCGCTTGTGTGTGTGTGTGTGTGTCGGTGCGTGTGTGCGTGCGTGCGTGTGCTAGCGGCAGTATCGACAGTAAGTCGAGCAGTGGGGATATTAGTCTGTCTCGCTATTTCGGGCTGACTGCAATTAAGTAATTGTAGTAATTCATTAGAATAATACTATTCATTTATAGTGTTCATGTTTGCTCCGAAATCTAGACGCACGCCATTACCAGTCCCAGAAATGGTTTCCAGTTCCCAGATGATGACACCGCTTTGCACAATCTTAGGTGTGTGAACCTCGATGTGTCCACTGCATACTCACCTCTTGATATTGTGATCAAAGTCACGCATCAAAGGGTTATTCTGAGTTTCAACATGGTCCATACAAAATAAGGGTTATACTCAAATAATCTTACCATCTCGCTCGCGATGCACAGAGCATTGCATATCTGGTCGACTGTGAGCATTCCGGGGACCCATCGAGCTGACACCTTACTCACGTCCAATGCATCGGTTAAGACATGTTGCCCTGAGCCATAGCGAAAGCAGAATGCACCAGCTATATCATGTTTGATACACATTCGGGGATGCATACGAACAGCAACACGTATGTGTGGCGTTGCATCAGAAGTACGTCCAGGACGAGAATCTACATCAGCGTTGCCCCTCCCCGCTTAACCCTTTAATGAACAAATTTTGTCAAAAAATCTAAATATTTCCTTGGTCAAGTTCGACTCGCTAACTATAGTCAGTTTGCACGTTTACTGATCATGCGCAGTTGCTATGCCCAGTCGAACTTGATTTTAGTCGACTATATTTCGCTGGTACCCGGTTCCATATTCAATTACTATTGCAGAAAATTTGGAGCCGGGTACCAGTCTCCATTAACCCTTTCTGTCGTCTGTTTTAATGAGCTACGAAAATGGGTTATTTTGTCCGCTAAGACGTCAAAAAGCGCCCATATGGCATAAATTGGGAAGGAATATGGGCTTGGGAACATCGACATACAATGGGAAATCATAATTTCATCAAACCTAAGCTATTTAGTGAAATGTTTACACTTTTATATGCATTTATTCGCGGCAAGCGATCGGTGTCAGCCATTTTGAAATTTACGCACATATCGGACTAACCATCTGAACCGAGGTCTGGTGCTCGGTTGACTATAGTTGACTAGCTAGTTAACTATTTGAAGTTCGACTGGTACTCTAGTTAGCTATAGATAACTATGGTTAGGAGTCGAACTTGACCCTTATTGAATGTCTATTTGTAGCCCAAGTCAAGACTATTTTTGAAGATTTACCATTGGAATCGCTGGCTCGGTAACCGCGTCAACCATTCCAATGGTCAATTTTGTTTAAATAGCCATCACTTGACCTGCCAATGGACATTCCTCAAGACCACTGCAGAGGCCGGGGTTGGCCGGTTTCGTCCTGGAAGGGTTAAACGTGGGAACACAATATGGCATAGTGTCATCTGAAAGAACATCATCGACCCTCATATCATTCTGTATTTCTTTGTTCATTTTTTGTGAGGTAAGTGCTTCTTTTGAAGATACTTTATGACCTTCGCAAGCTCAGAGTTCTTCATTTTGAATGCAGAGACGTCTAATTTCTGTCTGCCGTTCCAGAAACATCTGACAGTAGAAAGTACATTACGTAAAACGGACTTTCATTAGGAAGACTGAATGATATACAGCGCGAATTATAAAAGGACATCTTGCCTATAAGTGAGTTAGGCTAAGGGCTTTCCTAAACAACCCCAACCCCCACCCCGCTATGTTTGATTTAAGGTTAATTATACGTGGATATCTTGCTCAGCGCTGATTATGCTATGACCAGTCTTATTATCTCCATTGGTTTAAAAAATTGGGTTCTCTTAATCACAACACATTGTCGTCAACCATGAGATATAATTACAAGTTTCCATAATTGCATGCCTTATGTATTAGTAATATGTTTGTAGAAATATCTTATATCAATTAAGTGAGTAGAATAGTTACATATGTGTTTGTCTGAAAGAAATTGTTCCCGGAAGTTATACAAAATTCCTTCAAGCTGCCCAATAAAAAAACGGAAGTCACTTTTGTACTCCTTTTGTACTGTTACCACATACATTTCTTACTGTTGCCCTATTTTGCACGAACGAACGCACGCACACACACACACACACACACACAGTACGCGAGCACGCACGCGCGCTAATTCGATACACTCCTACCCATTCTGATTGACTAAATGACACTAGCACCACATCAAAAGATTGTATTTACGCATATATCGTAAGCTTTGTACACAGTTTATTCAACGTAGTAAGATCCATTCCCAGCATCGGAAGATGTTTATCCCATGGCTCTTTGATCGTGTTGTAGTAATTATCGCTAAGTAACTGCTGTCTTCATCTTCTATCGCCAAGGGTTGAAGGCCAACGCGCTATTTAATAATCTTGCCGGATGTCCAGTCACGAGTTTGTCAATTCGGATTCACAGCTGGTTAATGAGTGAGTTATTCCGTCAGAAAATCCACTATATTATTGTCACGTTCATTTGCGTCAGGGTCACATTTATTACGCTGAATTATGAGATTCCATGGTCAGCGCTCTTTTCCCAATCAGGGATAGGTCTAGGCCACTGTTTTATGGGTGGACGTCGGGAGAATCATATAAGAGGGGGCTCGCCTCTATTCACGTAGCGGTGGGGATGAGTCGCAGCGAAAAGTTGAAACGCAGTTGCCCTGATACGCCTGTTACCGTATTATGGTTGAGAAACAGTGCCAGTATTATTGTTTCCAGTTCACTTTGGCCGTCATCCGACACTGTGCCATATACTGGATGAATTTGATCTGTCGATCAAGTAAATAACGCAGTAATCATGTACGTAAAATGTAGACTGACAGAAATACTTCATCATAGAGCTGGAAACAGTCCATTAAGTGTACGAATTGTATGTCTTTGATGGATGTACTATTTGATAAACATTATGTTAAAAATTGTGAACATGATTTGTCGCAGTCATTCAACAGCTTACAGGTATTATTTACCTTGATATTGTGATTCTGCAGACTCGTGGTTCTATCGATCCCAACACAGGCATAGCGTGAGTGTAGTTTAGCTAGAAATGTGCGCCACATAACTAAAAGCATATGCATCCATTGCTCACGAAGGATATCTAAATATTTATTACAGAGCCGGTGGGTGTCAAAGTAGACTCGGACTACTGAAAGAATTCACCTTTCTAGAGTACCATCATCCATCATCTGACCTCGTATGACGTCATAATCAGCTAAGCGCGTGTATAATGATGTCCCGATCATTACGTCACAAAAGGTTCCATATAGACCGTCATCAATTCCCAAAGAGTCCGACACGTTGTATAAATTGTATGTCTTTGTAATTCTTTGCTAGTTAATAAACATGCTGTTGAATATTTTGAAACTAATTTGCTTAGGCAGCAACACCACCCAGTCAAATTATTTTCAAAATATTCAACATATTCTCGCTACACATGCTTGTTCGATGCGTAATATGACCGTGTGCATTTTGCGCACCGGCATGTATAACCTAGATCGCAGAACTTACCACTATGTATAAGTAAAATTCATAAACAGAATCATCTATTCCACAGGGCATGCAGTGCGCTAAGCTGTGCGTGTCTTCATACAGTATACCATTGTCAATGTGTCTTAGTCGAATTAGTCTTGAATCTATATGTCCATCCGTTTCATCAAGCATACGAGGGGTGTGGGTGGCGGTAGGACGTTGTTAAGAAGCGTTTGGTCTGTTTATTTAGGTCTGCCCCACCAGATTCAATTTCTTCCACATAACCAATAGAAAGGTTCAGTCCGCATTCATACATACAGTACAGGTTCACCCGGGAGGATACACCATTTTAGATTGTGCCGGGATGGCTATCCATCTTCCGTCTGGCGTTGTTTGACAGACCGTCTGTTCATCATGCTAAAAATCCCTCGGAAACGGCTCTATCAACTGAAACGCTCCAAAGACCATCCAAGCCTTTTGTCTAAAGAAGATAATATGTTCAGCGTCATATTACTGATATTGCTTTTTTGCAAAATCGAAGTCAGATGGAGAATGTAGTGATCAGTGAGTGCCAGCTACTATTGTTCAAGTGTAGTAGATTGTCCCTGCAATGTGTAATATTTCCGGTCAGTCCACCATCTTGTCTGCAATCTCGTACGACGTGTGTTGCTGATAGCAGGATGTGTGGGGTCACTCATTTTATTTTGTCTCAGTCCACACGTATGGCACTGGATGATTCCTGTTTATCCATTAACCATGACGTCAAAATCAAGTACGTGGTGTGTAGGCTGACGTTATTATAAATTACGTCGTGAATGACGTGCCAAAGGTCGTCACGAACGCTTAATTGATGACCAACTAGCGCGATCTTCATCACATGATTTGCAAACTCGCGCGTAAGGTCTTCCAAAGCCACAATCGGCTCCTATTTATTCATTTTTCATTGAATGTTGCAATTGATCAATTTGAAATTAAACTAAACTAACCAACCACCACTTATCTCTACTAAACTGGGGGTGGGTGGAGGTGGGAGGGGGTGGGGTAGGTGGTGGTGGTGGTGTGTGTGTGTGTGTGTGCGTGCGTGCGTGCGCGCGCGTGTGTGTGTGTGTGTGTGTGTGGGCGTCGCGCGACGATGGCCATAGCATATCTAGTGCCCATTCAAAATGAGGCATTTGCCATTACAAAATGTGTTCTTTGCCGGAATTTGACAGCGGGTTTATATTGAGCTGTATACAAATGGCACTAATGTCAAATCCGAGGTTATTTCCATTTTCTTATCTTTTATTTTGGATAAAATCAGGTTTTGTCGATAAGTTCTCCGAATGTTTGAATGCCATATCCGGGAAAGAGCATAGCAGAGCGGTTATTACATCCCTGACGGGCTCAATTTAAAATCTTTTTCAGTAGAGAATAATAAAGAAAACTGAGTTTTTGCTTAATGCTATACATGTAAGCAGTACTCCATTATTCATTCGGCGTTGCTTGACTGTTCCTGCAAAAAGCATGTATGTGATTATTAATATGGTCGGACGTGGTTATCACATTAACCATTTAATGACATTTTTTTCAACAAATTTAAATATTTAGCAATTGAATGTCAATTTGCAGGCCAAGAGAAGACTGCTTTTGGAAATTTCCCACGGGAAGGACTGGCTCGGTTATCGGGGCAGTCATTCCAGTGGGAAATATTAAAAAATAGTGTTCACTTGGCCTGCAAATGGACATTCCCCAATACCAATACAGAGGCTTGTTTTGGTCGGCTTCGTCGTGAAAGGGTTGATACCATCAGCTGTATAGTGGGTAACGTCACAAATAAGCAGTATGCTCTGCTAACCTTTTCCCACGTGGTTGTAAATAACTTGTTTAAGTGGTGTAGCCTTTCGATTCAAAGCATTACATCCATTGCAGCAATAAACTCGCGATGCATGGGTATCAATTAGCGTGCTTACATTTCCGCTAGTACGGCAGCAAAAGATCTGAAGCGGAATATCTGATGGACTAATACATCTAATGTATGGATCCGATCCTAAAGTATATGACGTCATAATCAATTACATCGCGGGTAGACCGACGTCACACTCATAATGCATATTGAATGGCATATCTAGCTCCGCCATTTACATTTAAAAGCACGCCAGCTGTACGAAGTATATGGCTTTACTATTTAATAATCATTATGTTGAATATTTTGATACTAATTTGACTGGGTGCTGTTGCTGCCATAGGTAGAACAGCACACAGTCAAATTAGTTTTAAAAAAGCCTACCCGTATAGTTATCTTGAGATTGGGATTCTGTGAATTCAGGGTTCAAAATACATTTACAGCCGATGCGGAGTGTAGAATGTAATATATGTCCTGACGTGATGTGAATTCCATAGTAAAGCTTCGAGAGTGGCGCAGATAGCGCTTGGTAGGCCATTGGAGGTTCATTCTAGCCGGCGCCTTGCAGCAGAGCGGTAGCCTTTTATACAAAAAAAACAAACAAACAATCAAATAAATATTAAGTTGTGTTTTTTAGGTATTTTTAGGATCGTACTATTTAATATATTATTTAGCCAATATAATTATTTATTCTATATGACCATAACTAGCGACTGCTCGTAGAGTTTTATTAAATTGGATATCTTGCCTGGAAGGTCATTCCTGCCAGGAATGGCATTTCATGAAGTGTTATACTGATATACAAGTGCGATCTATATTCTGTAAGATAGTGTAGCCTCCGGGGGTACCCGTTGCCCCGGAGTATCATCCTCTAGTTCTGGCATGTACCCGTGCGATAAGTCAGCCCGATACTGCTTGTGAGCTGGCCTTGGGGATTGTAGGGGAACTCCGCGCATCTCTGGTGCCCTCAAGGACCTACCTCTAGAGTCGGTGGAATGGTAACGTTCCGGTGGGGCCGTGCGATCATTACCGCAGAAGTTGAACATCACCGTATCATCCCAGCTGTTCGTATTACCGGTGTGATGGATCATTCCATGAGCTAAATGCAGAGTTGAGACAAATCCGGAAAGACACGCGATGGTATTATTTGCTTTGTATCTCGCCAGAGATACCTAACCGATCTGTAATTGGAACATTCTGAAAGGTATCCCTATGAGGGAGGGTCATAACGCGGCTACTTAACTGGTTTAATATAAACCACAACAGCCTCAGGTCGGCCAATAATTATCAACGCCCATCTCGGGTACCACCATGGGGCATCTCATCTCAGACTGAAAGCTTGTGAACATGTCGTCTGGTGGTAGTTTCAGAATCGATGAGCGATCCCTCCGCATATCGCAGCACAACCACACATAATAAGACGAAGACAAGCCCCAATACACAAGCACTAGAAAGCACGTATCTCTTTACGCTGGGTAGAAAGAAACAGATATCCAACTATGGTGACCTTCCTGTGAAGGCGTGGAAGGCTCGAAGTCCACACCCAGTGACCGTTAAGCTAGGAGGCGATCTGTGGCTTTATCCGTCACCTAGCGTTTCGAGAGAGGACCATGTGAGATCCACTCCCTGGAGTTAATGTTTACATAGTTTAGGGCTAAGGAAGGCTGCCCAAAGGAATGCACTGTTAGATCAGGCTACACTAATCATATTTTCGCAGTGATCCCTACTTTGACAAAAAGGCTTCGCTAACACGTATCCGAGGATACAAAGGGGAGTGCGTGGTCATTGGCACCTTGATTCTGACAGCCACAAAAAAACCCAATCGTTTCTCAAATCAGCCCTAACCAATGTGACGGAGGGAGGTCCAGAAATTAATAGGCCAGATGGCCAGGGAAGCATAGGAAGAGACAGCTACTCGTATATAAGATTTAGGAGGCCTTAAGTAAGTGGCCAGTTATTGAAATTACCGGTGCGCATGTATGACGGAGCCGCAGCACTCTGGAAGGAGGCCTTATATAAAACAGTTGCCTACAGGTGAGTAGTTGCCCCTAGGTTTAACCTATCCTATTGCATTCGCATGGTTAGGTTTAGCGGCCACATGTCGTGCGTATGGCGTGAGCACGAGCAGCAACCTTAGTGAAAAGTGTTGGCAGTGGGGCGAAACATGGTGATGTGTGGGTTGATGCTGTATATTGTAACCTAAGCGGTACGTGAGAAAATGAAAGTAATTAAATATGGTGTATGTGGTGCACCTATTAGTCACCAGTGCAGAGTTCAATGCACGTCACGTGTTGTGGATGCATCACAAAAGTGCGGCGTGAGCTGGCACGATTCTGTAGTTGATGCTAGGCGGTTGGCTGCAGGCTTCTAACTGACGTGGCTCATACTCAGGAACAGTGAAGAATAAAGGTATTTCTGATGGCTCATGGACATCAGCACATATCTTCTACTTTACCTCAATGTGTATTTCACCGTACTTGGTGCGGATTGGAAAGACGCCTTCCTTATAATGAAGGCTGCGCTTGAAGATATATAACGCAGGATTCATAATTGAAGACTCTTGCGGCGCGTAAAGCAATGTCCTTATCCGAACTGCGGTCAAAACATTAAACTGTTGCTCTATACACGTGCATTGTTCATCACCACTATTTCGACATGGTATGGTAGACCTGGCGAGATAGCAAAGAACCTCCCGGTTTGGATGTTACTTGCGGCCAAATGGCAACACCGCAGAGAAGGTCCCTCTGAAGTTGTTGGTCATTGGAAGCCTTCCTTTAAATGTATTGATTACCCCGGTGATATCATTTCCAGGACTATGCAAAAACCTAACGTGTGGTGCAGAGTGCGGTTATCATGAGGGGAACCTGACTGATTTGATTTGCATTGGTGTAGATTGCAGAACGCGAGGTCTACGCAGTTAGAACTTGGTTCGTTCACACTGGGACCGAACCCACCTCCGACTGTCTCTTGACCAAAGTTTGAGAGATCCTTTTATACTAAATAATGACGTCACACCAGCGAGACCTGGCCGATGAGCGCACGCGTTGTGTAAGAGGTACGGGTGCTGAGCACGTGATCGCTGGCCTTCACCCTACCAACACGTGCTCTATCGCGATGTCTCTTATAGTTGGAGCTTCAAAAGTGTTCGTTTATATCTTGTGATATCTCCGCCAGTTCTTGACCGATTTTAACTCTGAAAAGTATTGGAATCCTCGTTCAATTCAAGTAATGGTTTCTTCACAAGAAAAGCGAGGATATGCAGGTTTTAACCAATTTATTGTATCAGGCAAAGTAGATACACAAGTTGCCATTCTCCACATGCTAACACGCATATGCAGGATATCTCACATGGCCGCGCATGCGCAACATCCCATCTCACGGACTATTCTGAGCCTCTATTATATGGATATACACGCGTATAGGCTACCCAAGGGGGAGGGGTGAGCTTAGAACATACCAGATTGGGTCGTTGGCTAGCCAGATAGACTGGACCCGTTTGTACCTGGCAGGACGATCCGCGCTACACCAGCATTCGATTGCAAAAATTGTAATATCAGATTATTATGTAACATAATTATATGCTTAGATTCAGAGGGCGACCGGTGAGACAATACTTACAGCAGAGGGTAAACCTGCCACCTACCACCACCAGCCCCCCCCCCACACGCCCACCACGCCACCCTTTCTTATGGAATCAAGCAAAACATAGTTTTTCAGTTGTGAGACCATATACCATGTCATAATGCACAATTGGCCTGACGATGGAACATGTTGTTTACCGAATATGTGTATGTTGTTCAACCACATTAAATCTGTGGTGCTCACAAGCGTCTCGTGATGGCGTGTTCATAATATGGTAGCGGATGATTAAATGAAGGTTAGTCAGGACGTATATAAATCGATGCCAACACGCACAATGCGTGGACGGTGCCTGGCTAAATATAAGCTGGCCGTAGGTAGAAATGGATCCCTCCATTGGTAAGCGTGATAATACATTCACACCACGTGTTGGCTGATGTCCCGTACTGCCTAAACTACATCGACGGCATTACTAATCGTGTCACCGTTGACACACTGACATGCAATTTATAATGCGCTGATGTGCTCAATGAGTGCGTGCGTGAGCGCGTGCAGGCGAGCGCGTGACTAGCAGTACGTGAGTGAGTGCGTGCGTGTGTTGCGTGTTAAATGAATATATCAATGAACAATAAACCTGCCTCAAGCGACCATCTGCTGAAGTGCAGAATTGTGTTCCCAATGCAAGTGTTTTGTGATAAGCTATGCCTTTTTAAGCTGGCTCGTTTCTAGGACTCTAAAATGCCATCTGAACCACGTTATAGTGTATGTCTATCATCCTGTTATCGGCGCAACCATCAATCGTGTCCGGGATAAAGCTAGTAATCGGAAAGGAACATTGCAATACACCATGAGAAAAATCTACGAATTGAGGAATCCCGTTTCAGCTACTTCCCGCCCATCGCTAGCCAAACTTCACCCGAACTTCGCCATGTTGGGATCGATCAATCCCTGAACTCCCTGACTATCAATGTTCAGAAAGCTATACGGGTAAGTTGTTGAATATTTGGAAACTAATTTGACTGGGTGCTATCTCTGCCTATGGAAGCAACATCGTCCAGTCAAATTAGTTTCAAAATATTCAACAGCATGTTTATTGAATAGTAAAGACATACAATTCGGACAACAACGTTTTAGTCCTTCGTCAAATATGCGTTTGTGGCGAAATTATTTTTGGCATTCATGACGTCATTGATTATGGCGTCAACAAACACGTCACGTAGCTGATTATGGTGTCATATGTGTGGTGGTTAAACGTGAAAGGTCCATTGTTATGCTTGTGTTATCCCTCACTAATATGGCAATTCTACTCAAGTCGGTGAAGCTCATGAGTCGGATCTAGAATACTCTCATTACTATAATGAAGTTGCATCTACTGGTACTTAAATGACGTCACTGCAACTGACGCCACTTAAAACTATATCAGATGGCACAATGTTAAGATTGCCATGTATCTGTTTAAATGTCGGCTAAATCATACTTTGAATACAATTGCTTTATTTAAAAAAAAAGTGGACAAACTAAAACGTACTTGCCTTCCAGGTTGCCATCTGTTGCCCCCCCCCCCCCCCGCATTGGCATAATAAATCTCTGATCTCAAACAAGTTGCCATTTTGTATCAACTGTATCTCGAACTTAGTAAGATCTCAGCCAGAACTTTAGCCTGATTGTAGTGATGGATTCTATATGAATATCACAGATCATTTCGATGCAGAAAACGGCTTCCTGATAATTATTATAAAACCCGTGTTAAAGAGTTATTAACACCAAATGATGCATGTGCATGTGGACTGATCAACCTCCGGATGTAATTGGCGAGAAGTCAAGTAGAACGGCTTCGGCGATACTATGATAAGTTGTTATGCCACTTTCAGTTGTGGTACGGATAAGAGATGGCGAGATAAAATCGTAGCAATAGGACGGCTAGCGAGTCAGTTCACAATATCCGTTTTGAGTCCTGATATGATATATATTATTTTACTGATGCGCCGTCCATAGGATTCTGGTGCGCTTTTCAGCTAACCTACAGTATTGGCGCCGCAGATTGATGTAGTTCAGTTTTAGCCCACATTTAGGCTGCAATATCAATATTCAGGAAGGGCAATGGTTTGTTCGAATGGCATGAGGAGTTACTGATGGTATCACGTTGTGGCTGTTGTGTATAGGTTGTCAACGTGTGCTGGATAGCTTCGCAATATGCGTCCGTACTGAATGATCACACTATCTCGACTGATTTTTATGAAGTTATTGGTTTGGTTGGCGTCTATCGAGTCCCTGGTTCCAGCTCCCATTCGCGCCATTCTAGGCCGGTTTTATTTCAGTCGTATTATTGGTAACTTCGCCAGCTTTCACATGTATACTCCTGGGCGTAGAGAGGCAACGCGGAGTGAAGCAGATTGTCTATGTTTCCAGCGATCGTCAGTTGGCCGAACAGAGACACGATGCCGGTGTCGCCGGCTCCACAGCTCTGCTCGTTACGGCCTGAGCTACTGCCTCCTGACTGACCTTTATGGGCTGAAGGGGCCCTTTTATAATTGTGGATGACCAATTGTTGTAACAACCAGGCAAAACCAGCAACCACATGTGTATGGCATCCTGGTACTAAGGGGTTAACCATAGAGTGGGCAGTAGTGCATGGGCCTATTTTTATATTAAACAATATCTCCGCCATTCTCATCTGATTTTAATTTGGATAGCAGATTTGGATTCCGGAACACATTTTGTTTTAGATTCGCCGAAGGATAGGGCGAAATGAAACCGTATTAGCGATTTAGCAAACGCGAGAAATAGTTGCAGCAAAACTGCCCTCTCCGTACCTACACTACAGCGCGGCTGGCCTATGTAGTGTATTGCGCATCCGTGGTTGACGATCTCACGGACGAACGTCTTCCTTATCGCGCAATAGTGCCAGCGGTATGCATACGAGCTGCTATGGTCATATTAGAGAGGTGAAGAGCAACAGCGCCGGCACTGGCCCTACGCGATCCGCGCTACGCCAGCTTATAGCAGGTACCAGCTTGGTACTGTAACCACCGGCGCATGTACTTGAAGTGGTAATACTGTTACCAGAACTTAACCTATACAACACCCTTGCACATTGGCGTGACAGGGAATTACCATCACGGAGTTCAACCAAGTTAAAGAAACCCACCAGGAAATCAAGGAACTGGATGTATTTGTACAGTTTAGACGAGTTCGTATTTCCTGAGAATCATGAAGTTAAACACATCAATGTGTACCTGCTGTGTCCAGGACAAGCCAACACTCACACCATTTATTGCGCAGCTTTTACACGCCACCTCTAGTCGCCAGTAATGTGAGGAATATTTATACAACAGACCTTGTCTGCCAGTCAAATATCTTGGCATCACTGCATAGGTTGCACTTATTTTATATTCACGTATTTGTGTATGTAGACGGAGGAGGTTGTTATAAACATGTTTGACTTATAAATCGTAACTTATAAGATTGTATTTTGCGAGTGTTTGCGAGAAACATATTGTCCAGTAGATCGCATATCCATGTCATTAAGAGCAACTTCTAGCATGCCAAATTTCGGAACAGTCAATGGAATACAGATTACACGCACACAGTTGTTTTTCAAAAACAATTTTGGTTCTTCACCTTCACTGGTTCAAGAAGAGGTTTCCCCAAGTAGGAATTTGTGAGAATGGCTTGTGTCTACTCAGGACAGGCATATTAAGAGATCGCCACTAAAAATGGCTATTGTCTAAAATATCCGCGTGCGCGCAGTTTCTCGTCGATTTCTACCGCACCATAGGTATATAATATTCAAGCTGTGACAAATCGCTTCATACTTGAATTAACCATTTCCGCTATTGGCTACTCCTCAGATTTTTCTGTTCAGAATATTTTCCAATAGAGGTGATTGTGGCGAAGATAAACCTGTCACGACGATTGCTATGTCCGGCATACTGCTCTCAGCCCATGATAGCACATAATTCAACATTCCTGAGTATTCATCCATCATCTGACCTCGAATCAGGTCATAATCTGCTCAGGGCGTGTATGATGACGTCATAATCATTACGTCACAAAGGGTTCCATATAAACCATCACCAAATCTCAAATACTCCGACACGTTGTATGAATTGTATGTCTTCGTAATTCTTTGCTATTTAAGAAACATGCTGTTGACTATTTTGAAACTAATTTGACGGGGCGCGGTTGCTGCCTTAGGCAGCAACAACACCCAGTCAAATTAGTTTCAAAATATTCAACAGCTTACCTGTATAGTTTTCTTGAGATCCATGGTCAGGGAGTTCAGAGATCGATCGATCCGAACACGAGCGAGGTGTGGGTGGAGCTTAGCTAGAGATGAGCGGAGCATAGTTAAAAATGGAAAGGTTCATTTCACCCAGTATTTCCTCTGCCATATTGATGCGTATCTATACGTGCTGAACCATTATGTATGGATCATAGTGATAAATAATCTATGCTCATGAACAATGGTTAATACATGCCAGGGACCTGATAATTCCCGCCGCTTTCTGTCATATCAATCTGGATAGAGAATTGTCTGATAACGAGTCAGCGACAGATTCTCAATTACAAAGCCTCATTAGTCTGGTAATATTGAAATGTATGCCTTTCCTGTGATATACACGTCTATCTCTATAAGCGCGTCAAGGCGTGTCAGGGAATGATTACGAATATTGACATGGTGGATAGTTCTTGCCAAACAATCCCGCTTGCTGTCTGTTAGACGGTGAATGGAACTGTCTGAATGGCTGCAGTCTTTAGCTTAGCAATATATACTCTCGCGTCCGGTCATCTAACCATGGTTGGCACGCGGATTTGATTAACTCTTTCATTCCAAATCCGGCCCAAACCGGCTTCTGCAGTAAATTGAGAAATGTCCATTATCAGGCCCAGAGAATATTATTTTTGAAATTGTACCACTGAAATCACTGGCTCGATAACCGAGCCAGTCATTTCAGTGATAAATCTTCCAAAATAGTATTCTCTTGGCATGCAAATGGGCATTCAATAAACACATATATTGCTTTGCCAAAACAAATTTAGCAATTAAAGGAATAATACGACCTCTTGTCCGCCTATATATTGGTACTTTGTTATGTCGTAATTAGGCATATTTGCATAACATAGTTGTACTGTTAGGCTGCGTGCGGATATGCCTGCTTGCGTGCGGGCTTACTTGCGTACATATGTCCGTGCGCATTTAATTTATGTGTGTCGCTTAAATGTGAAAATAACGTGTTGAATATTCTGAACATAATTCAACTTGAAAATATATTGATGTTCTGGCTACCTATAGCTTCCAGGGAACTTTACCATACACTTTTTTCGAATTAAATTAACCCCTGGCTAAGCATCGAACTAGGGACGTAAAGGCTAGTTCTTCAGTTATTTAGCCGATACAATCTTAAGTACGACAAGTTGATTGATAACTGAGGATTTCGTATGTAGACTAAAAAGGTTGCACAATCTCCATTGTTCAGCCAACATGACGTTATCTACGTGTTAAGCATTTAAAATAACTTCTGTTCTTCTTGGCGACGTAGCAGACTAGGCACGGTCTTTCGTAAACCCATTAGGAATGTGGTGCCAACCTCACCTTTTGCATTCTAACAGCCTCGGAACCTGCACGGCCCGCACTACTGACGTGCATTTCACCGTTGTTCAAGACTCTTATTTCGTAAGATGTAGATTGAGTGCCATCTGGCCCATCAGTATGGACCTTTTGTTTGCTAGTCAGATTTGCGCTTTAAGCGCTTGAGTGGTGCATGGACTACAGTGAGATGGGAACTCCTGTAGCCTTTGCGGGCATGGACAATGTTGTTCTTCAGATGGAAGAACTGTTGGGTGTGATAGGCGATCGGTTGAGACACGATTGCTCAAGAAGGGGATAACAACATTAAGGGAGGTGTGGTGCAGTCTGGGGTCTGCCCACACATACATTCACCCAACAGCCTGAGCACTCTGCATCTCCAGTTTTGAGAACGCCAAGACCGGTCTGCATGTGAACAGTGACAACTCGGCCACTCAGGTTCGCTTTTCGGCCCACAGAGTTAGCGTCGCCAAAAAGAACTCAGGGTGGCACCACCACGGTTGACAAACCAAGACCTAGAATGCATGATTGTTATATCCATATTGCATCACACCAAGACCATCACAGCATCGCCCCTTCGCTACAATATTAACCGAATGGAACACAATCGTATTGAGATCAACGGTCAGGGCCACAAGGACATTGGTATGATATTCTATGTCTCCGTTTAAGTTTTTAGTTGTGTTCAACATATCGCTTTATATTTAAAGATTGATCAGAGCTAGTGTGACTAAACTTGGACACATGGTTGCATATATCACCCAGATGCAGCACATCCGTGTCAAATGTCACGTTAACTGGGACTTTAATATACATCTCTGTTCTTTTCGGTGACATTTTTCGTTTAGCTCAACACATTGCCTTATATATCAGGATTGGTTCACCCTACTTGAATTCAATTTAGTCACATGTTTAGCCATAGGTACACTGCTATTGAGGTCAGATGTCAAGGTCATTGAAACATTTGTATAAAATGCAGATTTCAACAGGTTAGTTCTGCTTGGCTAGGCTGGCGTTTATTTCAGAATTGGCCAACTTTTTAACGAAGCACCGTCATACAGTTACCTCAACCAAGTAGAGCAGGCCAGACATTCATGCTTTTGAGGTCAAGGTCATTGTGATCTTGATAACAAGTTAGATTTGCATTTGGAAATGCAAGATGTTCGCCAATATAACTGTAAACGGTGTATATAACTCAATGTGTACGGTTAAGTTGTGCGTTTAGCATAGCATAGCGTGGATTATCTGACCATGGCTTCGTTCGGCATATTGGCACACAACTTGGACACATTAGTACATGTATCAAACGGATGGAACACATTATGAGGTCAAAAGTCAGGGACACCAGAACCTGGGTATTATACTATATTGTTTCCGTTTACGTGTTTTGTATTGTCAAACATATCGTTCGGATTGGCTCTAAGGATTTGTTCAGCCTATTGCGACTACACTTAGATGTATGGTTACACATATCCACCAAATGCAGCAAAATGCTGGTGAGGTCAGCGGGCAAGTTAACTATGACCTTAATATAAAACTATTTTTGTTTCGGTTAAATGTGTCGGTTAGCCTTATATCTCAGGATTGGTTCACCCTACTGCAATTTAACTTGGTCACGTGTTTAGCTATATGTAGTATAATATAATATTGAGGTTATTGTATAAAATTCAGACTATAACAGTTTGGTTCTGCTTAGCTTGTCTGGCCTTTATTTCAGAAGTTGTGAAATTATTGGAAATACGCATCGTCGTATAGTTACGGTGCAGCGCAGACATTCCGACTTTTTAGGTAAAGGTCATTGTGATCGTAATACAAATCTAGATTTGCATTTGGAAATGTAAAATGTCAATATTGCGCCAGTATCCCGCCAGTCTTTACATTTTTCGTCGCTGTCGTCGCTAAGAAACATTCGAGCTGTCACGGGGTATTTTTGGATTATTATGCGTTACGTAACCAATGAACATTTTTTTTACGAGTTATCTAACTAACTAATTACAATCTTTCGTTGAATATTGCACTTGTAATATCGAGAAATATGGATCGAGTGGAAAGCATTGTCTAAATGCTAAGTAAATGGCTGTTGGTGGCGTGATCTCTCAGTACACGACGACATCTGAGATGCGCTTAAGATTCCCTGAACCAATACAGCACATTTAGAGCAATGATCCGAGTCTGTTTGGTGTTTAAATGCTCATCAGGCTAATGTAGTGAAGACTTTCGCCTTCTCAATATCGGCGTGAAAATTGAGAGCAGGCAAGCGGCTGTTCTATGAAATAGTTTCCAAAAACAAATGTAATTGCCCATATGATACATGTGAACAACATAGTCAAGGTCTTGACAAACGCATGATTAATGCGTTCAACTAGTAACATAATCGTTTCCTTCCAAACCGTATGGACCAACAGAGGCATCTATTTCTCGGTATTCCCCGTTCATTCCGAACTACGCTCTGGCTACTTTTACGCGTACCGATGTACAAGTCTATTTGACACTTTGAAACCTGAATTCCTAGAATCTAAATTTCACAGTAACTATATATACAGGAACGCCTTTGAATACTTTGAACACACTTTCCTCGGAGGTGTTTCTATGGCGGCAACGTGTCCCAGCTCTACATTTTTTCAGAATATTCAGCAGAATGTTTCTAAAAATGTAAATTCAAAAGATACGTACAATTCATACACCCTCGAACCGTTTGAATTTGTGGCGGACTTGCATAGGTGTCATTGCGTCTGATAACAGTTGCTGTATTTTGATTACGATATTAGCTAATTGAGTGACATATCGGACACCTCTATTTAACTTTGCTCAACTTAATAAAGTGGGGAACTATTTTTTCTGTATCTCATTGTCCTTTAAGGCCGATAAAATATATGCTTGAATCATCGAGAACTATTGCCCTGAATCCCAAACACAGTTGGGTTGATTAACACATCGGTGCCAGTGTGATTAGAATTAACATTGACACATGCCAATAAATTATCATGTAAAGCGTACATTTTATATACACACGAATGAGAGGAGTGGCCAACCCATGGGGCCATCTGTCATTCGTGTATACATTCATAATCCAGCCGATGCCAGTTATCGTGAATTCCCTGAAATGGTTCGCTGTTTCGAGTAGACAAATATTTAACAATGTTATGTCAGTATACGGACAGGCGTAACTTACTTCACCTTTCCAGAGTACCCACCCATCATACGACGTCATAATGAACTGCGTTATGTGTAGAATGACATCCTAATGAATGATGTCATGAATGACGTCGATAAGTACGTCACGAACGCATATTTGAAGACGGTCTATGCCTCGTTGTACACATTGTTTGCTTTTACTCTTTAATAAATATGTTGTGGCAGCAACAGCACCCAGTCAAATTAGTTACAAAATATTCAACAGCGTCCCTGTATAGTTTTCTGGAAATTGATAGCTAGGGCATTCGGGGATCGATCAATCCCAACACGGCGATGTGTGGGTGGAGCTTAGCTAGTGATGGGCGGGGCATAGCTAAAACCGGAAAGGTCAATTAACAAATGTTACAGAAAAAAACAAGTACATATTTGAAATAGCAGCACGTTTGAATTGAGAAATATAAGTCCACTATCGTTGTGTTCTACTATGAAGCTGGTTCAATGTGAACATTCGCTCCGGGCGCATATTATAACATAGTAATCCATCCGCACGCGCTGCAGCACGCGTTGTTAGCATAGACTAACACGTTAGGGATAGTGCATACGTTTCCTATGCTAGTATCAATTAGTTCTTATTGTGAGAATGGGGAAACGCACATTGACATGATGATGCTCATCTCAATTCACCTTTCCAGAGTATCCCTCCATCATCTGACCTCGTATGACGTCATAATCAAACCAGCGCGTGTATGATGACGTCACAATCATTACGTCACAAAGGGTTCCATACAGACCGTTATCAAATCTCAAACAGTCCGCCACGTTGTGTGAAGTTTATATCTTTGTAATTCTTTGCTATTTAATAAACACGCTGTTGAATATTTTTAAACTAATTTGACTGGGATCTGTTGCTGCCTTAGGCAGCAACAGCACCCAGTCAAATTAGTTTCAACATATTCAACAGCTTATCTGTGTATTTTGTTGGAAATTGATAGTCAGGGTGTTCAGAGATCGCTCGATCCCAACACGAGCCAGGTGTGGGTGGAGCTTATCTAGAGACGGGCTGGGTATAGCTAAAGCCGGAAATGTCCCGTTGTTAATAAACTACTGGCTAACATTTGGAAACAATAGGCCCGCTTGTAAACTGGAAATAACAAAAACACTGAAATCGCTTAGGATTCAATAAATCCTCTATCGAGTATTTTGAAATTAATTTGGCTGGGAGCTAGTACTGCCTATGACAGCAACAGTCTGCTCTCAGATTAGTTGCAATATATGCATCAACTTATATGTATTTTCACCTTGAAATTGAAATTTTCTGCATTCCTGGGGCAGAGGGGTAACATGAACACGGGTGACAATTAATGGCGCACAACAGAAACCTGTATATAGCTGGTTGGTGGGCACTACACCTCATTTGATAAGATAAATAGCTGTTCGCCGCAAAATGATTGTCGTTCCCGAAAAGCGGGGGGTGGGGGTGGGGGGGGGGGGGTTCGCGGGGGAGGGGTTAACAGGTTTTAAACAATCACACTATTTTGGCTCTATTGGAGATGCTCGCAATAAACATGTCTGATTGTAATATATAGCTAAGTATGACAGCAACACGTACTCAGCGCAGGCAGTGGAGGGATCTGATATGTCACTCAAGGATCGGCACATATTAGCTGACATTGCAATCAGAATGGCGTATATCCCCTCAATCAATTTAGCGGCAATAAGTCTGTCACAAAAGTGTATGAATTGCATGTCTGTGGTGGACTTATCGGTCAAATTATTTCCAGTTATAGATTTTTGGGAATTTATGTTTCAATGTTTCAAATCGAGTACACCATGCCTACAAGTGCCTAGAAATAGGTGCGAAATAGTAGATAGAAATTAGTCCCCCTATTCTACGCGTTCGAAATTGTATCGCATTACTTCCGGAAATTGAACACTGGGCGGCAATATCAATTATATGTTTCTATTATAGTGAGTGGAGCGGCGAGTGCATCTTGATTAATTTCAGCCTCGCGTATATACGATGTGGACGCGCTTAAGTAATCATGTTATAGCGTTCATTTTGCCACAGTTTAGTAAGCATTCAGTAGCATTAGTAAATTAACCAACTCGCCAGAGGGAATATAGTCCGGTGTATCAGTAGGTTAGTCAAACCGATGATACGATAAATCCTGTAATAACCTAACACGCACCCACACATACCCACCCAGGTCCCACTCCAAATCATAAATGTCACGAGTACGGGATGGGAACGTTCGTAAAATATGTACGGCGAGAATCTATAAAAAGAACAGCAACCAAAGATAGTGAACATACTTTTCAATAATATTCCACTAATAACGATAGCGTCTAAATATTTTTGCATTAACCTTTTGAAAACTGGATTCACGATTCTCAATGGCATGACAACAACACTATGTTGTTATTGTTGGTGCCATTGTCGCTGTTTTCGTATTTTCTTTGCGGTTAAACATTAGCTTGGGGGAATTGTGTTGTTATTAGTTTGATACGCTTGTACAATTTTGGTTTCGGTGATAAGAACGGTTCAAAAACATAATACGGTGGCCTCGTTTAGTAGTATCTTGGCAAGAGTTTTGATTCTAGTTACATATAAACTTGCGATGATATTCATCTCATGGATCTGTTCTTGTATATAACTTGCATATATTTTCTTCCCATAGCCTTGCTATTCACTACCAGCGTTCTGTTTTGATTGGGCAACTTGTGTGTAGTCGTACTGAGGTAATTAGGTAGATGCGGTTTCATCTTAAAGTGTGTGTTTTGTGTTCATTATACCGGTTTCCTTTCCAAGATCTAAACATATCTTATGCCAACCCTTGCATGAATGGCTCTTTTATGTTATGCTTTATAGTAATTTTACTATGTGGATCTATTTCTTGGTGTGTTCATAGGTAGCTGTATCCAGCTGAGTTTGACGACAGTTTGCCATTTACATGGTGCTACATGTCCAGGTTGTCTCCTAGCGTATAACAATACATGTTTAATGACAGTTTCGTATATTTGCAGGTACAAGTGTTAACCAGAATTGTAGTATGCGTTCCGTTATTTTACACCGAGTGCTATTTAACTCGTTTCTTCTTTCAACATATTTGAGTACACTGCGTTTTATTTAATCTTTGACCACGCTGATAATAGTGATATGGAATGGGACCGAGTTTGAGATTTTATTTATCATATACATTTTCAAAATAAAGTCGATTCTTGAAACCCGTTTTAACGCTATTTTGTGGTGCTCATTTTCGTCGCTGTGTCGCACCACTTATGTTCTGACCAATGCGACAGATCACATCATTATTTCGGACTTGAAATTACTTGTAATCCAACTTTCAAAATTTCTGCGTCTATCATGCAAATTCACAAGTTTTACAACTAAGTAGTTCGTGTTCTTTTTCTCGACACCGTCGCCCCTAGGAAACAGTGACTGCGTCACGAGCCTGTGCGATTTATCACGAGTTGTCTAACCAATGGCCATATTCAGTTGAATATTACACGCGCGTTCATATCGAAAAATATTAAACAGGCTGAAAGACTTGTCTATATGATAAAATCGGTTCTCCAAGATGATGGAATAGCTTTCTTTGGCAAAGCTGTCACACACCCGTGCATGTTTGAGTGACGAGAAATCGGCCCTACGAGATTGTTCACAGCTATGCATACATACCTTGGCGAATTTAATTTTGGAAAACAGAGCAATACCAACATATTTATATTCGTCACAAATTCCCACGTTTGTTTTTCATGTTAAATTTCAGTTACACCAAAAACCTCATGTAGTGACATGACATTGGTTTTATCTATGTTTACTTTTAGCTTGCATTTTAACCATGTTATATAGATCGACCTGTTAGTGGTTAGACTCTATTGGTTTGCAAATTCCTTTTTTCCAAATAGGTTTGTAGGTCCGTTATGTTGACGGACATACTATTGGTGAAAGGTGTTTTCCATGTCTAATTCCACAATTCCAGTTGAATACTTGGGATAGTTCTCTACATAACATCATCATGTATTTGCTGTTGCTATACATATTATGGATAATGCGAACAACTTTACGTTTTATATCATTATTAGGTTTTGCCATAATCCTATCAGCCATACATTACCGAACTCGTTTTCAAAATCCATAAATGCGCAATATTGTTTTCTTTTTCTTAATTATTACTTCAATTAACGAGGGCAAAGTGAGTATGCGGTGTATTGTTGAATGTTGCGAGCGAAATCATGTTTGGTGTTCATATTGCAACTGATTTTTGTTTAGATATGTAGTAATTTGACTTTCATGTAATAGTGGTAAGCAGTTTCCACACTCAAGTAAGTAATGCTATTGCCCTGTAGTGTGATCTCTTACCCCACCCCACCCAACCCTTCTTGAATATCAGTACAATAATACATTCTGACCATGCATTTTAATATCTTCGCTATCAATACTGTCTAATTAAATATGTCAAAATAGAGATTTTTTATTAAATGTTTACCGGCTTCATTCAATATGTTCATTTAATCGACGTGTGTTGATGTGCTGTTTCAGGCTCCTTATAGCTGTGTATGCTGCATCGATGCTTATTACATGTGCATGCGTAATACATTTGCAAGAGTTGGCTGTTAGTTATCTATATGATCTGTTCAGATACGCATCTCTGCAGAACAGTGATGCGCGTGTGCGTTCAAATTCTTATATTACTGCCAATTCATTAGTTTCTATTGAGCATGCAATATTTTGTTTTGCTTTAGGTTCCATTATGCTTTTGAGTGTTAACTACTCAATTCTTAATAAGCGGATCCATCTCTAGCTATGCCCCGCCCATCTATAACTAAGCTCCGCCGTGCTTTAAGCGTATTGGGGTCGATTTATATACATTGGACCCTGAATTATGAGAATCACACTTTCAAGTTAAGTATAAGGGTAAACTCCTGAATATTTTGAAACTAATTTGACTGGGTACTGTTGCTGCCATAGACAGCAACAGCGCCCCGTCGCACTAGTTTCAAAATATTCAACAGAGTATTTATTATGTTGTAAATCCATCAAAATCATACAATTTGTACACTTAGACTAACTATTGTCTGCCAATTATTACTGTGACAACCTATTGGATTTCTCCATTCTATATTTAGATTTAGATTTATAATGGCTGGCCAGATAATGCAGCTTACCGGGCCGATGCCGGGCTGATACCGTGCCGATAACGTACCAATACGCTCAGTATTTTCCCGGTATCGGCCTGGCATCGGCCCAGTAAGCTGCGTTATGAGAGTAAGTGCCACAGTTATGGTTCTAGTGTGTATTGCTTGCTAACATCAAGCATAAGTTGTCTGGTTTGATCATTTCTAGTGTGTATTGTTTACCCTTGCAGTAATATACTTCTGCCTGGTTAGATGGCACTCCTTCTCACAGGTGCATATTCACACCAGAATGCTTGAAAATAAATTTGGTAACATTGTCTACCTTTATAGGTAGTAGGGTCATTTTTTTTAAGTTTAAGTGACCATTTCGTGCGATGGAAGGGTTGATGGTTTATTTTGATACTATAGGGGGTTAATTAAAAAATAAGGTCCCCACGGCCCTCGCAAACGTGTGGGCTACCTCCTGAAGGGGGCCAAATCCAAGATGGCCACCACTTATCTGAGGCAGAAATGGAAAATACAATAACGGTGGATCTAATTAACGTAGAAGCATGAGTAATGTGTCATTTTTATATATTTTCTAGCTAAGAAAGCCAACGAAATAAGAAGAATTGAGTTTTAATGTTACGGTCAAGGTCAAAATACAATATGGACGTCAAAATCATGCCAACATCTCGTATTCAGTTGTCGTGAACATTTCATGCGAAGGAAGGTTTGATGTTTTATTTTGATACTTTAGGGTATTTGGAAAAAATACCCTCCCCACCCTACTCCCCTCGCAAAAGGGTGGGCTAACTCCAGCAGTGGGTCAAATCCAAGATGTCCGCCACTTGTCAGAGCCAAAATGGAAACTACAATACTGGTGGATCTAATTAACTTAGACGCAGGCGTAATGTGTGCTTTTTATATATTTTCTAGGTAAGAAAGCCAATGGAATAAAAGGAATTGCGTTTTAAGCTCAAGGTCACGGTCACAATCCAATATGCCTGTCAAAACCGTGCCAACATCTCGTATTTTATCAATAAAACATAGTTTATGTACATCAATCACTTTTAATCTGGCAATTCTATGTAATCATGAGACATTTAAATGAAAAAGACATTAATGCTGATGGTTCAATATCACGGTCAGGCCCACTATGGCTGCCAATATGTATGTAATGTATCACACCAGAGATGTAGATTTGCAGTGGCTTG
This sequence comes from Chaetoderma sp. LZ-2023a, assembly GCA_034401795.1. NCBI lineage: Eukaryota > Metazoa > Mollusca > Caudofoveata > Chaetodermatida > Chaetodermatidae > Chaetoderma > Chaetoderma sp. LZ-2023a. The sequence goes on from CM067360.1 coordinate 66,235,842, forward strand.
GACCAGCTATGAACTCTTATGACATCTGCTAACGAAGATCTGGTACTCAACTTGAGGCAGACGAAGATCTGTGTTCATTCCTCAAGGCGACATTCCAATTGTATGAAGACTCCGAAACTACACTGGCTAAGTTGGGGATAAGTTTCATAGAAATGGTCGATGTACTAATGGTGAATCGCCATGCTCTTTGGCGTCACAAATGGGCTGAATTCAAATCACCTCTGCATCAGATGCTTCCATGCAGATTGTAATTCTGGTGCTGTCAAGTCACCGAGATGCAGAATGCATTGTATGCATCAACGATCCATATGATCTGCCTTACAGCATAAAAGACAGTGAGAGATATCGAGGAATCATGATACAAGGTACAGTACCCAATGTATCTATCACTATGATACATATGGTAGGTGCCTTCCCGACTGTCTGTGCAATGTTGTGCACACTACCAGCAGATCAAGGCCAGTTTATGCAAGACCGTAGGGTTGCTCAATCAATGACAGGTGATCCTTACACTACCCCTGCCCCAGATATCTGGATTCAATCGACCATGAACAATGGTTCAAAGTTGAAATATGGCTGGCTTGCAATCTTAACAAATGAGAAACTACTACTGTAAGGCACACGAAAAGTGAACAACATCAACGGTGTTCGAGCATGTGGCCCACTTGATTCAAGGCGCAAGTCAGGAAAACGAAAGCATGGAGAATGTGCGAAATCTGAGAAAGTCGCATTTAATTAGATGAGCAGGGTGTACAAGACATGTGCACGCGCTTTGAAGCGTTTGACCTAGTTGACCTTACCACCCCGACTCCCCGCACACTACAATATGCAATAGTGGCAAATGATAGTTTTGTGGGTGACTTGCAATCGGTATTCAAAGATGGGTCTACAAAGCTCAGTTCTTTTATTTATTAAGTCCTTGCACGAGAGAGTTCCTCATAATTCACGGCTGAGTTTTGAGAACGCCCATACCTCCAAGCCGACTGGTGAGAACATAACACTTAAAACAGAGACAATGAAGGACAAAGCAATGGCTAGTGTTATTGCTCTAGTAGAACAGCGCGGGGCAGTGGATTAATCAGACACCGTAACTAATCGAATAACTGAGGAATGCTTAGCTCTCTTCAATGTCAATGGTACAATGCACATAATACAGAAAAGTAAGTTGATTGAAAGAATGAACTTACAAACAATAGATGCGCCAAACCAATTTACAGCCTTGGTTGACATGGAATTTATTTGGAGTCTCACAACACCAAGATCAGGGGATCGTGAGAAGGGTGATGAGAATATATAGTGTTGGGCCGACTATGCTGAGCAGATTGTAAATCTGGTGCTGTCAAGTCACCGAGATGCAGAATGCATTGTATGCATCAACGATCCATATGATCTGCCTTACAGCATAAAAGACAGTGAGAGATATCGACGAATCATGATACAAGGTAAAGTACCCAATGTATTTATGAAATACGGTGATCCATTCCCATCTCTTAAGGACTTCAAGACTCTGCTCTGTTGTGAAGGCAACAAACGGCGATTACAGGCTTTTCTCAAGAATGTGTTTTCACAGCAGCTCAGCAGACCACACAGGTGTTGATATATTGTGTGGGCAATGAGTCATTATATTTCCAGACCAATATTGACGTACACCACTCCAAGTGTCAGCAAGCAGAGGCAGATACAGTCATCTTCTTTATTTGTGGTGCAATGCGAAAGGCTGGTTATGAGGATGCTGTCATAATTGGCAGAGAGGATACAGTCCTATGCGTAATGGCGGCCTGTGTATCTAATCACACACGCGGACTGATGTGCATAAACAGAAAACAGAAGGTGTTCTCTTGCTGGTCACTCTGTGACAATAATGTCTCCGAGGTCAGCATTCCACTCCGTGTTATCAGTGTACGCGATTGCAACTCGGGAGTTCATAGGCACGGCAAAACAACGATCTACAATCAAGTTGCTAATGCTCTTGAGGCATGCAACATTCTTCGAATGTGTGGGGAGACTTTGCCAGCTATGGATGAAACTCTGTCTGACCGTATGCAATTCGTGATATGCTACACCTACGCTGACAGAAACAGTGCCACAGCTGGAGAAGCCAGAGCAGCGAAGTGGAGAAAATTGAAAAAGAAGTCAACAATGTGCTTTCCTCCTGGTCATGACTGTATACTGCTGCATTTGATGCATGGTGAATATTTGGCTGTTCTAGAAGAAATTTCTGGTGAACGTCTACCCATCGCCTCTTGCTCATGGCTGGCATCTTGTTGGTGGCAAAGGTCTCCCAGTTCTCTACATCAAAGTAGCTCTACCTATTACATTAACCCCAGTAGAGGTATCTGGTGAGTTATCTGATGATGAGGTATCTGATGATGGGGAAACCATTGATAAGACTTCATCTGTCCCTATCAGCAAATGACGAGTGTTCAAATGATGAGTCAGACTCTGATTCTGACATTTAATCTGTATCACTGTAGGATATGTTTTAGTACAACTGGTTGTTCCTTCAGCATATGTACCTATGTTAATTAGAACTTATCAGTAACACATTCAAAGACATTGTTGCAATGTACAACATTTTCCACTTCCGTGTCCTTTAACCATACATATGCCATCATGCTAAATATGTAGTGGTTGCACTAACAAGAAAGTCCCATGGTTAATAATAGGAGATGACATAGTTATAGTATTAACCGGATGTAACGCTATATATATATATATATATATATATATATATATATATATATATATATATATATATATATATATATATATATATATATATATATATATATATATATATATATATATATATATGCACACGTAATATATGTAATTATATTGTGTCAATTACATAATTGGAATACACATAATAAACAAGTTATTTCATGGTTGTTCCTTCAGCATATGTACCTATGTTAATTAGAACTTATCAGTAACACATTCAAAGACATTGTTGCAATGTACAACATTTTCCACTTCCGTGTCCTTTAACCATACATATGCCATCATGCTAAATATGTAGTGGTTGCACTAACAAGAAAGTCCCATGGTTAATAATAGGAGATGACATAGTTATATTATTAACCAGATGTAACGCTATATATATATACACGTAATATATGTAATTATATTGTGTCAATTACATAATTGGAATACACATAATAAACAAGTTATTTCATAATTGAGTTTTGTTGACTATGTGAGTTATTGACAAAATACGAGATGTTGGCATGGTTTTGGTAGTCATATTGGATGTTTACCGTGACCTTGACCTTAAAACCCAATTCTTTTTATTCCATTGGCTTTCTTACCCAGAAAATATATAAAAAATGGCACATTGCACATGTTTATAAGTAAATTAGTTCCCACTTCATTGTATGTTCCATGTTTAGCTCCGACGAGTGGTGGCCATCTTGGATTTGGCCCGCTGCTGGATTTAGCCCACGCTTTTGCAATATGGGCTTGGGGCCCAAATACCCTAAAGTATCAAAATAAACCATCAAACCTTCCGTCGCGTGAAATGGTCATGACAACTCCAAAATGGCCCTACTAAGGCTTAAATTATGCGACTATGTGTAATGAAACGAAATAAATCTTAACATATGATGATTTCATTCAATGTAAATATATATATATATATATATATATATATATATATATATATATATATATATATATATATATATATATATATATATATATATATATATATAATTATTTAAGTTATGAAACTGAAATAGAGTCACGAGCCTTTATTTCAATTTCGCAATTAAAAAATTATATTAATTTATACGTAATGAAATCATCCTATGCTAAGTTTTATTTCGGTTCATTACACATAAGCACATAATTTAAGCCAATAAAAGTATTCAGTTTTAACAATTTTATTTCCAATCATTCTGGTGTGAATATGCATCTTTAAATCATGGTGTGGTTTTTTTTTTAGTTCTATGTTTACGTCAAATCGCTACAGCAAATGTTGAGTGAGGCGAACATTCCCAAATTGAGATTTACAATTGAGTGTTGGTGCAATTAATGCATGTATTTATAGTGCGTAATGCCGAAATCACATTTCTGTTTGTCGACCCTATTGTACCCGATGCATTGAGTAAATAACCGCGTTTAAAGTGAGAAATAAATTGGAAATTACATCAAAGAACCTCGCCGTTAGCACTTGTTAAGTCCCTGTTTTATTTATTGCATCTCTCATATTGTCTCTTTGAGAGGCAACATCTGATTGCGGTTTCTGAGGATGGCATGTGGTATTTGATCTTCCGGCATAGGGCTTGGACGAAACACGTGGCGCAAATGTTAGAAACAGGCATCTTGTTTTAGAATAGCCACAATATATTGAGCAGTATGGACATTACCCGATTCTTTCCACAGATGTTGTGCAGTTTAACATAGATGGTCGTACTGCGCGTATGTGAGGGTGCGTGTTAATTCCTGAAATGATATGATATAATAACACAACGAACGCAATCAAACACTGCAAAACCTCGGTCTCCCTGCCATGCCACATTGTAAAACGTTTTCCAATTTTCCGTATTTCTTGTGTATCCCGACCAAATGCTAGTTTATTATCACAACCTTTCTTATGTAAAAATGTGAGCCAAAATAGGACCAGTAGTTTGCGATAGATATCCATAGACCCAACATTTGGTCCGATGCGGGTCCGTGATCTTCTCTCCAGATCACGGTAAAATCCGGAAGTCCTCGTGGACGTCAAGTGCCGTCATTGTGATACAATTTAAGCCAACACAGACCAGCAGTTTACTACATACATCACCTGACAGACAGACAGACGGGCGGGTGGCCGGTCGGGCGGATGGGCTGCCGGACGTGGGGGTAGATGGCTGGACAGCCATACAGGCGGACGGACGGAGCGACAGGCGCACACATGGCTATATATTGGGTACAGCCGGCCAAAACATATTTGGCACAGGATATTGGGTACTTCAAAAAGTGTACGCCCGATCAGCTACATAGTGGGTATGCAATGTCCCACAGTATTTGGGTATGAATAGTCAATGTCCATCAGTTCTTGGGTATAACCAGCCAAGGCCCAATATTTCTTGGGTATAATTAGCCAATGTCCAATGTGCTAGGGTATATCCAACTGTTCTTGGGTATGGCTGTCCATTAGCTATTGGATATGACTGTCCATTAGCTCTTGGAGATATTCCTGCATATAGCTCGTGGATACGACTATCCACCTGTTCTTGGATGTGAGTGTCCAACACTTTCGGATATAACTGGCCAAGCCTTTGGAAATTGGAAGGTCCAATAGCTCTTGGATATCATGTCTAATAGCTTGTTGATAGAAAGTGGTGAATCGCTTCAGGATACGATAGGCTAAACTGCCTGAATGCTGCAAGACACAAAACAATAATTTCTGTGGCCAATAGCTCTGGGCCGGTTTGAATATTGTGAATGCAATTTGATGCTTTCCATCTAATTGTCAAGAAACTCGCCAAAATAGACGCTATGGTAACCAGTACATATTTGGATATGGCTAGGAACAAAATAAATATGGAGATTGCAACCAATATAATACGCACCTATTTTTTTCGTAAATTGTATAAATCTAAATACAAATCATACAGATTATATCATTCACCATTTTCTTACCTTAACTCATTCAATCTAATACGCACTGTCGTATGAATCGGTACACGAAATTTATTTAGATAGGTATCCATTAATTTATGGACACATTCTTGATTTGATTCTTTCAATTTAACACTGAAGAAAGAACGCCCGATTATATGATATAGCAGCCATTCAATATTCGGACATATAGTCATTACCATTTGGATATTTTCGGTTTTTAAATAGTATACCTAATATGTTATGGGCAGGTATCCAATGCATAATTGGATATATTATAAACTTGATTATTCTGCTTAGATACAACCAGTATACCAACTATAATATGGACAGCTACCAAATACATACTTAGAGAGATAGCCATTCCCACCCAGCCAGAAGTGTAGTGTAGGCCTGATTTCATATACATGCTTCAATTTCAAAAACGTATACCTAATAGCCTGTGGCTAGCTGTCCAGTAAATATGGCGAGTGTATGCATTACCATATTCTGGGCTTGGTTACCTTTTATTTGAATTTTTAAAAGTTATACCCACCATTATATGTGCAGGCAGCCACTCCATTTCAGACATGGAACCAATATCATTGACATACTCAATATTAGAATATGGTCAAATAATACTGACTAGCATCGACAGTATTTACTGGGCCATGTCTATATCAAATTGGGTATGGTGTTTAAATAACTAATACTGACCGTCAGTCAAGATATGCATTGGCTACCTGTCGATATGGTATTGATTTATCATTTGAAACATTGAAATGATGAGAATAAAGTCTAGAATATGGGAATAAGTCCAGATGGTAATGGTTATCTGTCTCAATATTTATTGGATACCAGTCTATATCATACTGAGTATGATTCCATTTTAGAAATTTAAGTGAAAAAGAATTGTGCATGGAATACATGTACAAATGTTAAAGATAACCTCTATAGATATGTATTGGATTATTAGTTAACCTCAAATGAAAAGAATAAAGCCTACAGTATATCTGGTAAAGAGGCCCAAGTGGCATGCTTAGCTGACATGGAACATCGGCATTTCAGCTAGTTGGTCATGTTCTACATGTAGAGCATTATAGATTCTTTGTTGGAAATGCAATCGTTCTGGTCATAAATAGAAAAATAAGTTTTAAGTGTAAATGTTGGTTGGACATTTTAGGCGCAATATTTTTAATAAGTTCATGGATATATTTTGAAATCCAAGATGGTCGCTGTATCCAAATACATTGATTAATCCAAGTTCTCGCTCGAAGTCTTGAAGCGTATCAGACTAGGATTATTCCAGCCAAATGGTGTTGAAACCATGCCATTAATTAAGGAGGAGCAACGTTTTATTTAAAGTACATTCCGGAAATCCTTTCTATAAATCCCAGATGGTCGCCGGAAATAAAGGACCAATCAAAATTCGGAAAAGAAGGTCTTTTAAAAAGTGGTTTAAGCAATATTATTCAACCCTTTCACGACGAAGCCGGCCAACACCGGCCTCTGTATTGGTCTTGAGGAATGCCCATTGGCAGGCCAAGAGAAGACTATTTTTGAAAATGTACAACTGGAATGACTGGCTCGATAACCGAGCCAGCCATTCCAGTGGTACATTAAAAAAAATAGTCTTCTCATGTCCTGCAAATCGGCATTCAGTAAGTAAATAATTTTTGTAAAACAAATTTAGTCATTAAAGGGTTAAATGATTTCCATAACCGTATTGGATAATCTAAGTTGTCTGCTGAAAAGAATGGCCAATCAAAATCAAAATCATAAGTCGATTTTCTGGTGCCTATCACCATAAGATTCGTCCACCCAAATTTGATTAAAATTCACCAATCGATTTAGGAGATATATTTAAAGGATTTCTTGATAATTTTCAGAAAATCTCATATACCTACCAAACAATTAACCAATCAAACTATTCATTTAATATATTGAAGCCTACCGCCATAGACTGTTTCATTGAAATTCAGCCATTGATTAAAATAAACTAGCGTTTTAAAATGCTAAAGGATATATTCAGAATATTCAAGATTGACAGCAAAAGGAATTGACCCATCGAAATTCTGAATGCAAGCTCGAGAGCCTCATTTACAATAGGATACGTCAAGCCAAATTTCGATAAAATCCGCAAAGCGGTTTAGGAGATATACTTTAAAGCAACGGTTGATGGATGGACGGCTGCCAATCACCATGGCATAAGCTCATTTTCCAATTCTGACAAGGATTTGAACTCATCCACGATGAAAATCTTAAAACGCGTGGAGCAGTGACTATTTTCTCCCATGTGACCTTCCATTGGTGTATAGCCATGGAAGCTAAGTGTAGTGCCATTTATTATCACCAGTATCATCATTTACGAGGCATACCTCATTAGCGTATGATTTCCTCGGCGCCTTTGTAAACAAAGCAACCATCAAAGAAATATTACTTGTCCAGAAATACCATCCGATCGGTAGCTCAAATAGAACCATGAATGCATTTACCAAATATCCGTTCTGTAGAAGTGGAATTGAAGATACTCTACATGTCCTCTTTGACTGTCCAAAGCTAGAGCGTATTAGAAGCCCTGCTAGGCCAATGATAAGAACATTGGTGCAGCCCACGAAGATTGTGATTGTCGACACATTTTACATCCATGTGATATTGGATGCAATAACAATTACAGACTCAGCTCTAGAGACATTTGCAAAATATGCAAGAGAACTGGGTTTTGCCCCACATAAGAAACGTTTTGCTCTACTCCGAATCAACTCCGTTACGATTTCCTGTGAGAAAACCAAAAATGGCAACATGACTCTGTGTAGATAAATGACCTAAACGGTATTCTTTAACACAATCTGAATAGGAATATAATCCTTATTTGGTGGTTTGCCAGAAGGTGAAAATACGAGAGGCGTAACGTTCCCATCAAGAACAAGATCAGCATCATCTGTGTTGACCTGTGGATGTCGTAATTGGACTTGTTCTTATTGTTTTCGAGGATATTCTTATGCAACTACAACTTACGTCATGATATGTTCACTGTACGGTAGTGACAGACATGCTCTGCGATTTTGTGATTGGCAAAATGAGTATGAATTGCCAATTCAAATTTTGCTACTTTGTAGATGATATCGAGCTTGTTCTTGAATGATTCAACCGCTGCCACCCTAGCTATTGTAGTGGGCAGTTAATCCCATAGTGATAGTACTCTAGTGGAAAAATACTTGTGAATATCATAGTTGTTGTGCTTTTTGTTGAGCTTGCACATATGACCTCTGGTCTGTGTAAATATAGATGGTTAAAAGTAGTTTTATCAATATTATATAGATCACTAATCACCTTCCTGTTTGCAGTATTCGAGAACAGGTCTCACTAGAGACGTGTACAAGAGAGTGAACATAGATGTGTCAATATTTGGTAAATATTTCCTTGAGTAATCATACTGTGATGGTCTTCTTTAATACGATATTACCTATATGCATATCAACAGAGAGGTCTCTATCGATATGCTCTCCCAAGTCTTTTTCGATCTATGATGTTGAGACAGGATGTATATCTGGAATATCTATCATATTTGGTATGTGAGTTGTTCCTGGCGAAAAGTAGTACATGACATGTATCTGTCTTGGAGGATAGTTGCCATGTCTGTGATCTCATGCATAATTTATCTATGTTATCTTGAATATTTTTGGTAGCTGAGTTGCTATATATGTATGTGTCATCTGCACATAGTTTGTTGTGGCAGGTCAGTAGGTCTGGTAGATCAATTATATAGATATCATAAAAATTATAGGTCCCATGACTCGTCCTTGTAACACCACACTTGCCACCTCTGTCCAGTCTGATGTCGCAGCATTGACCCGTATGCTCTATAGTCTTTTCTTTAGGTAGTTTATTCCTTTCCAATTTACTAAATTGTCTCAAACACCATAGATTCTCAGTTGAGTTTGGAGTCGGTGGTGTATCGAATGATTTTGATAAATCTACATATGGTGCATCGACGGGCTCATTTAAGTCATGTCTGGTCATTATGTCTTCGAGTTACAGTAGTAGTTTGGGCTTACACGATTTGCTGTGCTTAATTGCTTGCAGGTATTTGTATGTCTTCAAGGTACTCTAGTAGTTCGGTTTTACACGATCTGTTGTGTCTGATTCAGTGCATGCAATTGTATGTCTTCGAGGTACTCTAGCAGTTCGGTTTTACACTATCTGTTGTGTCTGATTCCGTGCTGGCAATTGCTAAATGGAGTAGCTGTTTCCAATAAATATACAATGTATATCTGACAATTGAGGAGCTTAAAAATATAAAATCCTTTTTCTTTCAGTCAAATAAAAATGTATACCCCCTTCAAAATTAAACTCAGCATTGTATGAACTGGCATCCTTAACATTTAGACATGTTCTAGATGTAATTTATGCCATTCAATCTTCAGGAAAATACCTAAGATTATACAATAAATAAGCCAATACATATTTAGACAGCCATGCCCATTCGGGTGCACGGTAGGCTTGCTAACTAGAAAGGCTGTCAATCTTAAAATACCGTCCCCACTATGATATGGGCAGGTATCCAATGAATATGGAACTCGGTAGCCAGTGTCTTTTGGGCATTAGTTATTTTAAGTCGCATACATATAGTTGAGCGGTGCAAATCGCATGATATATACAGTATTTCTAGTATAAACATATGGGTATTATAACTAAATATGCATTTATTTTAGTGGCACAAATTTGAGGATGAAAAAAGCCATATGCGTTGCCAGATTTGATTCTCTCACACACACTTTGGAGAAGTAATATATACATTAAAACGCATTTACTGTTGTCAAAACACAAAATTAACCTGTATACTAGTAATAGTCTAAAGAGGATTTGGTAATGAATAAATCGCACTCACCTCTCTCAAAATCTGATGTCTGTTCTCAAACTTTAGCAAGATGGGAGACAGTTCAATTTAGTATTGGTTACTACCATGGCTGATCACATGATTAAAAAAGCCCATAATAATACATCTCTCGAAAGCTTCCATCAGGCATGGAAAAGGGGCAATTCATGGTCGAGTCCATGATGCTCCCGTTCGATTCGGGCAGAGTGATGTTGAAATGTTATTTGATATGTTTTCACTTTAGCTAACCAAAATATGGCGATTGGACACAGATGGCAAAACCTACTGTTGCTATACCAAATAAGTTAAAAGTGCCAATACGTGTTACTTGTACACGAAAAGTACCAGATATATATGCTCTCGTAAACACGGACGGACGGCGAGGCAGGCAGGCAGGCAGGCAGACAGACAGGCAGGCAGGCTGGCAGGCAGGCAGGCGGGCGGGCAGGCGGGCGGGCGGGCGGGCGGGCGGGCAGGCAGGCAGGAAGGTAGGCAGGCAGGCAGGCAGACTGACAGACATACAGACAGACAGACAGGTGCTCGAAAAGTATTACCAAATTTGTAAGTAGGCATGACATTATTTCAGTTCCTAGCTCACCATTGTCTTTCTGCAAGCCATTCGAGTAGGTGGCGATGGTTCGCTGACCAACGTCTGAACTATTGCTGTAATATCCAACGTAGCATTTTCGGTCCAAACGGATACAAACAAACATACATTATATGCCAGTCATGGCAGTATGTACAGCCATCCTTTAAAGGCACAATGGGTGCATAATAATTTAAGAGCAGTCATGGGCCCATTGCCAATTAATGGATCCAATGTGTCTATCCTGTGTATGCCGTCATAATCAATTACGTCACACGTATGTTGACGTCACAATACAAAAATTAATGATATAGCTAAATCCGTCAGGATCTTTTAAAAATCCATCATTTGTACGAATTTAATAAACATTCTACTATTTAATAAACGTTCTGTTAAAATTGTGAAAATAATTTGAATAAGAGTTTTTGCTGCCATGGGCAGAAACAGCGACTATGGCCGCAGCGGCGTCAAGTCAAATTAGTTTCAAAATATTCACTAGCGTACATGTATTGTTTTCTGGAATTTGATATTTAGTGAGCCCAAGGTTCTATCGATACCAACACGGGTAACGCGTGGGCGGAGCTTAGTTAGACACGGACGTTGCATAGCTAAAAGAAGTGGATTCATCCATTGAACCCGTAGTCTGGGTTGTTTGCGGAACATGGCAGTATCAAGGCAGATGAATTTTATCCCACATTGTATTAATCATTCGTCAGGAAATACTTCTCTCCCCAATACAGTCACAATAATCTGATAAAGAAATGGCTGATGGCTCACTGGGTAGTTAACAACATGAACACTAATATCCGGACAAGACATTGTCATATCGAATTAATAACTATTATTGTCACGATCGTTTGCTGATCGTCATACATATAATACTGAACGATTCCATTCTATCATCATTACGACGTCCACAACTAACAGATGGATTCATATCTAATTATGCTAGACCAATTTCTAGCGAGGTTCGGCCTATGCCTAACCAAGCCCCGCACACTTTGTGCGTGCATTTAACTCGACGCTTTTTACATTCCTTGAATGCAGATATGCAGTTGGCAACAACAGTACCCACGCAAATTAGTTTCAAAATATTCTACGTACTGTTTCAATTTGTAAATTCACCAAATACATGCAATTCAGACGGTTACTGTCATGTCTTTGCTCCTTTCGTCTTGGACCTATGACATTTGACTGCGACGTATTTTGCGTATATGTGTCAGATACGAGAGTTACAGTTCGGAACACCCCGGTATGAAGTGGCTGTAAGTTGCTGCAGTCGTGTCCAGACTGCACGCCAAATGAATGCCCTGGTAACACGGGCCGTATTTCCCGGTATTGGTCAAGTACCGGCACTGTAAATCCCTTAATCGAGATGACAAGCTCGTCAACATTGTATTTGATTTTAAAAACGGTGTGAACATGTGTGCATTGCCTGTGCCTTAAGTACATACATGGGTGACGTGAATGTCGCAGTAAGGGCGTGTCCTTACCTTTGCAACGCATGTCCATATGTTGGCACTATCTTTCAGAATTAAACCACTGAATAATCCAGTCGTATACCAAACTGCTATGCCGAAAAACGAGCGACAGCGTGGCACATTGTGGTATATATTTTTAGCAAACGTTGCTTTCTGGATGCGGTAGTCATTCAAGTATTTCGAATACGTTAGCGTGTGGCTTATTTCCCCGAACCTAAATGCAAGTATGGATCAATATCCTTAGTCTCCTGTGCCAAGGAAAATCATGCATTGCTGTGTACATTTTGCCGATTCGCCAGGTTCCGTTTCTGTTGCATTACGTAATTTGAATGCAATGTATGAATCCACTTGTAGCTATTCCCCGCCCATCTCTATCTAGGATCCACCCATGCTTTGCACGTATTGAAAAAGATGTATATACTTTGAATCCTGAATTCCCAGAATCTAAATTTCATGGTAGCTTATCAGTTACCTGCTATATATTTTGCAACGTATTTAACTGCGGGATGTTGGTGCCTAAACTACAGAGAGATATTATTAAATAGTAAAGACATACAATTCGTACAACTGACGGCCTATTCCAGGTTCATGACTGATTATCTCTGTCAATTATGATTGTGATGTCAGCCTGCATGTGCCGTAAATTGATTATGGCGTCATTTAACTAACTGATTGATCGGATGCATACATTGTCCACATTCCGTATATTAGTCAAATCTGCTTACATTCAAATTATATTTTTATCAAATTCATTTACAAGGTACCTTGTTGGGTGGCATCGTCCATTGCTGGGAATAAATAGAATAACACGTATTTAATTATTTATATCAAATAAATCAGCAGTGGAAATTACTATATTGACATATATACATTTTAAAAAAGGATTAGACTATTAAAATACTAAGTGAATATTGAAACACTGCTTAACCCCAGATAACAAGATTTACACCACATTTCTGACTGGTCGAAACAATGGTTAGTCAAGTTCAATGCCACAAAAACTGTAAATCCAACTATTTCGAATACACTTAACTTCATTTCCGAATATTTTTCTAAATAACATACAAATATCATCAGTGCTGTCTAATAAGTATCTTGGCGTAACTCTTTCGAATGATTTAAAGTGGACAACTCATATAGACAAAATATCCAAAAAGACTGCCACAATATTCGCCACCATGCGGCAGATGAAATACATTTTAAGTAGAAAAACATTATTCAAAATTTATGTTGCTCGAATATGGGTGTGGAGTTTGGGACGGATGTTCGGACCAGGATGCTAATAAACTTGAGATCATTCAGAATGAAGCCATGCGGATTATAACTGGTCTGCCAAAATACACACCTTTGGCAAAACTGTATAGTGAAACGGGCATAATACCTCTACGGGAGCGCCGAAAGCACAAACAACTTATGTTGTTCCGTGAAAGTATCCACAACGAGTGCCCTGACTATATACGTGATTTGATTCCTGAATGGGTGAGTAATGCTGCAAGATATAATCTTCGAAATTTAGAGAATTGTATGCCCCCAAGGAATCGGCTTGAAGTGTTTAAAAATATGTTCTACCTAGTACCATCCAATTGCGGAACAATCTAGAAACAGCAATAAAGTCAGCGCATCTGTTTCGATTTTCAAAAGGAATCTTACAAAATCTGACCGAAATGTTTCAGAACAAATTTCCATATACTATTCCTCAGGTAGAAGGCGCGAAAATATCTTACTTTGCAAGCTCAGAAACAATTGTAGCCATCTGGATAATGATTTATTTCTACACCATTTACTCGAAGAAAGAAACTCCCCAAAATGTCAAACGCCAGAAACATCTTTTCATTATTTCTTAGAATGTCGAAGATGGGAGAGTGAGAGAAGAGATTTATTTAAGGCCATAGTAGGATTTATGCCCAATATGCTGCTAGTCTTCATTCTGAATGGAAATCCAGATTTATCTCCACAAATGAACGATGTTTTGATAAAAAATGTACAAAATTATATAAAACAAACCAAACGCTTTTAAAATATACGTACTAACTGCTGATATTAATTATCTGTACAAGGCGCGACCTTCGATTCACTGCCATATTAGTAGGGCATTCAACCCTTACATTTTAAAATCACGACTCGTCCGTTAATAATAAATCTAGCTTGATTAAAATTGAGAGGGATCTTCTATGTGTAACTCTTCATAACATTATTGCGTCGAATTTTCAATGTACTTCCCTGATGTAGTATGGCACCCACCTTAATTTTTAACTCTATATAAATCTATATCTAAAATCTATATAAAATTATAAATATATAAACAATTTGTGGAATGTCTTGTACACGGTTTTTTCTAGTTATCTTTAATTCCTGTGTTATTGCTGAAAGATTGTATACATAACTGATTATTATGTATTAGCAAAAAAACATGGTTTAACAAGTTAAAGCAAGTAGTAAAAGGAAAATACATAATTGCGTGACCTGTTAAAGGGTGAGGAATCATGCTGCGTTTCCCGTTGCCATGAGCGCACGTGCGACTTGGAAGCGCACGTATGTGCCGATAATTGCTGTAGTCCTATAGTAAACGACATGCGCACAATTGTTCTAGGCAGTCGCCGGCACTTATAGCGCAGCGTATGTCATCGTAGCTCGATCTTCCCGTGGAGTAAAATTACAATCGCGCACCCGAGCGTAAGCTAAAGTGCCCCGCACACCAAGGCGACAGTAACCGACGGCGATGCGACGGCTATATGATCGGCTACGACTCAAATCGCAAACAATAGGTTGCAAGTTCCATCGGATCTGCATTGCGTTATTGTATCTCACACACCGAAGGGACATAAAACAAATCACATGTGCGATGTGTTAGCGTAAAATATTTTTAAAGACCACGTGTGCATCACGTGCCTCATCCCACGTGAGTGTCGTATGCATGTTTTTAGTGGTTATGGTGTGTACGGGTGAGTGACGGTGTGAGTCTGTGTGCGCGGGCACGCGCGCGCGTGTGTGTGGGTGTGGGTGGGTGCGGGTGGGTGCGCGTGTGCGTGAATGTATGCGTACGTGTGTGTGTGCGTTCATTCGTAAATGTGTGAGTGGGTGAGGGTGTCGGCAGAAGGTGGCCAATGGGGTTGAGTGAGAGAGTTAGCTGGCTGGTACGTTAGAGAGGCGGTGGAGTGGTGGGTGATGGTATGGATGGGTGTGTGGGTGCGTGAGCGTGTGGGCAGGTGTGTGAGAAGGCGATGGTACTATTAGTGTGATGGTAGGATGCTAAGAAGTCGGGATGAGTGCACGAGGGTGTGAGTGAGGGCGTGGGTTTGCAGGCTGTGATGGAATGGCAGAAGGGAATGAGGGAGCAACTCAAAGTGAATTGTTAATGCGTGAGTGAATGAATGAATGAATGCATGCTTAATTTGTAAATGAGGGAAGGATGGTGGTGGGGGAGGCACGCGTTGATACCTATATGTTTGTCTGTCAAAGTGTTGGGGGAAAGATAGATTTCTGATTACTGAGTTCATATAACCACATGAAAAATGGTCAAACGTCGGCATTTCATGAATTTATTGCTTTCTTCATGTTGGCTATGCTGTCATCACAGCTGAGCATTTTCCCAACCTAACTGCTGAAATGCATACCTAGAATATTGATTGAAACATCGCCCATTTGATGTTGAGAGGCTGGCCATCTCTGTTTTTCCAACAGCCTAGAAATAAGTCTTCTGATTTATTTTGTATTAATTTTCAAACCAGATGTCTTTTGAAAGTCGTCTAAAACAGGATCCAATCTTTCACAATCAGAATTAAACCCAGCAAAAACTGTTGTATCATCGCAATACTGAGACACCTCTTTATAGGCCTGTTCACCCATTCAATGTCACTAATTTAACATCAGGGCTTCCCTAATGGTCACCCTTGCCTGATCACGCGTTCTAAAATGATTGGTTTGCTAATATAATTAGCAACACGATATTTGCTACTGATATTGTCATATAAGATATGAATCCATTTGGTGAAATTTGGACCTAATCCAATGTGACTGAACGATTTGAAAAGAAAGGTTCCACTCAAGTCTATCAACGGCATTTTCGTTATCCAATCCAATGATAGCGCCTGGAATATTGTGTTTTTCTACCAAGTGCAGGGTGTGTCTAATTAAAAGGAATTGGTTGAGATCGATCCGCCCGGAATAGAGTAGGTTTGGTTCGTGTGGAAGACCTCATCCAAGACACTTGATAGGTTTTTTTAAAGAGCTTTCGAAATGATTGTATAATCTATGCATATAAGTGAAATGGGTCTGTAATTGGCTAACAAACCACGGTATCCTTCTTTTTAAATGAGTCTCACATAAGCATGGCACATCGTAAGCGGTGGTGGTGGTGGTGGAGCCTTCACTTGTGAAAATATTGCATGCACAGCTGTATCAAAGTCAGGTCCCAAAAGATGCTAAACGGTCTGATAAAATTCAATACAAAGGTCATCACCATGGAGCTTTGCCAGGTTTCATGTTTTAGAGCCTCTCCCAAATCATCCAATGGTAATGTTACATCGCAGGAATTACTGCTCGCTTCCGAGAAAGTATCTTTAACATTAGCTAACATCTCAGATGACTTTCCTTCATCACTTGTATCTGGTGTATATAAAGCCTGATAATATTTCTCAACAATGTCCATGATTTCATGTTGAGATGCACATCTCTGATTGTTGTTATATAAGCACCGTATTAACATATGAACACCTCTTGCTTTCTCAAGATTGAAAAATAAGTGTGTGGGTGTTTCCATCCGGTATACAGCTGTGCTCGACTTCTAGTAAGTGTACCTTTAGCTTTATGTTTCTCGATCTCAGAAAGACTAGATTTTATGTTATTGACCTGGTCCATAATGCGAATATCACCGTTTGCAACTTTGCGTGTTAGCAATGTTAATAAACGCTCATGGGCCTTACTCTATTTACGCATGTGTCGTGCTTTTCAGATCGAATATCGGGTGGAGATATCTGCAAATCAACGCCCCCCCCCCCCCCCCCCTCAGGATATGAGATTCTGAAACTTAAATTTCCAGAAGTCTTTAATGCAACAATGGTATTCTAAATCATCTAAACGTCAATTGTTCAATTACCAGAAACCGGGAAGACGTTTGATCGAATCTGCATTATCTAGGCTGACGAAAAACATACCATGGTCTGAAAATGTGGCAGGATACACCCCTGTACTTACTAGATTCGCTCTCAAAGATGTATTGAAATATATTATATCAATTCGAGGGGAGTTTCGTCCATTAGTAGAGTGCCGTTTAAAAATTAGTTCTTTGCAAAATGGAATCTCTGTGCATGGGAAGCTTGCGCATAAACAGACAACAGAGAATAAACTGGCCCACTATATCAACGACGCAATTAACCCAACGTCCACTAGCATCTGGTGATGAATTAATAATATTTACAGAACTTAGAAATTTAGGCAGAAACAACATAGCAACACCAGCAGTTGGTTCTATGGCGACTGGATAACATAATTCGGAAGTTGCTAAAAGCCTAAATGTGTCTATAGCACCCGGGCATTGTAACTTGGCTTCAGATCTTCTAGCACGACGTGTTTTTTACTCTCATTTTTTAGTCCTCTACAGTTAATTATGCATATTAGCATTATTAAAAGGAACATTTCCAATCCCGTCATTTCTTAATTGGATCTGTTTTTCTTGCTGGGTTATTTTTTTTCGACCACTTGCCCAACATTTCATTAAACCGATTTAGATAAACAAGTGCTGATACCTCGATATGTCACAGCCATTGCACACATGTCGATACCTCGCACCCTTTTTGGTGATGCAGAGAATCGCCTGTCCTCTTCCTGTCATTTCCCTACACTGAGATGCATGTGTGTTAACTGACGTATCAGACTCTGCAATAGATACCCTCTCATCATAGTCAAAAGACATATCTTGAGAATCTTCTAATTCAGAATCCGAACCAGAATCATCCTTTTGACGCCTCAGTGTGGACCTGTTCTCGACAATGTTAGCCTAATGAGCATTGGCATTTTCTAACTCTTTATCATATACAGAATTGACAGTGCTCTCGGTTCCATCCTTAAGCCTATCGGTTAATGTTAGTAGATGGTTTAACATTGAACTAGCAGCAACTTCAATAGACTGCGGTCTGAGTTTAGTCTGTCCTGGTGGTATATTGTCGATATCAGAGAATACATCTTCAACCCTGTTAGTGAGTGCACGTGTCTGAGTCAAGCTGTCTTCTAACACTTCGATTGACTCCGATACGACTACTGCAACATGGTTGGGAGGTTGGTGTGTGTCCACAACAGTGACTGATTCAGGCTCTTGGCAAGTATTTGGTTCAGTCGGATACGCGCTTCGCCCATCTGCCTGCAGGCAACCCCACTTATAATGTCCAGTGGCGCACAAATTATGCATTTTTCCTTCTGTGGACACGCACCTTTCAGTGTTGCCATATATTCCACACGTCTTAGCCTGTGCCCTAAACCACACAGCCAAGAAAATTGTATTGCCAATGGGCAGTGTGTTTGGACGCGGCTTGAGAATATCCTTCATCCAAACCCATTGAATCCCATTCTCTAATCATCTATCAAACTGGTAGGTTTCATTTTGAATAGAAACTACGAAGTCATGATTGGCCAATTCTGAGCTGCTCCGATAATTCGGGATTGATAATTCACCTTTCACCTTAACCAACAGGCTGTCGCTATCTACCTCTTAGATCGTACAGACCTCACCATTCACAAACAACCCATCTCCTAATATTTTTTCCTTAACGGTTCCATTTGCTAATATGCCATACCATACATTTCTTTTGATGGTAATTAACCCCTTCAATAAATGGGCTAAGAGTCGATGGCATCTTTTAGGCCGTGATATACGCCAACGGCTCCCACATTTCACTCATTGGTTATCAAACAAAGGCTTAATACATGTTTATACCGGCTTGGCATAATTCAAAACATGAGATCAAGAGTGCCTCAGTACAACGCTAAATAAAATGCACGCGCGTCTGGCCAGCAGGTGAAAATAACTGTAAAAGAGCTGTTACTGAAGTAATGGGGTAAATGAGCCCGTATCAACTAACTTTGGACAATACAGAACGAGAGATGAACATGAAGAAGCTGGGTGGCCTATGAAGCACATGCTGGAAAATATCATAGCAAAATGCGACGTCACACAACAATATTACTACTACTACTACTACTACTACTACTACTACTACTACTACTACTACTACTACCACTACTACTACTACTACTACTACTACTACTACTACTACTACTACTACTGCTGCTGCTGCTACTACTACTACTACTACTACTACTACTACTACTACTACTACTACTACTGTGTTTGTCTAATCTTCACTTCAATACGGAAAAACTGTTCTGAGCAATTATATATGTTGAGAGTGAGAGAGAAAGAGAGAGGGGGGGGGGGGGTTGGAGTGGATGGGAAGGGATGAAGGGAGAATGGAGGTAAACGGAAGGCGATAGACTAGGAATAGATATGTGGCGATACAGATTTTAGTAGCATGCGTCAGTGACTGTATGTTAATCACCACCATTGACAAACATTTTGCATGGATCTTCAACATAAACAACACCAATTCACTGAGAGGCTGTTTATTGTAGCATAAACTGTGAATAGTACATCACTATACGTCTATTGGCCACGCCGGAAGTTACATCTGCCAAATAGCTATTGACCTATGGAGGAAATAAAATACAAAATGTAATTATCTATACCAGGCGTGCCTACGTGAGCGGATGCACGCTTCGTACGTACCTACGTGCGTGCGTGTGAGAGAACTGGAAATGAGCAGAACGTGCGCATATAATTTTCTAGGTGGAGGAGCCATGCAACTTGTGATGCTCGGAGGCGTGCTCTCCTGGAACATTATTTAGATAGTATATGCTGTACCTTTCACCCTGAGATAATCAAGCTCTCTCTCTCTCTCTCTCTCTCTCTCTCTCTCTCTCGCTCTCTCTCACTCTCTCTCTCTCTCTCTCTCTCATTTCATTTCCATTACATATGATATTATCCATCAACACGGGCCCAGAATCTGTACCGAACCGGGCATGAACCCGAATGTGTGGTGCAAGCGTGAACCTGTAAATTAAAATAGCAAATAGTTGTTTTTAAATGTTGTAAACATGCGTCATTCTAATCAGTAATCCTGCTATAGTAGTAATCAGTGGTACTGATTTAGAGCATGAACGCACAATGCACCAGTTCTAAGAGTGTGTACGTCCTTCATTAACAGCATGGATACATGAGTGTGCCAGTCATCCATCCATCCATCAATCCATCCATCCGTGCGTCAATCCATCCACCCATCGATACGTCTAGGCCGCCATCCATCCACCAATCCATCCATTATCCATGTATACATCAATCAATCCATCCATCAACCCAGCAGAGCCAGTGAGAGAGAGAGAGAGAGGGAGAGAGAGAGAGAGAGAGAGAGAGAGAGAGAGATGGGCGTTTACCCTATGCCTATAGATGTAACAACATATAAAAGTAGGTTCGCCAGCCGATATACAGACGTTATGTAGTAGCATAGAAAGAAAAAGATGTATTACCCGGGCACAGTACATATATGGTGCAGCCACCCATCAACCCTACCTATACGGCATGTATAGACACATCATCTACCAAAGAGAATTTGAACAAGTATGAATCTTTAGATACACGTTGCATGAATTTTACTTCATATTCGGTCTCATCATCATCAATTAGTGTGCCCTGAACCTCACCAACATAAAGTACTTCATGGTTCCCTGTCAGTAATAAATTTAACGAATACAAATTGTCCGTCGTATAGATCTGCATTTTATCCCAGTCCAAGCTCTGGTAGAGTGGTTTCCTCATCGGGCGTCCCATGATTATCATTGCTATCTTCGGACTCAGAATCGTGTTGTTTGTTTGATGGTGAAGGGAGTGCATCGCTATTCAGATTATCCGAGGCTGCACGTTTTCCCTTTCCATTTTGTGTTGCTCTCATTGGTCGTGGTACGTTGACGCTGTTATTTTGAACTCGTGGAAACAACACTATTCAGATCATCATAGGCTTTTCGTTTCGAATTCCTTTTGATACCTAACTGTTCTTTTTTACGATTTGTCAGCTTCTGTCTTAGCTCATCCTGTAAAAGTAGAAAAGTAGTTGGTGGTGCTAGCTCGCTTGCAGTAGATGTAGGTGGGTATGCAGTTACTTGTGTGTGTGCGCGTGCGTGCGTGTGTGCGCGCGTGCGTGCGTGTGTGTGTGTGTGTGTGTGTGTGTGTGTGTCTGTGTGTGTGTGTGTGTGTGTGTGTGTGTGTGTGTGTGTGTGTGTGTGTGTGTGTGTGTGTGTGTGTGTGTGTGTGTGTGTGCGTGCGTGCGTGCGTGCGTGAGTGTGTGTGTGTGTGCGTGAGTGTATGTGTGTCTGTGTGCGCGAGTGTCTGTGTGCGTGCGTGCGTGCGTGCGTGCGTGCGTGCGTGCGTGCGTGCGTGCGGCGTGCGTGCGTGCGTGCGGCGTGCGTGCGTGCGTGCGTGCGTGCGCGCGTATGTGTGCGTGCGTGTATGTGTGCGTGCGTGTGTGTGTGTGTGTGTGCGTGTGCGTGTGTGTATTAGATGTAGTCGGTCTGGAATGAGATGGCGTGACAACTGGTGTTAGCTCGCTTGCACTAGATGTATATGCTGTTGTAGTTATAATCATGTGTATACCAGCTGTAGCTGTTGGCTCTGCTCGGTCTGTTACAGAGGATGGTGCAACATATGTTCCTGTTAAAGCGATAAAGGACGGCAACTTGAAATCCAGATAAAATGTTCTTTGGTACGAATGCCAATGGGTATGCCTTGCCAACTAATTCTGCAATGTTATATATGGTTATTGTACAACCGGGGTGGTTATTCATGTATGCAATAGACGCTTGAGAAAAATAATGCGTGAAGGGACCATAAATGGAACGATCCAGTGGTTGCAACTTATGCCTGCAGTGAGGGGGAAGCGTAAGCAAAACAATGCCATTATCTGTAGCTATATCCAGTGAATCGATTGTAATATGACTCTCATGGCTGTCCATTAGGATCAAAACTGGGTGATCTTTCGCGCATCTAGTATGTTTAATGAAATGGTTACGGAAAACAACACAATTATCCCCAGTCATCCAACCCGATGAATGTGAAACGCCCGCACTTCCTGCAGATGTTCCATGTAACATGTGCTCTTTAAAATGCCCTGTTGAAAACACAAAAATGGTGGTACGGAGTTACCTATGGCATTAATTGTGCACAAAACGGTTGTTTGTGTACCACGTTCACCAGATGTAATTGTGCCTACTTGGTTTTTTCTATTTTAGAAGCAACCACCTTAGCTTTTGCCATATATTAAACAGTCAAACAACCAGTTTCGTCGATATTGTATATGTCAGCCGGTTCAAATTTGTATTCTTTCATCACTGAATCAAGATTGTCAAAAATTCATCAACATTGTGCTTGTTAAAGCTAGTTGCTCTTGACATGCTTGTTGCTTCGGGTCGTCTTAGTGACAAATTCGGGTGACGTGTTAGGAAATTGGCGAACCAGTCCGTCCCGCACATTTACTGGCAGACCAGGATGCAGGAAATGTGATGTTAAGCTTCACAGCAAACTCGTAAACTAAACGGCGGACTTGCATAGGAATAAGGCCATAACACATGTTCGATGCGAGGATCAGCTACTCATGAATTTCAAGCTCCTGCTCATCCGAGACTACTTTAGGACAGTCATAGTTTGGTGTGTATCGTTCTATTGATCCATCATTGACTTTGGCTATGCAACGTTGTAACGTTGTGCGCTTTACGCTAGTTTCTCTAGCTGTTTGCCTGTCGCTGTAACCTTCCATCACTACCATATCCACAGCTCGCCTCATGTCATCTTCACTCAAATCTGCAATCTTTCGTCCCTCTTTCCTATTGGGCACCATGATTGTGCATTAGCTGAAAAGAAACACAGTTATTAAAGTTAATTTCTTAATTTAATTGTAAACGTTTTTTAATCAGGGCTTGTACCGTGTAGGCCTGGCATAGCTAGAAACGGATCCCTCAATTTCAGTAACATGAGATTTATAACATTCATTTGCCGTCCGTGCGCTATTTGGTGTGCGTGCGTGCGTGCGTGCGTGCGTGCGTGTGGAGTGCGTGCGTGCGTGCGTGCGTGCGTGCGTGCGTGCGCGCGTATGTGTGCGTGCGTGTATGTGTGCGTGCGTGTGTGTGTGTGTGTGTGCGTGTGCGTGTGTGTATTAGATGTAGTCGGTCTGGAATGAGATGGCGTGACAACTGGTGTTAGCTCGCTTGCACTAGATGTATATGCTGTTGTAGTTATAATCATGTGTATACCAGCTGTAGCTGTTGGCTCTGCTCGGTCTGTTACAGAGGATGGTGCAACATATGTTCCTGTTAAAGCGATAAAGGACGGCAACTTGAAATCCAGATAAAATGTTCTTTGGTACGAATGCCAATGGGTATGCCTTGCCAACTAATTCTGCAATGTTATATATGGTTATTGTACAACCGGGGTGGTTATTCATGTATGCAATAGACGCTTGAGAAAAATAATGCGTGAAGGGACCATAAATGGAACGATCCAGTGGTTGCAACTTATGCCTGCAGTGAGGGGGAAGCGTAAGCAAAACAATGCCATTATCTGTAGCTATATCCAGTGAATCGATTGTAATATGACTCTCATGGCTGTCCATTATGATCAAAACTGGGTGATCTTTCGCGCATCTAGTATGTTTAATGAAATGGTTACGGAAAACAACACAATTATCCCCAGTCATCCAACCCGATGAATGTGAAACGCCCGCACTTCCTGCAGATGTTCCATGTAACATGTGCTCTTTAAAATGCCCTGTTGAAAACACAAAAATCGTGGTACGGAGTTACATATGGCATTAATTGTGCACAAAACGGTTGTTTGTGTACCACGTTCACCAGATGTAATTGTGCATACTTGTTTTTTTCTATTTTAGAAGCAACCACCTTAGCTTTTGCCATATACTAAACAGTCAAACAACCAGTTTCGTCGATATTGTATATGTCAGCCGGTTCAAATTTGTATTCTTTCATCACTGAATCAAGATTGTCAAAAATTCATCAACATTGTGCTTGTTAAAGCTAGTTGCTCTTGACATGCTTGTTGCTTCGGGTCGTCTTAGTGACAAATTCGGGTGACGTGTTAGGAAATTGGCGAACCAGTCCGTCCTGCACATTTACTGGCAGACCAGGATGCAGGAAATGTGATGTTAAGCTTCACAGCAAACTCGTAAACTAAACGGCGGACATGCATAGGAATAAGGCCATAACACATGTTCGATGCGAGGATCAGCTACTCATGAATTTCAAGCTCCTGCTCATCCGAGACTACTTTAGGACAGTCATAGTTTGGTGTGTATCGTTCTATTGATCCATCATTGACTTTGGCTATGCAACGTTGTAACGTTGTGCGCTTTACGCTAGTTTCTCTAGCTGTTTGCCTGTCGCTGTAACCTTCCATCACTACCATATCCACAGCTCGCCTCATGTCATCTTCACTCAAATCTGCAATCTTTCGTCCCTCTTTCCTATTGGGCACCATGATTGTGTATTAGCTGAAAAGAAACACAGTTATTAAAGTTAATTTCTTAATTTAATTGTAAACGTTTTTTAATCAGGGCTTGTACCGTGTAGGCCTGGCATAGCTAGAAACGGATCCCTCAATTTCAGTAACATGAGATTTATAACATTCAGATGCCGTCCGTGCGCTATTTGGTGTGCGTGCGTGCGTGCGTGCGTGCGTGCGTGCGTGCGTGCGTGCGTGCGTGCGTGCGTGCGTGCGTGCGTGCGTGCGTGCGTGCGTGAGTGCGTGTGTGCATATGTGCGTGCGTGCGTGCGTGCGTGCGTGCGTGCGTGAGTGCGTGCGTGCGTGCGTGCGTGCGTGCGTGCGTGCGTATGTGCGTGTGTGCGTGTGTGCGTGTGTGCGTGTGTGCGTGTATGCATATGTACGTGTGTGCGTGCGTGCGTGCGTGCGTATGTGCGTGTGTGCGTGTGTGCATGTGCATGTGTGCGTGTGCGCGTGTGCGCGTGTGTGAGTGTGTGCGCGCGCGCGCGCGTGTGTGTGTGTGTGTGTAGCTGCTATGTAGGCCTACTCATTTTGCAATGCTAAATTCAATTACCTTTACATAACTTTCCATGACCAAAATTACACCATTTTTACTTAGAATTGGAACACAACATTTAATGTGATCCCTTAAAAGGCGTTTACCCATTTGAACACATTATAATTTTAAAAATAATTTTGAATAATTTGAAACTAATTTGACTCTGAGCTGTTGCTGCCTAAGGCAGCTTTCAATGGCGTAATCTTCCATGACATTTTCATACCTTGAGAACAACTCTGCTCTTCAAGGAGTTTCAGTCCTATATTTAAAATGTTCAGATTTCATGACTATGAATTCCATGACCAGTACATGCCCCGACTGGCCCACTCTAACAGTACACGGCTGGTCCACTGTGCCCCGACGACATGTATTACATTTATAGTTGACTTTCTCATAATCCGCCATTTTAATTGGCTCTTGTTGACCCGGCTATTTCAAGCTAATATACCATAGTTACAAGTAATACAGTTAAAAATACACGACCCCCAGCATGTTATAATACAAGAGCATTTTGTTTAACTTACCGAAATTTTACTTTGTGATTTCGAAAACAGTTCTTTGAACATAACTCTGTAACTTCTCATTTCTTCTGCCTACATTTACAGCAGCATGTAGGGAACTTCCCTCTACACATTTGATGATGGCATTGGCAAAATCCCATAATGCATTTCTGAGAAAATTCAAATGGCCCACTTTACACTGTGACCCACTGTGCCCCGGTCTCCCCTATAGTTACGTGAAATTGCGATTCCGCGAATCATGATACAACCTATATAAATTGATTCCAACACGCTTACAAAGTGGGCCGAGCTTAGCTAGCAATGGGCGGGGCATAGTTCGATTCTTCTATTGGGAATACTTCATAGAAGAAGAGAAATTTACAACTGGGCTATCATCTACGAGCATATTCATTATACTGAAACAGCAACAGTTTGACAATACTGTTGCCATTTTACAATAAATAGAGTGATTCATATCTAGCTAAGCCCCGTCCAGTTCTAGCTAAGCTTTGACCACTCTGTTGCCGTGATGGAATCAATTTGACAATGTGAATCCTGAATTCCCTCTATCTAAATTTCGAGGTAACTATGACAATTGGAGGGCGAATTTGTCATACGAGTTGTCTTCATCTAGTTCCTGAATTCGCCGTCTCGCTAAGAGAGCTTTGTGGCACTGATAATTACCTCGTAGCTGACCATTTGACGGTTAACAAAGCAGACACGCGAATCTTCACACCTTCGGCGATACTCGATCTTTTTTCCCGCCACTAGGTCTACTCTGCCCGACAATTGGTGTCTCTCAGTTCCGCTCATTTAAAATGCATAGATTGCTACCTTAGCGCATTAAAATGCCGTTTTGTTATCGATTCCAACAGTTTGGCATTTCCTCTAATGCCTTTTTTCGAAAATAGAGAAGCAGAAGTAGTCTGAAAGCGATGTATCTAAAATAAACGCGGACAACTTTTCAATAAATTATTTAAACACTAATTTGACATTAAACTGCTGCTGCCTACCGAAATTCAATGGTATATGGCAGCAACATCTTCCAGTCAAAATAGTTTTAAATATTCAATATAATAGTTCTTACATCATGTAAAATGTACGTGAAAGTATTTTAAATACTAGATTAAAAAATAAAAAATACACAAACAAGCAAACAAACAAACACATAACTAACTAAATAAATAAATATATACATGGATAACGCGAACACATTTACTGAAGTACTGTAAATCTGCGATGACTTGGCATTAATGAGTATTATAAACCCTCTTCCCATATGATCACTGAACATGTCTGATGCTGATCTGATAAAGAGTCTAAGTCTTGCCGTAGTTAAAAAATCCATAGTTGAAATTCCCGTAGTTGTACACAGAGTATGGAAAAGCTGATTTCTTGAAAACCGATAGCCTTGACCCTAAAGTAGAAAATAACGTGTCCTTATTTGCTATAGTGAGAGTTTTACCAAAATCAAGGAAAAGGCCATAAATGTCAAATAAAGGAGAAATTAATGAATTTAAAGTAAAGGGAGACAATTAATGCAAAAATGGACCAATTTTAGTTTTTGGCATTGATTACCTCCCGTTACCTATTGAAATTGATTGAGTCAATTAAATATTGGAAATGTAAGGGGAGTGAGTACATTTCATATGGGGCATTTTGGGCATGGATAAGCGTATTCCTCGGAAAGTATTCGCTGGATCCAAAAGCATCCCAGGCCCTAAGGTTTACTGAAAGTGTCTCAAGTTTCGAGGCTAGAAGTCGCAAATATTACTCAATGAACCAGGACAATATGTAGGTGTCAGATTCGGGTTAACAGATGCTAGAAGTCTGTTAAGTGTCTCAATGATCTGCAAGAAATTCTGGGACGAGTTGCTGTCCGAATAGCACTCCCTTACATTTCCAATTGGACTTTTTGGACTACTACTACTACTACTACTACTACTACTACTACTACTACTACTACTACTACTACTACTACTACTACTACTACTACTACTACTACTACTACTACTACTACTACTACTACTACTACTACTACTACTACTACTACTACTACTACTACTACTACCACTACTACTACTACTACTACTACCACTACCACTACTACTACTACTACTACTACTACTACTACTACTACTACTACTACTACTACTACTACTACTACTACTACTACTACTAGTACTACTACTACTACTACTAATAATAATAATAATAATAGTAATAATAATAGAGATCCTGAGAAAAAAACAATAATCTGCGATAAATCGCGGATTAAATAGTGCCGACGGGTTGGTAGACGGGCAAACAAATAGGTTGATAGAGGCTACGTTATGTTGGGGTAATATCATTGTTTAGAGTCAGACTAAAAGTTTGCTCAAATACCATCAGTCGAGAGTCTGTATTAAAGACAGCCAGCGTGTCGCTTAATAAAAATATACGCCAATCAAACCAATAACAAAAAATGCTTTTCGTAGTGAATGTTTTGCTGGCCACACGAAATTTTAAAATATGTGGTATTATGACAACTTGTCTTAACGATCTGCCATCGTATGGCCCTTCACAATGGGTCCATAACACACCGTTTGTACCATATACGTATACGAGGGGAGTGTTATAAGCAGGAGGCGCGAAGGGTGTGAATAGGGTAACCCTTGTTGCTCGGATCTTTGGCTTGTCCAGTGATTTCGTAATATAATTTAGCTAATATAGAAAAGGCCTTCCCAGGTCAGAGAACGGATGATTGGTAGTAGGCATAATTGAATGAAAAGACACGCACTAACCCTTTTCATCCACACCATAACATCTCGTACTTTACATTATTTACGACGTAAGATGTAATCATGTAAGATTTTATATATTGAACATTTAAATCGTGTTTGACTTGAAGGTGTTGATCCAATTCAGGGAAACATGTTGCTATTTGAATATGGAGTCGCTCAAGATTCTAAAAAGAAATTTGATTGAAAGTCAGCATTTTTAGGCTAGAGAGACTAAGCACAGAGGAGATGTTCATACAATCCTTCTTTCCCATGTAGTAAATCTCTGACCAAGCTAGGCGAAAAATCTTGCGCATGTATGCGTACTTGATTGCCGCCATCATCGTTGGTCGTGATGACTCCCAGTCAAATTAGTTTCAAAATTATCAACATAATATGTATTAAATTTAATAAATAAACCAGATACGACACGTACACCCATGATGGACTTTGTTCGATGTTCGTCACCGAGCAATATGTCATCTTGATAGTGAGGTAAGCTAACAGCTGACGTATATGCGTATGATATCAGCTACTTGAGTGACAGATCGGATCCCTCCGTTGTCGTTTAACGGGCCAAGCCACACCCACTGAATATTAACAGCCATTTCGCTATGGATCCTTAAATAGACTCACCACAGGTAATGCCAACGTCCTCATTATGATAGCAATTATGAGTTTCAATAGTTCGGCGTGTATACTCATTCAACGATGGCTTATTGCCAAAACAGACAACGTCATCAAGGAGAAGAGGCAATCCACGAGCCGGAAGACCAAAAAATGCATAGGAAGTTACAATATGAAGAACGTTGCTCCCATTAAAACACGGGAAATGTGAGAAATCGTCACCATTCAATACGTATATCATCCTAATCATAACTGTTCATATATGCCTTCTAACGAATACACATGCCCATTTATTAGAACCAGGGTTGGGGGTACTATAGGTTTGCACTCCGTCTGTTCGTCTGTCTTTCCGTCTGTCTGTCTTTCGCAGTGGGCTTCCGCACTTTTTTCGCAGTCCTCCAAGGTATTCAACTGCGAATTGGTGCATTGCTTTATTATGAGAAGTTACAGATCAAATTCGAAATGCAGGTGCATGCGTCATGTTTTATGGAGTTGTGCCCCCCCCCACCCCTTTCGACTTAAGAAATACAAAATATATATAACCCAGTTCGAGTTTGAGACATGTTCGTAGATTGTTCATGGAGTTATGCCCCCCCCCCCTCCCCATTTCGACTTATGAAATACGAAACATATTAGATGTCCTCCCTTTTTTCGCAACAAATATGTTGAAACTAATTTGACTGGGTGTTGTTGCTCCCTATGGCAGCAATATTCCACAGTCAAATTAGTTTTAACATATTCAACAGAATATAAATATTTACAATTCGTACCACTTGGTGGACTATTAAAGCGTTCCTGATGCACCCAGATGCGCCAGTCATTACGTAATTGGTTGTGACGTCAGACAACATGCTGCGTAAGTCATTATAACGCCATACACTGGATTGACATATTGGATTCGTCTATTACCATGCTATTTATGGTGTATATTAGACAGCATCTCCACGCCGATCTCCTCCGTAGAGAAAGAGAAAGGCACATGGACCATGTCATTAGTTTTGGATAGGTCAGTGATCGCTTAACATTCATCGGGATGGCAATACCAACACGATAACACACCACCACTAGGGGCATAGTCATCGCACATGATCCAATTAATGAACACGCCAAGGAGAATCCACCAATAGTAGATACCTTCCATGCAGAGCTGAGCTCCTCCATTAAGATCTCAGCCAAATGGCAATTGTTCATGTGTGGCGATTTCAACTCCAAACTGTGGACACTCGACAATTCAGGACACACAATCAAGACTTGGATTATGCATGGTGTCGTACAGAGAGGGCACATATAACAGGCAGGGAGATACGCTGGTGGCATTTCTTAGCTCTAATGGCCTATTTGTCACAAATACGGCTTGCAAATAGCCATTCCGTCACCGCACAACATGAGCAAGACACAATGCTGATCGGAAAGCCTCTAAAGTCTATAAGGCTACAACAGCAGTCATCAACCAAATGAACTTCAGATTATGCAAAATAGAAGCAATCATCCTACATCTGGATGCTCATTCCTATGGAGGTGCACACCGTAATTCTTACCATAAAACAGTCATCACACGCCTTCAGATGAACCGTCTGCACCTAATGTACACACTCCTTACCAGACAATAGTGTAAAGTCACATACTACCTACCCGAGCTTATCAGCGACACTGACGCAGACAGCTAACATTGAGGTCAGCTTCGATCCAAACGAAACTATAACCAAAATACAGAAATGTATATAATCACAAGCTACCAGCAAAAACAATATAACTAGGTATATTGACGACCTGGTAGTAGTAAAACTATCAGCAGAGCATAAATGCGTTACGACTGCTCATCTATCAACGTAGTCAAATTGAAGACCACACCAACTGACGTAGGGAACATAGTAACATTCTGCTCCACATCAGCGAACGCTTAAAATATCTTACTATTCAACAAGCAGACTTGCTAGCAAATGAAATCCCTGTCAGGGATGACTATCACAAAATATTTCGGGCAGCCAGAGCCCTGGGAATTACTGACTACACACCACACCTCACTGTAGACAACAATGAATGGCGTTTTAGCGGGACTGACCCGGGCAAAGACCAGGCATTTCAGAAATGGTGAGTGCTTGGATCCGTTCTCGGTAGACCCCCTTCTGGGCATTACGAACACCAATTAAAACAGCAGAAGTCACTCAAAAATGGGTGTGCATGCCATCCTGATTGCATGAGCAAGGGGCTATCAAATACGCAAGTGCGATTATCTCAAAACCGATCACGCACCTACTCTATTCAGTGTTTATGCACCACTTTCCCATCGATGCAGTAGGCCAAGGCACCTTTATAGCGCGACCCACACTGAAGAAGACACATTGCCCCGAGCGAATCTGCGGCTCATTATGCTCCACATACTGAAACTCATATCACATGTTACTCTATGCTGCATCCGAGACACGATCGATGACTTCACTTGATCATGCCAAACGGTCTTCAAACGTGGACGCAGCTACGCATACATTGTATGAGCTCAACGCATGCGTGTGTCAGTAGTCATGTCCAAGCACTGAGATTTCCACAAAATGGGAATTGACATGTCACGATCCTTCAGCACAATTAAACACGCTCATAGCTCCTAGAGGTACTGTGGGCCAAGCCAGTTGCAACGAAAATGAGCTGCGACTAGTGAGACTAGTGAGATTAATACTTGTAGACACTAAGCCGAGAGTACGAGTTAAGGCGATGGTATCTGCAGAATTTGAGACATCAACTGGCTCCCCATAGGGGCATCGTCTATGCTCCATGCTTTTCACTTGTTACCTTAATGCTGCATTGAAATATGCCCGGAAAATGTCTCAAGACCACCTACCCATCCACCCATCCACACCCCACCCCAACCCCCAACCACACTGTTTAGTAGTACTACTGACATTGATATACGCTGCGTCCTGGGGAACATACCTTCTCAGTCCTTCTGGAAGCTAGGGATTCATAGATCAAGCATACCCTTGGCAAAACAGTACCTTTATACAACGCAAGCTGCGTATCCTTGATGCTGTATACCTGTGACAGCTGGATATGATATCCTATACAAGATATGTAATACACCGCCGCTGTCCGTAAAAGTAATCCGCCAAAGATGGCCCATGTTTGGTCATGTGCTACGGATGGCAGGGGGCACACCTACACAGAGACCCTTGGACCTCGGTGACTGGTAGACAGCAAATATAAAGCCGGAAGAGGAAGGCATGACATACATATTTTAAGAATGATGCGAGATGAGCTCAAGAAAGCAGGTCTCGTCACACCCAAATCGAGAATGGACTTGAGAAAATTACAGAATTTGACTGAGGACAAGACATATTGGTCGAAAGCAAGGAAGGACAGGTGTGCAGCTGTAGGATGCTTCTACTACGACAGCCGCAAAATACAGTAATCATACCACATGTTATCCGATCAGAAATGCAATAGTACAATAGTTAAAACGCTGGAGACGATGGACTTTATAAACCGATGAATGCCCAGTTAGCTCGCCTGGAACATTTATAATGACAACCTATGGTTCAACATCCCACTCAATAGAGATATATGAATAAGTTCTATCTATCCCCGCCCATTCCCTACTAAGCTCGACCCAACTTCTACGGACATCTGAATCAAGTTGCACACTTTAAACACTGAATTTTAGTAATCTCAATTTCAAAATAACAATAGGCTACGTGCACGGCGTTGAATATTTAGAAACTGATTTGATTGACATTTGTTGGTGCGTATTGTAGCGACATCTCTCAGTTAGATTTGTTTCAAAGTATTCAACAGCGCGCAAATCCCCCATAGACATACAATATTGCCACTTCCGTTATTGTGAACCTTTAATGGACCTTTCCAGTGTTAGCTAGGCCGCGCCCATCTCTAGCTAAGCTCCACCCACACCTCGCTCGTGTTGGGATCGATCGATCCCTCAACACCCTGACTATACATGTCCAGAAAACTATACAGCTAATCGTTTGAATATTTTGAAACTAATTTGACTGGGCGCTGTTGCTGCCATATGTATATTAAATAGTAGACATACACGTCGTGCAAGGTGTCAGACTATTACGCGTTTAAGACGGACTAAATCGAGTCGTGCATGACATAATGATTATGACGTCAGCCCACACGTCACGTTGCTGACTATTGCGGCAGATGATGGATTGATAAACTGGAAAGGGCAATGGCCACTTTCGTGTAGGACGTACATCATTTTGGTTGTGACGTCAGCTATTGAGCGTCGTATTGCTCATTATAATGTCAGATCCGTTCCCTTCGCCGGTAGGCGTGATCATCGTTGAGGTCACCATTCAATGTGTACCACAGTACAATACAGCTCATTGACAGTATAACTGAGAAATAACTCGCAGTGGTATCCAAATAAAATAAAACGTACTTTTGAATATGTTCAACAAACGTGGCTATATCTAAGACAGTTATGCCTAAGGTACCAATGCCTTCCAATCCTTTTATGTTCAAAATATGCACCAGCTCATTTCTTAATAACTAACGTTTCTGGGGTTTTTTTAAAACATACTAAGGCCCATCATTATATTGCGCGGTCTCACCTACGGTATCGAGTACTGCGCTTGCATGCTTTTGATATCCGCGCTATGTTAATGACACGTCCTCGATATAAATCACCCGTGGGTTCCAGCCAGTGAAATTAATCAATAAGAAAATAAATGAAAAGTGGTGGGCTGCCTCCAGGCCACAAGTGTACGGTTACGTCGCATAACATGAGCTCAAAGGACTGCAAGTACGGACAGGAGCAGCGTATGCCAGTACGATGACTAAGGCCGTATTGACACTAGAGAGTTACTCATGAGTAACGCTATGCTGAAGAATGGCGTTACTTCCGGATTTACTCTTCAGTATGATCACGCCTTAACTTATATTATTTCTGAGCTGTAGCTTTATGTACTGCATAGTTGTTTCGGTTACTTACGGAAAGCCCAAAGAACGGCATACTACGCCAGCCGCATTGTCATCGAACGAATCGTCACACACAGTCCCCCATTCACCCTCTGATATAACTCTAATCGACCTTCTCGTTCAGTTACTCCTCCTGCGAGACGTACTGCAACAACTTGTCTTGATGCTGGAATGAACAATAGAGGTATACACTCTGTCATGCAAGTATCTGACGTCACAATCAAATACGTCGCATGTTAGATGACATCACATTCATCCGTAAGTCCGTCACTAAAGTGTATTAATTTTAGGCCAATAGTTTTGAATTTGAAATTTAATAAACCTTGAGATCTGTTGAATATTATGAAACCAATTTTACTGGCAGCTTGTTAGGCAGCAACAGTTCCTGGTCAAATTAATTTCAAAATACCCAACAGCTTAGCTGTATAATTACCTTGAACTTGAGATTCAGACTGACAGAAAGCACCAACCTCAATCAATAATCACACTGGCCCTCGTCGGCTTGAATAATTAACAATTGGCCATATGCTGCAGTAAAATGATTAATGTGCCTTTTATCCATAGGGCAATATGACTGTTAAAAGCAATTGTTCATTCAAAGACAATAGAGGCTATTAGCAAAGGAGGATGCCAGTTTTAGCCCCGCCCATCTTTAGCTAAGCTCTCAGAACACTTCGGCGTGCTGGGATCGAACGAGCCCATGAGTTCCTGGCTATACATTTCCAGACACCTATACATGTGAGCTGCTGAATATTGTGAAACTCATTTCACTGTGCGCTGTTGCTGCCTATGGCAACAATACCACACAGTCAAATTAGGTTCAAAATAGTCAACAACATGTTTATTAAATAGTGAGGCCATACAATTCGTCAGCAACGCTTAATCCGTCAACAAGTTATCTACATCATTTATAACGTCATTGTTTAATTATAACGTCACCGTACAAGTCGCGTAGTTGATTATAACGTGACATGATTGATGGATAAATTGGGTAGGTCCATTGATCCTTTAGTAATGAACATGTCAATTTGGTGTTTAGCATTGAGCGGTAAATGGCTACACATATATAAACTATTCAGCAGCAAAGAGGATAATCAGCAGTTGACCATTTAGCATTACACCTGTTGACTAGTAAACGGTATGCCACAGATTATGAATTCATGGATAAAACTGTGTATTCGCAATTGGTTATTCAGCGGTAAGAAATGTTAACTAGCCTTTAACCATCCAACTGTAAAAACCGAATATCCAATTCTGATCAGGATGTTCCTTAAAACTATCCCAAGCAGTCAAGACAGGCGTGTTAGATTAAGAAAAAATGCACAGAGAATGAGATCTCGTGCTACCAGCCCTACTGTAATCTTTTTGTCATGTGAACATTTCCATTGTATGCTGGACTAGCCAGGTAATACATTTTAATCGAGCCATGTTCGTCGAATCGGTACCTTGCAGTATCAGTCCAATAAGCATAGCCTTCCAACCGGAAGTTTCTGGACGGCTAAAAATAAGTAATAAGTAATAAGTAATTTATTTGTAACACATATTTACTTTGTCGTGGCGCTATGTCTTTTCCGAGTACCTGAAATGTCAAAGATCATTGAGTGTTGCAAAAGTAGTTATTGGTTCAACTTGTCTCATCAGTTCTAGGTACCTACATAGCATAGTATTTGAGAAGGGGTCATACATTTTCCTTGTGCGCGTATTGTATTGCGTGGCCACGATCGATTAGTTAAGAATTATTGAGATTACGAGATTAATCAGCTTGGGCGCAAATTACTCAGACATAGCAAACATAACGACATAAGGGATATTAATTACGAACTCTGCAATGGTGTTTAAAAATACCCATTTGCAGGCCAGGAAAAGACACTTTTTTAAATGTAGCACTGGAATGCCTGGCTCGATGTTCAATCCAGTCATTCCCATGCTACATTTTCAAAACTAGTCTTCTCTCAATTTAATCGCGTAATCGCACAAGCCTATCCTGAATATGCCATTCTAATGGTAGCATTTATGGGATCTCCTGCAGACAGTGTTTTCAGGTGTTTACTATTGTTCATCCGTTACTGTTCATATTATACGGAAAAGAATCCGAAAACTGCTGAATCCTTCTACCGGCTCTATGCTCGGGGATTCAGCCCATACTACTTATTCACTCAATAGCGAGATTACATCTACAATTTAAATATCGGACTTCATGATCAAATACCTCACATGCTAGTTGACGTAGCAATCTAAATGGCGTAGGTCTCTCGCGAAAATGGAAAAGTTGTCACTAAAGTGTATGAATTGTATTGTTTTTGTGAGTTTATAATCCAATAAACATTCTACTGAACACTTTACATGGTGCTGCTGCGGCCTACAGCCCCCGTCATATCAGTTTCAAAATATCCAACAGCTTAGAGCTCAGCTTAGCGTGGTTACCTTACATTTTGGGTAGGGAATTCAGGTTTCAACATTTTATAGCGACGGGCATAGCTATAGACTGTAACATAACTACTCTTTCGTTATGCCTGGCAACCATTCGAGCTTTTCTATGTGATTGCTTTGTTTGTTCCAGAATAGGTGTCCTGTTACGCGAGTATGACGATGATTACGAATAGCTATGTTCTTCAGCTGAAGAAGTAAACATTTCTTTCAGCTATTATCCGTTCCTCTTCACCCTTCTCCACCGCGGCGTGTCCACAGTGAGCGTCCTGAGCTCATATAGGGACTTTTCATCTTTAGTGGTCCTAGATTGCATTCTTTGGGGTCTGATTGCGAAGCACATTGTAATTTGATGATGTGGCGTCCTTTGAGCGCCTGATACGTCTTGACACCTACGACTGAAAATTGTAGTGATTTCTGAGCAGGGATATTTTCTGAGATTCGAATACAATGAA
This sequence comes from Chaetoderma sp. LZ-2023a, assembly GCA_034401795.1. Lineage (NCBI taxonomy): Eukaryota > Metazoa > Mollusca > Caudofoveata > Chaetodermatida > Chaetodermatidae > Chaetoderma > Chaetoderma sp. LZ-2023a. Next base: position 66,273,228 of record CM067360.1, read on the forward strand.
TGAACACAGACCATCGCCGTTGCACAATTTGTAGAGTGCTGCATTTAATACTAGGCCAGCGATGATCTGTAATGGCTCGTAGATGTTTGCAATGGCGTGCATCAAGTGCGTAAAGAACTTGTGAAGTGCTAATAATAATTGTCTTATGACGACAGATTAGATACTGGTAGTTCAAATAAATAAAACGGTAGTAAATACGGAAATATTCTTACGCGATCAGTTGTTCACAAACCGGAAGACAACTATATACACTAGAGCACATCACTCTGAGTCACTGATTAGCGAGATTCCCTTCATATTAAAATCTGTTCTGAGGAATACCGCTACATAGACAGTAAGGCTATATGTAGACGGTAGATCACTGTATTCAACAAACAAAACCACAAAATGAACACATTACAAACGTTACACAGAAAGGCCACCTTTCTATAAAGACCACATGTTCAGCTCCTCGGCCCGGTCTTTATAGACTGGTAAGCTTGTATTTAAGTTCCACATCATGGATAAAATGTGTTCTAATATATGACAATTGTTAAGGCTTTCTGTGCAAAACTTTGCTAGGATAAATTAGTTACTATGTCTAGTCAGTATTAATGATATTATTATAGATCACGTATTGATCGCTCTAAAGAGCGGCGTGCTTTTTACTAAGCTACCACATACAGAGGTCTATCATATTTTTCTGACATCTAGAACCATATTTGATGATAATATTAGTATAGGGTTTAGTTCCCCCAGGTGGTACCAAAAACTCTGGCTCATGGACTATCTACGTATGGTTGGGTGAGTGGATATCTGTGTGGATCTGTGACTTCTGGGTCCGGGTCGGAAATTAGTATATAAGTCGGCTTCCGGGAAATAGTACTTATTTTGGATCCGAGCGCGGGTCTGGGAAAAACACGACCCGGCCCACTGTACCTACCACAAAGAATACGTGTGGAGGCTACAGTTCAGTCTGCAGTGACGTTTTCAAACCGAACGTTCAACACATTAAATTATATCCAAAGTCAGAATATTATATTGAATGTTGATTATTTCGAAATTACCCTGACACGGAGATGCAGTTGTCAGCAGCATCATTCAGTGAAATACGCGTCAGCATATATTCAACATCCCGATCACTCAGTTTACTGTGTCAGTATTGGCTCATAACAGGGCTACTGGAGCGTACCTGTATCGGTGCCCAGAAAATGAGCTATTTACATTTTTTGTTCATCTGTCCCAGCGAATACAAAGACATAATGATTACAGTCACAGACATATATGCAGTCAGTCAGTATGGCAGGATTACATATTCATTAAACCCACACGAGTGTATTCTTGGGTCAAAATATATGACTCGGCATCTCTTGAGAATGTCGCTACAGCAATATAACTATTAATTACATACCAAGTTTATATTAGTCACAAACACGTTCGTGGTTCCTGACTAATAGCATTGCAGTCTCGCCGTGTATGTCCATCGCTGAATTAGCTGGTTCTTCATTGTGGTGTAGACACCTGCTGGTGTGAGTGAGAAAGCACAAGGTCGTGTATCAACAATATGGCATTATACACGTGTGATCCATGGATAGCGTTTCATTAAGAAGGGCCGTCTTCAAGAGCGGCATCCTTGACAGAAACCGCTGTGATAACCAAGTAGGCCGTATTTACCAACCGTATTTTTGGTGGTCCATACAGTATCTTTTAATTTATAGACAAGGCCGTTCATAAGTTACGCGGTGTCTAATTAATGGCCAACTTATCGGAATACTTACTTATGTATTATTTCATCTGTAGTTAGTCAATGGGTTTCTTCCATTGAATATACATATATCGGTTATATTCCATGTTACGCAAATGTTCAAAGCGCAGCGGGTTCTGGGTAGAATACGTGATTAATCAAACCACCCTTGATAATAGAGCGATATCCTATTTTCCAGCCGACCTTTTCAGGGCGACAATTTCTCCGGATGCATCCAAATTGCGGCTTTTATAACAGGCCTCCGGATTTCTGGACAACCTGTCTCATATTTGGATTTGGGTTAGACACAGTTAAACTAGTTTGCAAGCAGCGTGCTCAAAACGGAAAACGTTTCAAAACATGTTTATAAAAAATGTGTTGGACTATATTTATAATTGGAATTTATAATAGACAAGCTATACTTTAAATTGATGATTTGCCTTCTTTTCAACAGGCACACATATACAAGCGCTGGAAGATACAAATCACACGATTCAAAAGGTGCAAACCTCTCGATCTCACGCTTGCCACAACTTAGTTTCCGGACAAAAAATCATGACAGCTTGTCGCCCTGCCTGTTGTTGAAACCGGATGTTAGTCGGGGCTGATACGCAAGCCGATTTGTTGATAACAATTTATTTCTAGAGAGTTCTTGTCCGTGTGTCACCGGCTTTATACAATGCCTCTCTATGGTAAAGCGAGTCATAGATACTAGATGGAGCCATCTAGATATTCCCACCCCCTTATAGCAAATCTCACCCATCTTGTACGCGTGTGGGAATCACGTTGAATCCTGAATTCCCAAAATCCCGATTTCAGGCAATTATAAGGTACGTTGTTGACTATTGTGAAACTAACTTGATTTGTTGATGTTTCCGCTGCAGCAACACCCAGTCAAAATAGTTTTCACAATATTCAGCAGAATGTTGATTAAATAGTAAAGACATACAATCCGTAGACTTGACGGACTATTCAATGTTCATGCCAAAGCTAGACACGCCATTCATTACGCAATTTGAGTGTTACGTCAACCTACACGTGACGTAATTGACGGAATATACTTCAGTGACAGATCGGATCTATCCAGAATACTTATATTAAAGGTCATTTGGGGGAGACATCAGCTTGCTCAACTTTGATATGCGGTTGTGGTTGACTGGGTAATGATGCAGCAGCGGGTTCAATGCATGGTTGTTTGACAAGTCCTGTTCAAGCCATGCCTCAAGCCATGCCGTATAAAGATAAAATCAGCATTCTGATTGGTTACTCAACACCCATCTCATAATTCACATTATAGAATACATCTTTGAATGTTAAGGTATTTGCTTTCAAAATATTGAGTTATTTAAACATACATTTGCGATGAATTGATTAATTAGAATATGATACTGCGACACGGTTTAAATCACTATCTGTTAGCATTCAATACCGCGCACACGTACGCACGCACGCGCACAGGCATGCACGCACGCGTAGACGAGTCCGAATGCAATACCCTCTGTTCCTTATAATGGCTGGGATTCTTCTCTTAGAGGCCACTATTAGCATTGGCCTTACCCAAGCCCACATGGTTGCGTTTCATTGTGTGTGTCTCTGTTACCAGTTGCTTCAGATCCTTCATCACTACAATCAGATTACTGAATTAAAGATACGTGTGCGCGTGCGTGTGTGCGTGGACGTATTCGTGTGTGATTAACGTTGCGTTCTATGTATCACTGATAACATACTGATCACTGGGTTACTTTTCCGGTCTGTCTCCTATCTCTAAACGCAGTCTAGCTATAAAGCACCGCTGGCCTAATATTTGACTCAGGTCTATCTACGTGTGCTCACTACGTACTAGGCATATCTAGCGACCTGGACGTGATTGTGATTGCCATGGACATCTCACTTCTGTATACAATCAACGTAGTCCAGCGTTGCCAAGATGGCCATTTAAAGATGGTATGTTATGTTATGTTAAGACGTATATACTCAACATTCAACCACTGTTTATGCATAATGGCCACCAGACTTTCGGCAACAAATACAATGTTAACCATGCGCTCCCCCAGTCATACGAGAGTAACCGCTCTGGAGTATAAGTGAATAAACTCCTTTGGCTATAGCAGAGCTCATTCAGGTATCAGGCATAGATGCATGCTGGGAAAGAGCATACGTTCATATAGATACTAATAATATTAGAAGACCTAGGAATAGGAGTAAATATCATGAAATTGGATAGAAACCCGAAGAAACAAAACATGAGAGAAATAGAATTGAAACTATTGGATCCAAGGAATAAGAAAAACAATTAAGAAAGAGGACTGATACTTTTGAAAAAATAATGTCACTCTTAACAATGCCATCTATAAGAAGGAGAACGGAAATACTAAAGGTGGCAACCAGTGCAAATAGGAAGCAGACGAGCACACGCTCGAAAACTGATTAACAGGAAGCAAAAAAACTAACTGATCTTCATCAGATGAACAATACCTAGATATTAATCTAGCCTACAATATACTCTAACTAATCTGGCATCCCGCATGCATAGGCCATTGTTGATTTTAGGGTGCGAAGGCAAGAGAGAGAGAGAGAACGAAAATAGGCGATCTTTTCCCAATGGCCTACCTGCGCCTGTTTTTGTATAAGCGGAATGGGGTAATGCAGGTACGAATTTAGGTGTCGCTGTTGATGTTTCGTTGTGGTCTGGCACTGGCTTTAGGCGTATGCGTGGTTACACTAGCAGGTGTTGAAGCTATAGTCTGTGTGTGACGATTATGCCTCAGAGGCCTAAAACTATCCTAAATTAATAAGTTAGTGGTTCGTAGACGGTTTGCCGAGCGTGATAATAAATTCTTGTCTGGGCTCCATTTTTCTGAGCCATTTATACATTAAACAAGACGTGACCACCGAGGAGTTACCAGCCTCACCCCCCACCCCAGTCCGACCTCACCCCCTTCCTCCCACACCACCCCCACCCCCCCCCCCCCCCCGAGCAGAGGAAACGGGTTGCGCCCAATAACTGACACTGCTGATGCATGTACTCTTTTATATAGCCAGATGATGCTAATCGACTCCTGAATAACATGGAGAGCAGAAATAGATGTGGATATAAAATAGCACCCCCCACGCAGCCGAAGAGCAAGATAGTTGTCCCTAGCTAAACAGTGTATTAGCAAAAATGCGCCGAGCGGGCAGAATGATACCGGGTACATTATGTGGCGGAGGACCATTGGAGAACTGCTATTGTCATGGCAGAGCTCAGTGGATAAAGGCTGGAATTTCCTCTCTGCATGCTCTAGGTCGTTAGCTGCGCTGAGATGGCGAGTATGAATAATAACGTGGCTGTGCAGCTTCAATGTAGCCAATCATATCCTACCCAGCTAGTAGCCTGACTGCTTGCAAGTCGGGTGCAATAGTTGATCTGGAAGGAGAGATAGCTTTGCGTATCACTGACAGAGGGCGTGGCGTGTCCACGCTGTTTGCGTGGTTTGGCTAGGTCATCAGTAGCGTTCGTGCAGGAGTGTGCACTGTTCCAAATGAGAGGAAGGGCGTCTAGTATCGTGAGCAGTGAGAAGAAACTTCACAATAATTCTCACAACCTACAACGTAGGAACAGGCGGATGAGAAAGTATGACATTTGCGCCTATGCAAGATCGGCGAGCTGAGCTATTTAGTGCATTACCTATCCGGTCTGAAGAGTGAGAACAGTTATCCAAGTGTACTGCAACCTAGTGAGTTTGTTACGAGTAGCAGGTGAGATTTGTGAAAACGGCCTACCTGAAAAAGCTATATATAATGGAAATCCGCGCCTGTAAGAATGTATTTGTTATTTACAGTGGGCTTATAGTCATGTATGCATGACATCTCAATTCTGACACTAAATACCCGTGTTAAAGAGGTGTCTGTGCTAAGAGGCACGGTTCCAAGTAATTACATCCTTTGCTTAACACGTTACGTGCTAACGTATATAAACTGTCTAAAATAGCACGGTTACTTTGTAGTTTTACAATTTGAGATAAATTATTTAAAATGTGCTGGGACAACATGGACATCGCAAGTTAAACTTCCCGAGCTCAAAAATAGCAATTCATGTTCAAAGTCCACGGATAACAAGGAGCAGTAGAATGTTATATCGATACAGAAGTAAGCGGCTACAGTTAAAGCGTAAAGTCACACTAGCAAGCGGGAATAGTCAAACAGCAACATCACAGTAGTGAATGCACGCGCAGTTTCACGACAGAAGATCGCGGCGTTGCAGTTATTATGTGTATGCCCTATGGTAGCCGAGGGTGGTTAGCCGCAGTGCACGCCAGTAAGACGATCTCATTCGTACACAGCCGGTACATGCACGGATTCGTTAATGCAACGGGAGGTACGATCAGGACGTTGCTGCTGCTGGTGGCTAGCATTTAGCCGAATATGTTTACGCCCTGTCAATTCCATGGCGGGTATTGTGCTGTTTGATCAACTTTCGCAATCTCCCCATCGGGCAGAGAATGCGTATCCGAGACCCAATGTCGGGAAGGTTCTACCCGCAGGTTAAATGTAAGAAACCTTATATTTACTGTTCTTATGCTACCCACTACACGCCAGAGGGATCACAAAATTCGGTACGAGACCATCGCCTAGTAGCAGGTATGTAGATATCTCTGTGTAGACCAGTAGGCCAAGATACGTGGCCAATCTGTGGCTTGCAATGTTTTGCCGCATTAGCGACCTGAGGGTTTCAACCATTTCGTAAACTGTCAGGAGTCCAATGTGCTGGTATCGAGGCCCTGCTAACAGGTCCCATTCACGTCATATCTAGCCTGTTTTAATCTATTATTGGTTGCTTCCTCAGTGTTATACAGTCCCCGTTTATACTCCTGGGCGGAGAGATTGACGGGGCGAAGGAGATTGTTCATGTTTCCAACGACAGCGAGATAGTGCACAGCGCATACGCGAACCGGGTTCTCTGGTTAAGTAGTCCTGAGTGCTAGACACTGCACTAAGCCACCGCCTCATACTTGTGGTTGAGACGCTCGTATCGTCGTATTATAAAAGATTCAGAGGCGATGACGTCACATCACATGGCCACTCCCTCCTCTCTGAGCGAGCTAGAGCGCGAGTTGACTTTTAAAACGCATCATATTCACAGCGCTGTATCCTGCTCACTGAGAGGTAAGATGGCCTAATGCAAATGTTTGAAGCATCAAACGATCGAATTCCTCGATACCTCTACTACTAGGCATCGTATCAACATCCGAGGACAGCTATGAAAAGTAGCTCATGGCACCAGTTAAAATGCATTAAAATGATCAGATACGTTGAGAGTTCGAGCCTTGCCCTGAGATTGTCCGCATGCCTATGTGTCACTTTTCCGACGGCGGCGGCACCGATGACGGCGACGACGACGGTTACAACAACGACGGCGTCAACAATGTTAAGTGTTTGCGTTTAGCAACACTTCCCAGTTTATATTTCAGGATAAATTAATTATATTGCAACTAACCTTGTCTATGTAGTTGTCTATAATCTTAGGAAGCAGCATGGCGATATTGAGGTCACAATGTCAATGGTCAAGGTCGCTGTGAGCCTGATACAAAACTCTTTTGTTCTTTGTTATGTGTTAGCATTTAGCAAAACGTATTGGCTTACCTTTCAGTATTGGCTAAGCCTATTGGAACTAAACTTGGATACATTTTTACGTATAATGTTAGGAAGCAGCATGCTGATGCTAAAGTCGCTACAAAACCTGTTATTTTTCAATGTTAAGTTTTTAGGCGTAGCAAATCTTATCATGCTATATTTCTGGATTGCTTAACCCTAATGGAACACAACATTGATACATGGTTGGTTGTAACAAGAGGATACAGAATCCTGGCATGGAGGCCGCCAGCTCAAAGCTCGAGGCCATTCTAATACTGCTATTTGACCTCTGCTTTTTCCACCTTAAGTAGTTCCATACAGTAAATCATCCATATTTCAGGATCGGTTAATCCTTTTCGAACTAAACTTGAACACATGGTTACCTATACTATTAGGAAGCAGCATGGTAGCATTGTTAAAAAGTGAATGGTTGCCACAAGGTCAAGGTCAATGCCACTATGAAAAATATGTAACAGGCGATACATTTAAATCCCAGGAATTCTTGTTTAAACTATCTACAACTCTAAAGGCTTGGTAATCCTAGTTCATTGGTTCAGCTCAATCACACAGCACGATGCTGGCATCTCCCCAAACACTAACCGGTACAGTACCGAGTTGCGCTCCTCACACACACGTTACTTAGAAACCGGCGATGAGTTACTATTAACCCTCGCTGTACGACTGTGAGATGCTGGGTGAGACATCTTGATATACACCTGCATTATTCGTGTTACATAGGTGAAAGTTAAAAAATATATAAAAACTAATATAGAAATGTTTAGAACCGTGGATGTGCGTTCAAATAACATAACGTGGCATGCCGTAATGACTCAATAGTATACAGACAGGCCGTTTGACCGTAGTTACCAATCAGTGGACGCTTTCTGAGAGTTGATTTGTTGAAATTCCATTCGCGATGACGTCAATTTTTTCTAAAGTTCTCCTGCAACCCCGGCATCATTACTCATCTACCTCTATCATGCGACGCATTGGGCTATCTGACGCATTGCGCAGGGTAACACTTTACTAGTCAGTTATATATGTACAACGGCAATCTTAGATCCAGCACTGGATGTTCGTTACATATACAATAGTAATATACCTATCTCATCCCTATTAATGATAACATTGGAGAACCGCTTGCAATCATCGTCTACCATAATATCAACGCAGACTTTTCCCAAATAACCCAATTCCACCAACGTCATCACTGTATGTGACAGATGACAGATTCAATCAGATTCCATCTAATTAAGTAGCACCTTTATTTACTCGGCTTGAGAAGAATGGAATATATGGTTGAAATTGATTAAAACAGTGTCTAGTGGTTGATTTAAAATAAGCATCGTTTGACAAGCCCGGTAACAGTATTATCGCCAAGTCCTTCATCCTGTTCAGCACCAGAATATGCAGCTGTACTAATACATACTGCAATCGATACCGGAGGCGGTGTTTCTGACATTAGACAGCCAGTGAGTAGGACCTTTAATAGCCGAGCCATATCGACCGGAGACAAAGTCAAAATATTGACTTAGCTTGAGGTCACTGGTAATATCGAATTCTTTTCTAGGATAACAGATTAGACACCATTCCATTATGATGACGCAATCGTGTGAAGACTCGTATTAAGGGGCGGGGGGGGGCGATTTGATGTGAAATCATGGTGAATTTAAATGCTAATTGTATCCGTTATCGGGGCATGGTATCTCTCGCGCACTTCACATGTTGATATGGACTGTATGCACAGTGAGTACCCTCATGCGCAATGTAATGTGCATTACTAACTCGCGTGTCTGTCAGCAACAGTCGTCAGCAACACAATTGTCAGGATATTCTATTCTAATGTGTTAGGTTATTTAATGCATTTGCACGTCATGTGTTGCTGAAGCCAATAATGGTATACTACAGAAACTAGGTGTTGCAAACCATATAATAATGACTCTTTGCGCATGGACTATTTCGTGCAACCATAAATCCATATGCTCAATATGGTTTCAACGGATACTGAGTTCCATTGAATGGAAATTAATGATCTACTGTTATCCTCGGGGACATTATCGATGTATATACAACAGTATGTGGAACTATGCTTAGAGGATGATGTAGGGCTATTTATTACTCAAGTATGCGACGTCATAATAAAAAAGCTCACTTGTTGTGTTATGTTACAAGAACACGGCGTTGCTCTGACACGGAATGGCAAATGCCCTAGAGTAATATTCCGAATTGCACGTCTTTGGTTAATATGCAATTTAATAAACCTTGTGTAGAATATATTATAACTAACTTGATTAGACGTTGTTGATGCCATATAACTACGTATGGAATTGTATTCTTCTACTGCTACGTGTGCTATCGAATGAGAATAACATGGCACATTTTCATTCAATGGATGATTCCAGTTTCTCAACCACACTTTATAATCAACTACGTGACGTGTGGGCTGGCATCATACTCAATTACGTCATGAATAATGTGGCTAAGTTCGTCACGAATGCTTAATTCATGACGGACTAAGGGTTGTTATAAGAAGTATATGTCTTTCCTAGGCATTATACATTATGTTGATTGTTTTGAAACTAATTTGACAGGGATCTCTTGCTGTGATAGGCAGCAACAACACGCTGTCAAATTAGTCTCAAAGTATTCAACATGTTACCTGTGTAGTCTTCTGTAAATTGAGATTCAGAGTGTGCATTGGGCGATTGGTTCTAAACAGAATTGGTGGAACTTAGCCAGGGATGGCCGGGACATATCTAACACTAATTTCCTCCATTCATAATATGGCCCGGCAGCAACAACACCAGGTCAAATTAGTTTCAAAGTATTCAACAGCTTACCTGTTTCGTTATCTGTAAATTGACAGGCATTGCGTTCAGTGATCGATCGATCACAACACGTGCGAATTGTGGGTGGAACCTAGATAAAGATGGGCGGGGCATAGCAAAAACTTGATTCCTCCATTGCGTGCATCGTCTAATTCTGATTGGATTGTTCTACCAAAGGAACTGTCGGATTCAACCTATACATGTCCTCAGGTAACCCAATTATGTAAGAGTAATGGCTAATACTGAGCACATTGTATTCTTGCTTATATTCTTGGCATTAGTAAGCTTGAATCTTCCAATACATCCTGCTAATCTGTATCATGGACAGATAGTAAGTGTTAATCACTCATTACAATTTATGCTGCAAATATTACCTTCTACCCGCGTCTCAGTTTCATTCATTTTCAAATTTGGGTCCATGATGTCTTCTGAACAAATCTTAAGTAAATTCGTATAAAGCTGTTGTATTTAGCAACGTTTCATAAAACAGTTTGATGCACATGATGTTGCAGTACAACTATCCTAGCTAGGGACAACATCATGGCAGAAGCATACACATTCGCGATGTAGTGATGCAATGCATCACAAAGGATAGCCCGCTGAAAGACGCCCTTCGCTGACCGCATGCAATCAGTCTTGAAGTTAGGCGAATCATGAATTGATACTACAAGGAGAATGTATAAATAGATCAAGATTGGTTAATGCATGCGAAAGACCCATACATGTAATGCCAGGACAAGGATGTTGAATCACACTAGGCGAACCTTGAAAGGTTGGATACGCAACACAAGAGTAACCTGCAATGCACCAATACACCAAGTTCGATCACAGTATACACAGCCTCCTGAAGCTCGAGCCTGAATAATAGTAATCTATGGTATTAAGCGAACCGTGAAGCTGACGTACTATTGATACACGAGACTCCTCTAGGCCACGGTGCATCTATTTAGCAAGTTTGGTTACTGTATGCAGCACATTCTTGAACCGACCAAGAATAAGCTGTGCTCTTCAATGAACTGTGAAAAGTAGGTCACGCTGACTTACTTTCGATGCACGATGCACTGTTAGGCCTTGATGCATGATCCATATACCAAGTTTAGTGACTATACGTGAAGCCCCCTAGGAAATTTTATCCAGACGAAATTTGGGAACGGATGCACGGACACACGCACTGGAGAAAGCATGGAAGCGCGGACGGGCACACACACACGCGCACGCACGAGCAAAGCGAGTTCTATATATCCCAGAGCTGGTGGTTAATAATGGGATATTTGAAATATGCAGTCCTCAGTGTTGATAAAGCGTTCGTGCCTATTTCTCATATATGCCAACGAGCGGTACTTTTTAGATTGGTCATTGAATGTTCAAGATTTGCGCAAACTGGAAACCGTCTGCTGAGTATGTAAAGGAGGTATAATGTCAACCCATTGGAAATGTAACGAAAATGGGCATATTTAGGTAGAACATACATAATTCAAAGTTGCCAAGTACGGTTAATTGACTTGAGCTCAATCTTGTAATTGGCAATACATTTATAGGTGCATGATGAGAGAACAGACACACGTGAAGGTTGCTGTAAGTGATGTTATATTTGATCTAACATATTTAAAGTTGGTTTGTGATAGCACAGTGTGGAGCAAACGCTTATTTCAAACTAAACAGCAGTTTCAACCCAAATTAGATTGGAACATAGAAAGCGACTAAACATAGACGCGCCATGCAGTGGCAAGGCTTCAAACACTTCTCAAGTAATTGAGTACGCATCTATTCACGATGTTGAAGAATACATTTTCTCAGTCAATGCTATGGCATCATAATCAACTACGTCACGTGTTGGCTTAGGTCATAATCGATTAGGTAATAAATGACGCGATATACTCCGTCACAAACGCTTAATGGTTCGGCAAGTGGTACGGATGTTGAATGTTGAATATTTTGAATCTAATTTCACACCCTTGCTGCCACAGGACATAAGCAGCAACAACCTCCCAGTCAAATTAGTTTCTAAATATTCAACAGCTTACCTACATAGTCCCCTGGAAATTGAGAGTGAGAGAGTGCAGGGATCGATTACACCCAACAGGGCAGCGCGTGGCTGGAGCTTAGCTAGAGATGGGTGGGGCATAGCTAAAACCGGATTCCTGCATTCTCCGGCCATGTGCAGATGCCAGTTGTTGTCCTTTAATGTCTGGAATAGGTTAACAAGTTTGCTAAAATGTAAAGTAATGTATAAACTAATCATGCATAAAGATATATATATATATATATATATATATATATATATATATATATATATATATATATATATATATATATATATATATATATATATATATATATATATATATATATATATATATATATATATATATAAATATATATATATATATATATGCATGTCTTTCACGTGCGTAGGCTTGACATCTCTCTACTAACCTACTTACTACATATTTGGGGTTTTTTTACCGACCATGTCCATTGTGCTCATAGAATGCGTCACGTGGCCTATATTCAAGTTAGTGTTTTCATTGCTATGTAAAAGATCACGCATACGGTTATGCAGGTATTGTTGAACTAATCGGCAAGCACGTTTTATTCACGTTTTATTCTCCGCCAAGACGCGGGTTGGCCATCACGTATGCCTACAATGGTACAAAATCAATGTTTTTTATGCAACACATATTACGCAAACTTGTGTTTGTGGATGTCATTCTGTTTATAAGATATTCTCTATTTGATGAGTTTATCACGATTGCATTGTGGACGTGACGTGAAGAACTGTAATCAATCACAGAACTGTATCCATTTAACTATGGCTACATCCGCTATCCAGAATGAATTAATCAAAGTGAACCTACACGGGAAGATACCTTTGTCCAATCCTTTATGACTGAAGGCATTCACGACTAACACGTAGCAGAATATTTATGAAAGAAAAGCTCGTCTTAAATTTAATTTGTAGCAGTTCGTGTAATATACACTCCTACATGCAAGACGAACGTTCCCATTCTCTGGTATTTGAATGCAGTCTGATTTCCATTTGTTCTCGGGATACGAGTTTGGTCTCCATTCGCTATAGCACAGCTTAATGTACTAATATCCGCGAATGCTTACACATGAGCGGCTTGTGCTAACCTACTCCATTTATATATGGTTATCGGTCTCCGCCCGCCGTTCATGAACATATCCTCATTGCATCAGCCTCACTAATAGGAATATAGCATCGTTATTACCACCTGATGCGGTCGCGTGCAGACAACGAGAGATTCGATCTGCCCCTCCAGTAATCAAACAACGTGTTACCCGACGTCACAATCAAATGGCGTAGATCCGACACGAACTGAGCACAGTTCCGACACTAACCGTTTGAAGCGTAAAGGGTTGGTTAACTTATTTCTTAATACACATTGTGCTGAATGTTTAAAAACTAGATTGGCTGTGGTCTTTAGATGCAATTGGACGAAGCACCTCTCCATCAAATTAAGTTCAAGGTATCCAAGCGCTTACCCGTATAGTTACTTTGACATGGATTGCCTGTATAGTTACTTTGAAATTGATATTCTGGGAAGTTAGGGTTCAAAGACCTAAATCGGTTTAACTCCTTTTATAAACCTGGCAGCGCATAGTTATAAATGGGCGGAGCATTGCTAGACATTGGCGGGGCATAGCTAGAACCTGGCGGAGCATAGCTAAAACTCATTTTATTAATACAGCATTATGGTTAACAAAGGCAACCCTCAAATGGATAGCATTACTCAGCAATTAGTGGCATGTGGTCTCATAACGCACGTCACCCACCATTGGAGGCACACGATGACGAGTCCTCAAGAGCGGCGATCGTAACACGTGACTTATATTTTATTATGACGTCATGTAGGTTATTGAATGACCGAGCGGACCCTTCCATTGTCTGACTTAATACAATATCAACTAATTAAACTATGCTTATACAGTGATGTGAACAGTAGTGAGAATACAATCATAGATACTATCTATGTAGCTCTAGTGGTAATTTTCTTCTTGAAACCCCTCCCTCACTCCCACACCACATCCCCGCCTAATAGTCCTGTAGCACTTTACTGTAACATGCTCCTATAAGGGTATCACTAAATATGTAGGTTGCATTTGGAAATGAGTCCAGATATATTATTTTGCTACTGAATAGAAAAAAAGTTTGTTGCCATCTTGGTATCTTTCCTATATGGCGTCCATCTTGGATTTCAAGAATGGGGTCAAGAACAATTGCATTTGCCTGATAGTTCAGCTTCTAGACCGCACAGAAGCATAAATTCGATGCTGATACCCACATACATGTGGGTAATGGCTATATATAGAACATTGTCTGATGAAGACTCGTTCAGATATCATCAGTAAACAACTTTCTGAATCTACCAAATTAATGAATATCGGCCCTGCTGGTGTACTGACACAATATCCACAAGAAGAGTAAACTTAACATCAGCTGATATTCAGGGGAGAAGTGGGTTTGCTAGGCTTTACATGACAGTCATTGACATCCAAGCTTCCGGTGGGAAATAAGTGTATTGCCATTCAGTAACACGTGTGCAATATATCAGAATATATTGCTGCATTATGCAAAAAACTGCTTTGTAAAAGTAATGCGTTCAATATCTGCAGCTGCACTTCAAATGGACAATGATCACCTTATAACATTAGAATATATTGCTGATTACATGATTACAACTGACTGGTACTATGTGATTTTCCCACAGTGACTACCTCTTTATGTTACATACTTGTGGCCAGTATAAGCAGGTTTGCATCCACTGGCCAAATAACTGATCTACTTTCTCGCACTCTAGATCACACAGATCAAGGTACCACCAGAGCTAACAGCGACACAATCCACAGAAACCCGATGCTAATAACATATCTAGTATAGATTCTGTATACTGTATGGTTTTCTGGAAATCGATGGTGAGCTAGTTCATAGATCGATCGATTCCAGCACAAGCGACGTGTGGGTGGAGCTTAGCTTGAGATCGGCGGGGCATAGCTAAAATGGAAAATACATTCCCTTACCATCACATAATTATTGTTCATACAATGTATTTTAACATAATATTTGTAAAATATGTATTATAAACAATAAGAAAATTGTGTAGCTTAGGGCAGTATTTGTTGCTATGCCTAATCTAAGAAATCATCTGCTAAAAATGTTTCGTTTACTATTTTCAGACCTCTGCTATGTCTATACAATTCTATTATACAAATTATTGCCGCATGCGATATCGATATTATAATGCTTTTAAAGTTAAAGGTGCATATTCACACCAGAATGATTGAAAATAAAATTGTTAAAATTGCATACTTTTATAAGCTTAAATTGTGTTCCTATGTGTAATGAAACGAAATACATCTTAACATATGATGATTCCATTCCATATAAATTAATTTTTTTTTTTAAGTTGCGAAATTGGAATAGAGGCCCGTGTCTCTATTTCAATTTCGCAACTTAAAAATGATATTAATTTATATGGAATGGAATCATGATATGTTAAGATGTATTTCTTTTCATTACATATAGGCTCACAGTTTAAGCCTCTAAAAGTATATAATTCAAAGAATTTTATTTTCATAAATTTTATTGCGAATATGCACCTTTAATCTGACTGACTATCTGGCCCTGGTATCGCGTTTAGACAAGAAGCGTCTATATGATGTAATGCTGCTCCGGTTTTCAACGCAAATGTGGCAATTTATCACGTCTTGTCAAGAAATTGTAACTGGGGCGTTTATCAACACTTGTAAAGTTACACATTATGCAATGGGATAGGTGGTATCGATATGTAGCAACACAAATACAAGTTAAAATATAAAAAAAATGTGTATAATTTCACAGACACAGCGAGCATATGATTTTTTAATATATACTTACTTGTCAGTTAATAAATTCCTGGTTTATAGATTGGATATACTGAGCGATGTAAAGCTCCAGTTCCATTGACCGATGTGAAAAAATAAACAACACCAATTCATCTTTCCAGAGTATCCATCCATCTTCATTCTGACCTCGTATGATGTCATAATCGGATCAGCGCGTGTATGATGACGTCACAATCCTTACGTCGCAAAGGGTGTCATATAGACCGTCATCAAATCTCAGAGTCCGGCACGTTGTATAAATTATATATTTGTAATTCTTTGCTATTTAATAAACATGCTGTTGAATATGGTGAAACTCATGTGGCGGGATCCTGTTGCTGCCTTAGGCAGCAACAGCACCCAGTAAAATTAGTTTCAAAATATTCAACAGCTTACCTGTCGGTATTTTTTGGAAATTGATAGTCAAGGTGTTCAGAGATCGCTCGATCCCAACACGAGCGAGGTGTGTGTGGAGCTTAGCTAGAGATGGCCCGGGCATAGCTAAAACCGGAAAGGTCCATTTGTTAATAAACCACTTGTTAACATTTGGAAATAAAAGGCTCCCGTTTAAACTGGAAATAACAAAAACACCAAAATATGTTAGGATTCAATAAGTCCTCTATCGAGTATTTTGACATTAATTTGACTGGGAGCTAGTGTTGCTTATGACAGCAACAGTCTGCTCTCAGATTACTTGCAATATATGCATCAACCTATATGTATTTTTACCTTGAAATTGAAATGATCTGCATTCCTGAAACATGAACACGGGTGGCAATTGAAATAAAAACCTGTATATAGCTGGTTGGCGGTCACTACACCTCATTTGATAAGATAAATAACTGTTCGCCGCAAAATGATTGTCGTTCCTGAAAAGCGGGGGTCGTAACACGTTTTAAACAATCACGATATGTTGGCTCTATTGCAGATGCTCGCAATAGGGATGTCAGATTGGGGTATATAGCTCAGCATGGCTGCAACACGTACTCAGTGCAGACAGTGGCGGGATCTGATATGTCACTCAGCGATCGGAAAATGTTAGCTAAATGTAATGGCAATAGTCTGTCACAAAAGTGTATGAATTGAATATCTGTGGTGAACACATTAATCAAATTATTTCCAAATATACTTTTTTTGGAATTTATGTTTCAAGGTTTCAAATCAATTCCACCCTGCCTACAAGTGCCTAGAAATAGGCGCGAAATAACACATAGAAATTAGTCCCTCTGTCGCACGCGTTCAAAATTGTATCACATTACTTCCGGAAATTGAACAATGGGTGGCCGTATCAATTATATGTTTCTATTATAGTGAGTGGAGTGGCGAGTGCGTCTTGATTAATTCCCAGTGGGCGCGTACAGCCTCGCGTATATACGGTGTGGACGCGCTTAAGTAATCATGTTATAGCGTTCATTTTGCCACAATTTAGTAAGCATTCAGTAGCATTAGTAAATTAGCCAACCCCCCAGAGGCAATATAGTCCGATGTATCAGTAGGTTAGTCAAGCCGATAATATGCTAAATCCTGTAACAACCTAACACGCACCCACACCTACCCACCCTGTCCCACTCCAAATCATAAATGTCACGAGTACGGGATGGGAACGTTCGTAAAATATGTACGGCGAGAATCTAATACAACGAATGGCAACCAAAGATAGTGAACATACCTTTCAATAATATTCCACTAATAACGATAGTGACTAAATATGTTTGCATTAACCTTTTGAAAACTGGATTCACGATTCTCAATTGCATGACAACAACAATCTGTTGTTATTGTTGGTGTTATTGTCGCTGTTTTCGTACTTTCTTTGCCGTTAACGCTTTAATGACTAAATTTGTTCAAAAAATTAAAATATTTACGTATTGAATGCCCATTTTCAGGCTAAGAGAAGACCATTCTTTTAATCGTACTACTGGAATGACTGGCTCGTTTATGGAGACAGTTATTCCTGTGGTCAATTTTCAAAAATAGTCTTTTCTTGGCCTGCAAATGGACATTCCCCAAGACCACTACAGAGACCAGGCTGGCCGGCTTCGTCATGAAAGGGTTAAACATCAGTTTGGGGAATTTTCTTGTTATTAGTTTGATACGTGTGTACAATTCCACTAGCAGTTTTGGTTTCGATGATACGAACTGTGCAATAACATAATAATTTGGTTTCGTTCAGTGGTATCTTGGCAAGCGTATCTATGTTTACTTTTAGCGTGCCTTTTAAACATGTTTTCTAGATCAACCTGTTAGTTGTTAGACTCTATTGGTTTGCAAATTCTTTTTTTTTCATATAGGGTAATGCAGGTCCCTTAGGTAGACGGACATACCATTGGTGAAAGGTGTTCTCCATGTCTAATGCCACAATTCCAGTTGCATACTTGGAATAGTTATATACATATCTTCGCCATGTATTTGTTGTTGCTATACATATTATGGATAATGCGAACACCGTTACGATTTATATCATTATTAGCGTTAGCCATACATTACCGAACTCGTTTTCAAAATCCATAAATGCGCAATATTTTTTTCTTTTTCTTAATTATTACTTCAAATAACGAGGGCAAAGTGAGTATGCGATGCATTGTTGAATGGTGTGAGCGAACTCATGTTTGGTGTTCATATTGCACCTGATTTTTGTTTAGATATATATTAATTTGACTTTCATGTAATAGAGGTAAATCGTGTCCACACGCAAGGAATTAATGATATTGCCCTGTGTGACCTTGTATTATAGTATATTCGCTATCAACGCTGTTGAATATGTCAAAATATAGATTTTTGTTTCCGTGTTTACCGGCTTCAATATGTTCATTTAATCGGCGCGTGTTGATGTTCTGTTTGAGGCTCCTTATAGCCGTGTATGCTGCATCGATGCTTATTACATGCGCATGCGTATTACATTTGCAAGAGTTGGCTGTTAGTTACCTATATGATCTGCTCCGATACGTATCGCTGCAGAAAAGTGATCCGCGTGTGCGTTCAAATTCTTATATTACTGATACTTCATTAGTTTCTATTGAGCATGGAATTTCTTGTTTTGTTTAGGTTCCAATATGCTTTTAAATGTTAACTACTCATTTTCTTAATAGGAGGATATATTTCTAGCTATTCCCCGCCCATCTACAATTAGGCTTTGCGAGCGTGTTGGGGTAGATTTATATGCATTGAACCCTGAATTATAAGCTAAGTGTACAGGTAAACTGCTGACTATTTTGAAACTAATTTGACTGGGTGCTGTTGCTGCCATAGACAGCAACAGCGCCACGTCGCATTAGTTTCAAAATATTCAACAGAATGTTTATTATATTGTTAATCCATCAAAATCATACAATTCTTACACTTGACTGACTATTGTCCGCCAATTATTATTGTGACGACAACCTATATGTTGCGTAGTTGATTATGACGTATATACGTGAAATACAGATTGGATTCCTCCATTCTATATTTATATTTATATTTATAAAGGCTGCCCAGATAACGTAGCCTACCGGGCCGATGCCGGGTCGATGCCGGGCCGATACCGTGCCAATAAGGTGACGATACTCTCAGTATCATCCCAGTATCGGCCTGGCATCGGCCCATAATCTGCAGTGTCAGAGTGAGTGCCACTATCATGGTACTAGTGTGTATTGCGTGCTAACATCAAGCGTAAGTTGTCTGGTTTGATCATTTCTACGGTGTGTATTGTTTGTCCTTGCAGCAGTATACCTCTCCCTGGTTAGATGGCACCCTTTCTCAAAGGTGCATATTCACACCAGAATGCTTGAAAATACATTTGTTAAAATTGTATACCTTTATCGGTAGTAGGGTCATTCTTTGAGTTTACTTAACCATTTCGTGAGAAGGAAGGTTCGATAGTTTATTTTTATACTATATCGTAATTAGAAGATAATAAGCCCCGCCCAAACCCTTTCCCCAACACGGAACTCGCAAAAGTGTGGGCTAACTCCAGCAGGGGACCAACTTCAAGATGGCCACCACTCATCGGAGGCAAAAATGGAAAATACAATAAAGGTGGATCTAATTATCTTAGACACATGAGTATTGTGTCATTTTTTATATATTCTCTAGTCAACGGAATAAAAAGAATTGAGTTTTATGGTTAAGGTCAAGGTTAAAATCCAATATGGCCGCCAACATCATGCCAACACCTTGTATTTAGGGTCATATTTGGAGTTGACGTGACCATTTCATGCGAATGAAGGTTTGATGATTTGTTTAGATACGTTAGGGTATTTTGGAAACACCCCCCCCCCCCGACCCTCGCAAGGGTGTGGGCTAACTCCAGCAGGGGGACAAATCCAAGATGGCCGCCACTTGTTGGAGCCAAAAATGGAAAATACAATAATGGTGGATCTGAGTAACTTAGAAGCATGTGTAATGTGTCATTTATATATATAAGAAGAAATAAGAAGAATTGAGTTTTAAGGTCAACGTCACGGTCAAAATTAATATGGCTGCCAACACCATGCCAACATCTCGTATTTTGTTTATGTACATCAATCACCTTTACTCTGGCAATTCTATGTAATCATGAAACCTTTAACTGAAAAACGATATTAATGATGATGGCTCAATATCAAGGTCAGGCCCAATATGTATGCAATGTGTCACACCAGCTCCAGAAATGGCTTTCCTAGATTTGCAGTGGCTTGGCCCAGCTACGAACTCTAATGGTGTAGTAGTGTTGGAATTAAAATAATACCACCTCCCTCAACTGGCCACCGTTCGGCAATCCGTCGCCCCCACTTCCCTCTCAATCCCTGGGGCATAGGTTGTTGAGACATGTTGTTGGTGTATGCCTCTAGATGGAGGCACCCAGGGTTGTTGAGACAAGTGGCTGGTGTATGCCTCTAGATGGAGGCCCCCATGGATTGAGAGGGCAGTGGGGGCCACCACGGATCGCCGAACGGCTGCCAGTTGAAGGCGGTAGTATCAGTTTAATTCCGAAACTACTACTACCACACATAATAGGGTCTGAACGCCCATTTAGAGATGAGGTCTTTACGTGATGTCATGCTTCCCGGCTAACGGGTAAAGAATAATACTAAAACCAAAATACTATAAATCTTTTTTTTAATTAGAATTCAGCACTGTTATCAACTGAGCCAACTGGGAACCTATAACTAGATTGCAAATAATGATACTTATTTGTTGTGCAATAATAGCAAACAGATCAATTGGACTGATAACACACTGGTAACTACAAAATTCCAGTCTATAATATATACGTTATCTCGAAGTGACGTCAAGATCTAGAGGGACTGATAAGCGCAGCAACACAGCAATGAGAACACATAACTTATCAGCTATAATTATTAATGCATACATGGTCGAGGTAGTTAATGCGTTGGTTCAAATCCTCGTTTTGTGTTATTAGTAAACTTAAAATCACGTTCAAATCTCACTATTAGCATTTGTGGATAACTCGGCCATTTCTTGTCCGATTTTAAAATGGTAAACAGTTTTGAAATTCTCGCTTCATTCCGGTCCTGATCGATACCAAGAACCATGGGAATGAAGTGATTTAAAGAAATCCCCAGTACCAACTCGGTACAAAATAGGCGTACACTCTCTCACAATACTGACACGTGTTTCCAGGGAAGATCTGATGCGTGCGCATGCATGCTACGTGTTCTTACAGACTTAGCCATACCTCTCTCATAGGGCTTTATACACGCGTACTATCCTATCCAGGGGGCATGCTTGGAATGCACCCGGAGCGGTCATCCCATATCCAGCCTAGCTGGGACGGCCCGTACCCATCCGCCCGATCGGTGCTACATGATCACGTGATTCCATGTCTACAATTACTCTTTACCCGCACAGTCACATAAAACCCATGATTGCAGACCACAGACCCTCGACTGGGCCAAAGTCAAGAATAGTAGTTTATTTAGGCCACCTGCTATGCGTTACCACCCAATTAGACAAAGCATCGGTAATGGTATACCATGTGTGAACGCACAACCATACATTACGTGTCAACACTCAAAACACTAAACTACTAGTAGGTCATGTTGTACATGTAGCGACTTAAAAGATTCTTTGATGGAAATGCAATCGTTCAGGCTAGAAATAGAAATGTAAGTTTTAAAATTATAAATTTTGCTTGAACATTTTAGGCGCACTATTTTTAATGATTTCCTAGATATATTTTGAAATCCAAGATGTTCACTGAATCCAAATAAATTGACAAATCCACATTCTTGAAGCGTATCAGACTAGGATTGCTCCAGCCAAATGTTGTCGAAACCGTGTCATTAATTAAGGAGGAGTAACGTTTTATTTAAAGTACATTCCGAAAATCCTTTCTGAAAATCCAAGATGGTCGCCGGTAAAAAAGGACCAATCAAGGTTTGGAAAAGAAGGTCTTTTAAAAAGTGGTTTAAGTGATATGATTTAAAGGATTTCTATAAACGTTTCGGATAATCCAACATGTCTGCCGAAAAGAATGGCCAATCAAATGTATGAGTCGATTTTCTGTTGCCTATCACCATAAGAGTCGTCCAGACAAATGTGATCAAAATTCACCAATCGATTTAGCAGATATATTTAAAGGATTTCTGGATACTTTTCAGAAAACCCTTATATGACTACCAACCAATTAGCCAGTGGAATATGTGGAAGGCTACCGCCATAGACTGTTTCATTGAGCCATTGATTAAAATAAACTAGCGTTTTAAAATGATAAAGGAAATATTCAGTATATCCAAGATTGTCAGCCAAAAAATTTGATCCTTCAAAATTCTTAATACAAGCTCGAGAGCCTCGTTTAAGTCAAATTTGGGGGAAATCCGCAAAGAGATTTAGGAGATATATTTTAAAGCAACGGTTGATGGATGGACGACTGCCAATCACCTTGGCATAAGCTCATTTTCCAATTCTGACAAGGATTTTAACTCGTCCATGATGAAGATCTTAAAACGTGTGGAACTGTGACTATTTTCTCCCATGTGGCCATCCATTGGTGTATAGCCATGGACGCTAATTGTAGTGCCATTTATTATCACCAGTACCATCATTTATGAGGCATAACACATTAGCTAATCATTGCCTCGGCGCCTTTGTAATCAAAGCAACCATCAAAGAAATGTTACTTGTCCAGAAATACCATCCGATCGGTAGCTCAAATAGAAACATGAATGCATTTACTAAATATCCGTTCTGTAGCAGTGGAATTGAAGATATTCTACACGACCTCTTGGACTGTCCAATGCTAGAGCGTATTAGAAGCCCTGCTAGGGCAATGATAAGAAAATCGGTACAACCAACGAAGATTGTGATTATCGACACATTTTACTTCCGTGTGATATTTGATGCAATACAAATTACAGACTCAGCTCTAGAGACATTTGCAAAATATGCAAGCGAACTGGGCGTTGACCCACATAAGAAACGTTTTGCTCTACTCTGAATCAACTCCGTTACGATTTCCTTTGAGAAATCAGAAAATGGCAGCATGTTTAAATAAATTACCTAAACGGTATTCTTTAACACAATCTGAATTGGAACATAATCTTTGTGGAGGTTTGCCAGAACGAGAGAAGGAACTTTCCCAACAAGAACAAGATCAGCAGCATCTGTGTTGACCTGTGGAGGTCGTAATTGGACTTGTTCGTATTGTTATCGCGCATGCTCTTACACAACGTACTTCATGATCTGTTCACTGTACGGTAGTGACAGACATGGTCTGAGACTTTGTGATGGACCAAATGAGTATGGATTGCTTAATCAAATTCAAATTCGACTACTTTGTAGAAGATATCAATTTTGTTCGTGAATGATTCAACCACTGCCACCCTACCTATTGTAGCGGGCATTGGATTCCATAGTGGTACTCCTCTAGTGGAACAATTATTGTGAACATCTTAGTTACTGCATTATTTGTTGAGCTTGAACATTTGACCTCTTGTCTGTGTAATTATGAATGGTTAAAAAAGTAGTTGTATCAATATTATATAGACCACTAATCAGCTTCCTGTTTGCAGTATTCGAAATTAGGTCTCACTAGAGACGTGTACAAGAGAGTGAACATAGATGTGTCAATGTTTGGTAAACATTTTGTTGATTAATCATATTGTGATGTTCTTCTTTGATACAATATTACCTATATGCATATCAAAAGAGAGGTGTCTATCGATATGCTCTCCCAAGTCTTTTTTAACTCTACTGTTGAGACAGGATGCATATCTGGAATAGCTATCATATTTGGTGTGTGAGTTGTTCCCGGCGAAATGTAGGACATGCATTGTATCTGTCTTAGAGGACAGTTGCCATGACTGCGATCTCAAAAATAATTAATCTATGTTAACTTGAATCGTTCTGGTAGCTAGGTTGCTATATATGTGTGTGTCATCTGCAAATAGTTTGTTGTGGCAGGTTAGTAGCTCTGGTAGATCATTTATATAGATATCAGAAAAAGTATATGTCCCACGACTCTTCCTTGTAACACCCCGATGGTCACCTCAATCCAGTCTGATGTCGTGGCATTGATCCGTATACTCTATTTTCTTTTCTTTAGGTAGTTTAATCCTTTCCACTTTACTAAATTGTGTCCAGCACCATAGCTTCTCAGTTGAGTTTGGAGTCGGTGGTGTGGTGCAGTATCGAATGCTTTTAAATATATCTACATATACTGCATCGGCGGTTTCATTTGAGTCAAGTTTGGTCATTATGTCTTCGAGGTACCCTAGTAGATTGGACTTACACAATTTGCTGTGCCTAATTCCGTGCCGGCAATTGTATGTCTTCGAGGCAATCTAGTAGTTCGGGATTACACGATCTGTTGTGTCTGATTCGTTGCTGGCGATTGGTAAATAGATTAGCTGCTTCCAGAAAATGTATGGTGTATATCTGACAATCGAGGTGCTTAAATATATAAAATAAATTTAATTTTAGTCGAATCAAAAGGTATACAGCATTCAAAATTAAACTCAGCATTGCATGAACGGGTGTCCTTAATATTTAGACATATTCTAGATTTAATTCATTCCATTTAATCTTTGGGAATATACCTAAGATTATACGAAAATAAGTCGATACATATTTAGACAGCCCTGGCCATTCGGGTACATTGTAGGCTTGATGAATTAGAAAGACTGTCTTTCAATCTTAAAATACCGTACCCAATGTGATATGGACAAGTATTCAATGAATATGGAACTCGGCAGCCAGTGTCTTTTGGACAATAGTTATTTTAAGTGCCATACATATAGTAGAGCAGTACAAATCGCATGATATATACAGGATTTCTAGTATAAACATATAGGTAATATAAATAAATATGCATTTATTTTAGTGCCAAAAATTTGAGGATGAAAAAAGGTATATGCGTTGCCAGTTTTTGGTCACATACACACCCACCCACACACCCACCAACCCCCGCACGCGTGCACGCACGCACTTTGGAGAAGTAACATATACATTAAAACGCATTTACTGTTGTCAAACCATAATATTAACCTTTATACTAGTATAGTCTTAAGAGCATTTGGTAATGAATAAACCGCAGTCACCTTTCTCAACACATGCTGTCTGTTCTTAAAATTTAGCAAGATGGGAGACAGTTCAAAATAGTATTGATTACTATCATAGCTGATCACATGATTAAAAACAGCCCATAACAATGCATCTCCGAAAGCATCCGTCAGTCAAGGAAAAGGGCTAATTCGTGGTCGAGTCCATGATGCGCCTGTTGGACTCGGGCAGAGTGATGTCTGAATGTTATTGGATATGTTTTCACTTTGGCTAGCCACACTGTGACGATTGTACACAGATGGCAACACCAACTGTTTGCTATACCTAATAAGTTAAAAGTACCCAATACGTATTACTTGTACACAAAAAGTACCCGATATGTATGCTCTTGTAAACACGGACGGACGGGGAGGCAGACAGGCATACACGCAAGTAGGTAGGCAGGCGGGTGGGCAGGCAGACAGACAGACAGGCACAGAAAGACATACATGCAGGCTGACAGGCAGGCAGACATACACACATACAGCCAGACATGTGCTCGAAACGTATTACCAAATTGGTAAGTAGACATGACTTTATTTCAGTTCCTAGCTCACCATTGTGTTTCTGCAAGCCATTCGAGTAGGAGACGATGGCTCACTGACCAACGTCTGAAAGATGGCTGAAATATCCAACGTAGGATTTTCGGTATTGATGGATAAAAACAAACATACATTATGTGCTAGTCATGGCCGTAGGTAAAGCCGTCCTTTAAATGCACAATGCGTGCATCATAATTTACGAACATTCATGGGCCCATTCCAATTAATGGATCCAATCTGTCTATCATGTATATGCCGTCATAATCAATTACGTCACGCGTAGGCTAACTACTCAATAAAAACTGAGTGATATAGCTAAATCCGTCACGATATTTTAACAGTCCGTCAGTCGTATGAATGTAATAAACATTCTACTATTTAATAAAGGTTCTGTTCAAATTGTGAAAGTAATTTGATTGGGAGTTTTTGCTGCCACAGGAAGAAACAGCGTCAATGTCTGCAGTGGCGTCCAGTCAAATTAGTTTCAAACTATTCACTAGCTTACACGTATAGTTTTCCGGAATTTGAGATTTAGGGAGCCCACGGTTCGATCGATACCAACACGGGTAACGCGTGGGCGGAGCTTAGTTAGAGATGGACAGTGAATAGCTGAAAGAAGTGGATTCATCCATTGAACCCGTAGTCTGAGTTATTTGCGGAACATGGCAGTATCAAGGCAGATGAACTTTCTCCCACATTTTATTGATCATTCTTCAGGACATACTTCTAACCCAATACCGTCACAATAATCTGATAACGAAATGGCTGATAGCTCACTGGGTAGTTAACAACAGGAATACTAATATCCGGACAAGACATTGTCATATCGAATTAATAACTGGACAGTCCGCTGACAAATTGTTGACCACGCGATTAATGCGCGAATTATTCGGACAGAAAATTCATCATATTATTGTCACGCTCGTTTGCTGATCGTCATACATTTAATACTGAACGATTCCATTCTATCATCATTACTCCGTCGACAGCTAATAGATGGATTCATATTTAATTATTCTGAACCAATTTCTAGCGAGGTTCCTCATGTTCCTAACCAAGCTCCGCCCACTTTGTTCGCGCCTTTAACTCGATTTTTACACTTCAAATCCTGCATTCCGTTAATGTAAATATGTAGGTGGCAACAGCAGTACCCATGACAATTAGTTTCAAAATATTCTACATACTGTTTCAATTTGTAAATTCAGCAAAGACATGCAATTCCGACCGTTATTGCCGTATCTTTGCTCCTTTCGTCTCGGACCTATGCCATTTGACTGTAATACCATCTAAAAGGTGACGTATTTTGCGTATATGTGTCAGATACGAGAGTGACAGTTCGGAACACTCCATTATGAAGTCGCTGTAATTTGCTGCAGCCGTGCCAAGACTGTACACCAAATGAATTCCCTGGTAACACGGGCCGTATTTTCCCGGTATTGGCCAAGTACCGGCACAGTAAATCGCTTGATCGAGATGACAAGCTCGTCAAAATTGTATTTAATTTTAAAAACCGGAACACGTGTGGATTGCCTTTGCTGTAAGTACATACATGGGAGACGTGAATGTCGCAGTAACGGTGTGGCCTTACCTTTGCAACGCATTTCCATATGTTGGCAGTATCTTTCAGAACCAAACCGCTGAATAATCCAGTCATATACCAAACTGCTATGCCGATAAAAGAGCCTGCAATAAGCCGACAGCGTGGCCCATTGTGGTATACGGTGCATATTTAGCTAACGTTGTTTTCCGGATGATGTAGTCATTCAAGTATTTCGGATACGTTAGCGTGGCTTATGTCCTCGAACCTAAATGCGGGTATTGATCAATGTCCTTAGTCTTCTGTGCCAAGGGAAATCATGCATTGCTATGTACATTTGCCAATTCGCCAGGTTCCGTTTCTGTTGCATTACGTAATTTGAATGCAATGGATGAATCCACTTGTAGATATGCCCCGCCAATCTCTATCTAAGATCTACCCATGCTTTGCGCGTATGGAAAAAGATGTATATACTTTGAAACCTGAATTCTCAGAATCGTAATTTCATGGTAACTGAATGATTATATGTTGAATATTTTGAAATCATATTTGACTGCGCGATGTTGGTACCTAAAGTATAGAGAATGTTTATTAAATTGTAAAGACACAATTCGTACAACTGTCGGACTATGACCAGGTCCATGACTGATTATGCCTGTTAATTATAATTGTGGCGTCGGCCTGCGTGTGATGTAAATTGATTATAACGTCATGTACCTATCTGTTTGATCGGATTCATACATACCATATATTATTAAAACCTGCTTACACTCAAATTATATTTTTATCAAATTCCTTGTTGGGTGGCATCGTCCTTTGCTAGGAATAAATAGAATAAAAACGTATTTAATTATTTATATCAACTAAATCAGCAGTGAAAATGAATATGTTGACATTAATTTTTTTTAAATTTAAACACGATTAGACTAGTAAAATACTAAGTGAATATTGAAACACTGGTTTACCCCCGGATAATTTAATTACAATGACACACACAATATATCTATTATTTGTTATCAAACCATGCTAATAAAGCGCGACGTCTGCCTCTGCCGCGTACATATGTGGCAGAATTGTTGGGTGTGCTTGAGATTTTGTATCTGGCAATTGAGTTTCATACCGCAGACATCAATGATTGAGAAAAATGTTGTTGGCATTTTTTGGATGACCATCTTGGGGTTTTGGCGGGTACGTTGATTTTTTTTTTCGAATATAAATATCCATATCTCTGATTCTATTTAACAGTGGATGGATTTGATATATCAGTTCTATACAGTTGTGTGCGCCCTTTGATCAATAGGAGCTGCATAGAAGGGAACGATGTAATAAATATTACGAAAATCATGCCGGATGTGAACACATTCAGCTATGAAGGCCACACACTGGTTAACATCATAACAAAATCTGTTTTCCCAGAAAACTGATGATGAGGCAGAGGATATACTCAGGCTAGAACAATGTAGAGCAGCTGAATGCACCAGTTTCACTGAAGGTTGTCTCATTGGAAAAATCACCGCTGAAATTGAAAACGTTGACATCCACATAAAAACGAATTAAAGTTTTCGGTACAAGGCGAGATGCACTGAAAGACAACCGATCGCCGTTTGATGGCCATCGGATGGGCATTGTCGTTAAGTGAGAGGCAGACGTTGGCATACAGAATGCAGTAGGCGCCTCAGAATTCTCGAGTATCACACGTTCGGTGTTTCCAGCAGATGGTACACTGTGTGTCTTGATAAGCATGCATCAATGTACTCATTCGAGCAATCAGAGCCGGTTAAAACGTGTTCTCACGATTACTTGGCAGAAGGTCATTACACTTGTTAGAATGGCAGTTGTGCAACAGCTTGTTGCCACTGGCTCCATTCATCAGACTTGGGCAACCCACACATTGAGAAATGTGTTCTACTATATGACTCTGTTCATATTGCGTTTTGTTCTTATAATGTGCCCGTAACACTGAAGCAACAAATGAGTAATCGTAGGTCCACAGCCATCTCCGGTGCCAAGTCACATATTTGTACTTACCCTTCAGGACATAAAAGGGGCATTTCTTGGCTCGTAACCAGACAACGAAAAGTCTCGCGGAATATTTGGCCAAGAGAACGCTGTAACAATTTAATGAACTTCAAATGGAATTCGTAGTATCAACCCAGAGTGATGTTCAGTCTAACAAGAACAATGTTACATAATTTATATGTCAAGTTCACAAGAAGAGGCTAACACCATGATGATTAGAACTACTTCGGAGTGAACTGTCCCTTCCCTGTACACGCTATACAGTTGTTGCATAGATGAGATGGGAAATCTTAAAAAATCACTTGCTAAATCTGAGAAACTACCACCAATCAGAGGAGCACTTGAACAGCATATGAAACGACGCACTATTAAGCCATTGTGTGGAATCGTGACAAAATTGCCGAATCAATTCTACTATAATCAACCAACTATGGCTAGACGTAAGATGATGGATGGTGCAAAACAATAATCAACACCCTGGCAATACTAGAAGTTATAAGCAGCAACTGTGGAAAGGGCATGTGCAAAACATGTTTGGTATTGGTGCCAATGGCTTGTTATTTTATTGAGATCTGCAAATGTGGTGCGGTGGAGGATTCGTGTGCAAATTGTGAACCAGATGAAGACACCGCGCCGGCGATAATGCTAAGAGTACTAAGTCTAGGTGTTTGGTAAACTATCTGTATGATGCATGCCATTATGACTACGACTGTTTATTTTAATACATATGTAGCAAATTGCAATTGCAATTACTATGAAGTACAAGATTGCACAGTTAAAGTGATGTTATGTTTTTATTATGATTTGATGGCGGTCATGTGGGTTTTCTGCAAAGGACAGAACTGCCCAATGTCAAAAATAGTTTTTTCAGTGAATTGTCCATATCAGAAAGATATAAACTGGACTTTTAGATCAATAAAAATGGCAAATACAAGCAAAGATATAGACATGTCTAACCAAATATTTAAAAAATCGCACAAGTAGAGCATGTTCTATTTCTACGAAAGGTTGCCGTCAATCGCAGGCCAGGTAGTATCGAAATGAGTGTAATTATGAGTGTCGGCAACTGACTTATCGGTTGTGGCCAATCGGCACCCGGAACCACCACAGATCAGAAAGTCTGTCATTACAGTGGTAAATGTTCAAAAGTCTTCTTTTTATGGCCAGTAAATAAGAAAATTAAAAAAGTGCTTATTTAATATTTTTGCAGGCATAGTTTGAATGTGGAGTCTTTTTGTAATATCGTGATATCTTAATCATGTTCTTAATAATTATATTTACTATCTGCATAAGGAAAATCAAACTATTTTATTTGATAACTTTTATATCCAGAATGAATCTCTAAAGGTTGGCCATGTTCTTGTTCTTCTTTTAACTAGGCATCATTAATAATAATAATAATAATAATAATAATAATAATAATCTTTATTTCAAGAGGGTACATCGGCAGTGGCCTGATGTTCCCGAGG
Source organism: Chaetoderma sp. LZ-2023a (assembly GCA_034401795.1). NCBI lineage: Eukaryota > Metazoa > Mollusca > Caudofoveata > Chaetodermatida > Chaetodermatidae > Chaetoderma > Chaetoderma sp. LZ-2023a. Next base: position 66,304,367 of record CM067360.1, read on the forward strand.
CCCTCAAAACATATATACACTATGTACAACACTATATAATTATATACACGCCAGGTATGCACAAATAGACATATGTACAATAATTGCACTTACACGCACGCATGCACGCACTCACTGAGGAACGCAGGCGGGCGGGCAGGCAGGCGTACAGGAAGGCAAGCAGGTAGACATGTAGGGAGGCAGACAGGTAGACTTATACTAGTTGCGAGTCTCTTCTAGGTAACAGGTAAGCTGCTAAAATATTTTGGGAAACTAATTTGACCGGACGCTGTAGCTACCTAAGGCAGCATCTGCGTCCAGCCATATTATCCCCCCCCCCCAAATATTAAACAGAATATTTATTAAATCATACATGTTAAAGTTCACTTTATATAAATGTACATAACGACTGTGGTGGTAGAGTATTTGAAGTACAGTAATAATTACACGTGTGTAATATTCATAATTCTATGATTCGGTAGTAGTAGTAGTAGTAGTAGTAGTAGTAGTAGTAGTAGTAGTAGTAGCAGTAGTAGTAGTGGTAGTAGTAGTAGTAGTAGTAGTAGTGGTGGTAGTAGTAGTAGTAGTAGTAGTAGCAGTAGTAGCAGTAGTAGTAGCAGTAGCAGTAGCAGTAGTAGCAGCAGCAACAGCGGCGGCGGCGTTTAGCAGTAGTAGCTGTAGTAGCAGCAGTAACAGTAGCAGTAGTAGCAGTAGCAGTAGCAGTAGCAGCAGTAGGAGTAGTAGTAGTAGTAGTAGTAGTAGTAGTAGTAGTAGTAGTAGTAGTAGTAGTAGTAGTAGTGGTAGTAGTAGTAGTAGTAGTAGTAGTAGCAGCAGCAGCAGCAGCAGCAGCAGCAGCAGCAGCAGCAGCAGCAGCAGCAGTAGTAGTAGTAGTAGTAGTAGTAGTAGTAGTAGTAGTAGTAGTAGTAGTAGTAGTAGTAGTAGTAGTAGTAGTAATAATAATAATAATAATAGTACATTTATAATGCGCTGAAAGCCATGCATGTAATGCATGCTCTAAGCGCGTACAATTGATATTTATGTATAAGCCTGTTTAAAAAGATATGTCTTGAGATTTGATTTGAAACTGGATAGAGTGGGAGAGATTTTGATATCAAATGGTAAATTATTCCAGTTAGACGAAGCAGCAAAAGAGAAAGTTTTGTGGCCATATGTTTTTGTGCAAACGTTTGGAATTTCTAATAACATTTGATCTGCAGATCTGAGTTGCCGAGGAGGATTCTATATCTGTACAAGCTCAGACAGATAATCTGGCGCAGAGCCGTAAACACACCGATATGTTAGACTTAGAATTTTGAACAGTATTCTTTGTTCAATCGGAAGCCAATGCAGATCTTGCATGACTGGACTAATGTGTGCATGCGTGTTGCTTAAGGAAACAATTCGTGCAGCCGTGTTCTGAATTTTTTGGAGCCTAGAGATTAGTTCCTTAGGGGCACCGATAAGAAGGCTATTGCAATAGTCCAGTCTTGATATCACTAGGGCTAACACAAGCATGATGGCCGCTTCTCGTGTAATGTACTTTCTAATGTTCCCGATATTGCGCAGCTGCATAAAACAGATCTTACAGAGATAATTAACATGTTGTTCCATACTCAATTCACTGTCCAGCATAACGCCGAGATCCTTTACATAATTAGATAGCTGAATCTGACTTGAACCAACTGTGATGGTATTTAACTCTGTCTTAGCCCGTCTAATTTTAGGTCCAACAAGTATAGCTTCAGTTTTGTCATCATTTAACATCAACATGTTTGAAGTCATCCACAATTTAATGTTATCACAGCAATCAGTTATTTCTCTGCTAGCTGTATGGCCGGCGGAAACGGATGGCAGGAAACTATTGATAAGCTGGGTGTCGTCAGCATAGAGATGATGCTGAAGATTATGCATCTGGATGACGGATCCTAGTTGATGAGTATACAACGTAAAGAGCACAGCCCCTAATATAGACCCTTGCGGTACGCCACATGTAAGCTTGACTGACTCTGAAAGAGTACCGTTTATATAGACTGATTGGTATCTGTCTGTCAAGTACGAATGAAACCAATTCAAGGCAAAGCCTGATACACCAAACACGCGATTTAATTGAGACAAAAGCTTTTGATGATCAATTGTGTCAAAAGCGGCACTTAGGTCGAGTAAAAGCAGGAGAGACACATTGCCTTTATCGACAGCAGAGCGAATGTCATTTAAAACTCTTAGTAATGCTGTCTCTGTACTATGGCATTGTCTATACGCGGATTGAAATGGTTCATAGAGCTTGTGTGTTGTTAAATGTACAGATAGGCGTTTACATACTGCCCTTTCAACAAGTTTGGACATAAATGGCAGATTAGAAACATGTCTATAGTTCTTTAATGTATCCTGGTCTAGTCCTGGCTTTTTAAGTAGTGGTTTGATCACAGCTCGCTTGAAAGGCGGTGACATAATACCGGACTGTATGCTAGAGTTAACGATTTGAGTAATTATTGGAAGTAAAGTGTCAATGTGTTCAAAGATCATTTTAGTAGGAACAGGGTCGAGCTCACAGGAAGTGGGTTTGGATTCTTTCAGAAGCACGAGTACATCATCTTCTGAGAATGGCTGAAGGATCTCAAAGTTATCACCGGTGAATAAGGCCGAATCGGTAGGAAATTGAGTATTTAGATCTGCCGACTGAAGCAACTGGGCGCGTAGTAGTAGTAGTAGTAGTAGTAGTAGTAGTAGTAGTAGTAGTAGTAGTAGTAGTAGTAGTAGTAGTAGTAGTAGTAGTAGTAGCGATTGTAATAGTAAAAGTCATTTTTCATCCTAGCCCTTAATTATCGTATTATAATTGTCCCAAAGGAAGCCTGGCACGTGTATAAGACCATTGCGAATCCCAAAGCGTTTTCGTCTCTTCAGAGGACCAGAACTTTGTCTCCAAGGCAGATGTGGCAATGACACGAAGACGAACAGATTATTATTATTATTATTATTATTATTATTATTATTATTATTATTATTATTATTATTATTATTATTATTATTATTATTATTATTATTATGGTTATTACTATTATTATTATTATTTTTATTATTATTAGTATTATTATTATTATTATTATTATTATTATTCAGTTTTCATTCAGTCTCCCGGAAACCGTAGAGCCCTTTCTAAGGAGGTATAACAACATCCGTACAAGGCGCGACTTTCGATTCACTTGCCTGGTTGTTATTAGTAGGGCATTCCACCCTTGCATTTTAAAATCGCTACTCTTCCATTAACAAGAAATGTAGCTTGATTAAAGTTGAGAGGGAGCTTCTATGGGTAACTCTTGGTATCATTATCGCGTTCAATTTACTTCTCTTATGTAGTATGGCACCCACCTTAATTTTAAAATCTATATAAATTTTTATCTAACATCTATATACAATTATACATCTATATACAATTTGTGGAACGTTTCACAACGTCTCGTACAAGATTTTTCTAGTTATTTTTAATTGCTATGTTATTGCTCAAAGAATTTATACATAATTGATTATTAGGCTAGGTATTAGCAAAAGACATGGTCTACAATTTAAAGCAAGTAGCAAAAGGAAAATACATAATTACGCGACCTGTTAACAGGTGGGAAATCATGCTGCGTTTTCCGTTGAGCGCACGTGCGACATGGAAGTGCGCTATGGTGTCGATATGTGTTGTAATTCTATCGTAAACGGCATGCGCACACTGGTTCTAGTCAGTCGCCGACAGTTCTAGCGCAGCGCGTGTCATCGTAGCTCGACCTGTCCGCGGATTAAAATTACACTCGATCACGTGAGCGTAAGCTAAAGTGGCTCGCACACCAAGGCGACAGTATGCGACTGCGATGCGACGGCGATATGATCGGCTACGACTCAAATCGCAAGCAATCTGTGTTGCAAGTTTCATCGGCTCTGCATTGCCTTGTTATACCTCGCATAACGAAATGAAATAAAACAAATCTCATGTGCGATGTGTTAGCGTAAAGTGCTTTTTAAAGACCGCATGTACATCGCGTGCCTCATCCCACGTGAGTGCCCGATGCATGTTTTTAGTGGTTAAGGTATTATGGGTGGGTGATGGTGTGAGTGTGTACGTGCTCGCGTGTGTGCGTGCGCGTGAATGTATGCGTGCGTGCGTGTGTGTTCGTTCGTGCATGTGTGGTGGTGTCGGCAGGTGATGGGTGGCGGGTTGAGTGAGGGAGTTGGCTGGCTGGTACATTGGAGAGGCTGCGGATTGGTGAGCGGTAGTATTGATGGGTATGTGGGTGCGTGAGCGTGTGAATAGGTGATTGGTAAGTTGGTGGTACTATGAGTATGTTGGTAGGATGTTAAGAATGGGGATGAGTGTGCGATGATGTGGGTGAGGGCGTGGGTGTGCAGGTTGTGATGAAATGACAGAAGGAAATGAGGGAGCAACTCAAAGTGAATTGTCAATGCGTGAGTGTTTGAATGAATGAATGAATGAATGAATGAATGAATGAATGAATGAATGAATGAATGAATGAACGAACGAATGAATGAATGAATGAATGAATGAATGCCTAATTTGTAATGGGGGGGGGGGGGGGGGTGCCGCGCGTTGATACATGTATGTTTGTCAGTTGAGGCAAAGATCTATTTCTGCTTACCGAGTTCATATAATCACATTAAAAATTGTCAAACGTCGGCATTTCCATGAATTTATTTCTTTCTTCATTTTGGATATTCTGTCATCCATGTTGAGCATTTCTCCAACCGTCCAACTGAAATGTGTATCTAGAATCGTGATTTGAAACATCACCCATTTGATGTTGCGAGGCCGGTCATCTCTGTTTTTCCACCGTCCTAGAAATATGTCTTCTGATTTAGTTTTTTTATTAATTAATTAATTATTAATTTTCAAACCAGATGGCTTTTGAAAATCATATAAAACAGGCTCCAATCCTTCACAATCAAAATTAGACCCAGCAAAAACTGTTGGGTGTAGCACGGATCACCGTCGGGTGCGTACTCAGCCAGGGGAGATCCACGCTCAACCATCCGCTGGCCACATATCTCCCCGCTCACAAACGACCATTCCAGCAGGAGGAGAGAAAGACTGGCTGTACCGTTTCTATTCCAAGCCGCGACCCCTCCCAAGAATACGGTTCCATACGTCCCACAAATGGCACCCATGCCATATGCTGTCTATAATCCAATCTAAACCGTACCCTACGGAGTTACACCTAAATCGGGAATCACGAATCCTATATTCCTCACACTCCCCCGGTCGTCAGAGGCCCGGCATACTTCCGACATGAGCGGGTCTACGGTTATAGGAGAATTGCCCACCCCCCGTACGCCAGTTGTTGAGACAAATAACAGTAGTCGTGTGAACAGCCTGATCCACAGACTCTCGGCTCGTTTATTCCCAGGGCTCAAGAAAAGAATTGATTGAGCCCTAGACCGTTGTGTTGGGTGTAGCACGGATCACCGTCGGGTGCGTACTCAGCCAGGGGAGTTTGATCACAAACGACCATTCCAGCAGTAATACCCCAAAACCGATTCCCTATTCTATTTCCCAAATCCCCGTGATTAAATCAGAACAGGCACCAAACACAGAGCGCCAAATTCACCAACACCACTCGCCACCAGGCCAGGAAACCAAAAAACTCCGTACGGCGCTAGAACCTTCACTCACGCACGCACGCACGCACGCACGCACGCACGCACGCGCGCGCGCGCACGCACGCACGCACGCACGCACGCACGCACGCACGCACGCACGCACTCGCTCGCTCACTCACGCGCGCGCGCGCACGCACGCGCGCACGCACGCACCGTATATGCCACATACGGTAAGGACAGGCAGCAGACATATCGCATATAATGTGGTATACGTCAGCATCCATCCAGCCATCATGCACCTATTCGTTTCAAACAGAAACACATAGCATACAGAACCCACCTCATCCTATGCTGCAATAATACGGTGCACCTACCGCTCACCGTGTTCCCTGGAAATAACCCTGCACCAGATCGGCATGAACAGCGTGATCAACTACTCATAACCCAAAACACAAACACCACCACCATAAACACTTCATACAGATTTCCCCCACACCAAACACCGTGCTTCACCAGAACCGTACCAACGGATACCGCCCTACACCCCCTTTCACCAAAAGCATGCAGTAGCCTTCAAAACGGTGAAAGTTAACTACATATAACAGCATCATTGCGCACCCCTTGGTACATCCCTCCATAGGGAACGAAATAAAAATCGAATAACGGTACACAGCTTCATCTATATACGTACTATATACAGCAGTCTGCCGTCGGTAACGAGCAGGATTTGCTACCGAAACTGAAATTCGATAATGGTTTAATTCAAGTAGGGCAGCAATCTAAATGATTATCCTCGCCATAAGTAACCCCGTCCCGCCTGCTATAAGGTTCGGCCATTACGGAGCGAAAACTATTTAAAGTCCGGTAAAGTTGTTACCGCTAACACAGAGACAATGCATCCATGTCGCAATAAGATTAGCATCACACCGCCGCGCTGGACTAATAGAAAATTACCAGCCAAGCATACTAAAAACACTCATCGTGTGTCAGAAGATACAGACACTCAGGTTGATTAAAATCACGTAATCTCTCCAAACAACGGTAAACATTACTGTGATATGTATTGTAACTGTCGCACGTGTAATGTAAGCTGGATTGTACCGCTTGCATTCATGCACGGTGCGACAGGACAAGTCCCTCCTACGAAGAGGGACGCGTGGCCGTCCTCACACCGTTTAACAAAATAACTATGCTTAACACGGTGGTCAGTAACTTGACGCTTATAAGACATAGGTTTGTAAAAAGACAAGAAAATAAGACAAGACGTTACATTCAGCAACCCTGTTATACTTTTGATTAAGAACTGAATAGGTTATACCGCAATTATTATGCATAACATTAGCGGGCTGAATAAAACGCAGGAGCAAAACGTAAACAGTCAAAACACGGAGAGAATTTCAAAAATAGTTCTTCTACACACATGCTCCACATTCCTATTTTTGGAAGCAGGGTTTAAAATAATGTATTCTGTACATAGTAATGACAAATACCAACGTGTGAATAAAATGGCGGGATGAACGAAGACCCCCCCACCCCCCTCCCCCTGGTCATAAATAACGGCATGGCATGTAGTCATTTTCTTACCGACCAATGCACTATACACCGTCCGCACTGTGAAGAAATTCAAAGTTTCAATCTAACTAAGACGGTGGAACTACCAAAATACCACGTGTCACGTACGTACAGTTGTACCTCTGTATGCTTAAGGCAGTATAGACAAATGGACGGTCAAAAACCCCTGCGGCTCTACCACGCCAGCAGAAGAGGATGCGAAAGGTGATAACTCGGAGGCAATGGGCTGCCGACGTAATCTCGCTCTCACCTACACCCACGGACCGCCTAGCCTGAGATAAATTAGGCAAGTTTATAAGCGTCTAAACAGAAAACCGCCTCACTTTAATTAAAGAATAGGCATGCGCATGGACGATATATTTCACCGTTAGCATCACGTAATAATCGGTGATCCCTTGGTAATAAGATAGAGTAGGTGCTCCCCTTGGCTTATACTATACACCGTCTCTCCTAGCTTGAACGAAAATAACCGTTCAGCAATGCGAGAACAAAATAAAAACTTTCACGGGTGGGACGGCCGAATCACCCCTCGAAAAAGATCGGGTGTGGCCATCCGCCCTCCTGTGACGTCAGCAAAAGCTATAAAAGGAGGAAATCGTGCACCGTAAATTCATCTGCCCTATCAAATCCACACAAGGGAAGATCACCGGCAATAGGCCTCTTTCGTGTTGAAGAGCAAATTCCGCTTTTTATATGTTCAGTCTATTATTAATACAAATGTTTGAAAAGTAAAAGTCTGTGCCACAAAACTAGTTTGAAAACAGGCGTGCAGTGTGGCTATTAGAATGGCCTGATGTCCCTTGAAGACGATCAACGGTTGTCGGATAGCTCCGACAAGGAACTAACTTCTCCTCCGCAAATAGAAACCAAGTGATTTCAGTGCACTTGGGCACCTAGTGGTACCGTTCTTTGCCAAAAAGAATTTTCCAGAAACGGCGAGCTTCAGCTTCATATCAAATGGGACCATTTACGATAGAGAGCCTTCTGCCACCAATGTGATCATCTTTACACCGCAGCGCATTACAGTACCACCCAGGCTTTGATGGCCAAACACCACGTGACCATTTTTGTATTAGAAATTGGTGAAGAAAACGAAGATTGGACCGTCCTTGCTCCGAAGTTGTGGATCAGAACACTGTTACAAACTCTCTCCATAGAAAAACGATCCATGGCGCAATTAAAACATTCTACCCGCAAGATAGACAGAACATTAACATCTTTTAACCACCTAGAAAAGTGTTGAAAAAATCAAGTCAATCCACCACAGTTATTGACACCGTAATACCGTGCCTGCAACGGTACAGCTCGACCAATTAGTGACAACTATGGCACCGTGCGTGAGCACCATCTCCCCTATTAATAATCCAATGCGGCGAAAATCCCATAACCCATGTACACCCTTGCGGGGAAGAGGTGCAGCATAAAGCACCCGGTGGAAATAGTTTAAGTTCCAGAGGTGCTGGCTAGACAATTAGTTCTAGCAGCAAAACGCCGAAAGAAGAATGCACCGGCCACTGCAAACACTCCGGAGTTTACCACATAGGCCATCGGCACCTTTGCACCAACCGTCACCATTCCCGCAGTCATCCTATTACCTGCACCATCACCAACTGCACGCCGGCACCAATGACTGATGAAGATGCCTGTCAAACCCAGAAATGTTGGTAACGTGTGTTCATCGACGAACCATTTTGATAGACTGTGCAATTCAAACTAACTGGAACAATTTTGAATTTTTACTGTGATCACGTGAATAGCTGAAATGTAATTAGTAAGAATTGTACCGTTAAGCGTGTGGCGACGGAGATGACTTAATATTTTATTTACCATTTCATAAAAGTAGTTTTCTTATTATTATTTGTGTACAATCGAAACCCGGCCCATAGGACAACTGCGGATATCTTGCGTGACTGTATATCCTACCGGCACGCCTCAAAAGTATTATATTACGGTGCTTATGCCATCAAACACCCCGTATGCGGTGTATCAATGTGGCCCACTGCAATACAAAGATGTAAGTTGGTCATGCCGTTCTGACATGATGCTAGAACCGCCTGATCCACCATAATATGATTAGTATTACTATGCTGTTTTTAATATTACTGTTCTGCCTGTATTACAGGACGGACTAAAGGAGTGGCGAGACCCACTCGACGGACTCTCAATAAAGGGCCACACTATAATAGGGTATATATTAAAAATATACAGTTTCAAAACATACTTTTATATGTTACTGCTATATTGTTAAAAATATGGTGTGCTGGAGCCTGGGCTTTCTGTGATGGGGAAAAATACCCGCCATCAAGAGGGCGTCCTCGCGCATTATTATAAGCTTGAACATCTTTTAAAATAAAGTTGTTCACACAACGCATCAAAACAAAAACAAAAAACCCAAAAAAAACAAAAAACGGCAAAGACAAATAAAAACCAGGCCAAAAAACTAAATGAAAACTATGCCTATCTCCCTAAACTCTTTCGCTCGTCTATGTGCCTGTCTCTCATGAATACGTGCCTCACGTGTCACTCTTTCGCCTCTTGGCTATGCGCCTACCCAAGAAGTCTATAATTCTTACCCGGTGGTGCCCTGTGAATGGTGATCGACGATGCGGTGTCGTACGGCGCAGGTTCCAAACTGGGAAGTGGTGGTGTAGCACGGATCACTGTCGGGTGCGTGCTCGGCCCAGGGCGGTCAATGCTCACCCTCCGCTGGCCATATATCCGCCCACGCTCAAACGGCCATTCCAGTAGGAGGAAAGAAATAGCGTCTGTTTAAATCGCCCTACCCACATGCGCGGCCATGAGAGGTAAACAAACAGCGGAGACCTGCAACGTATGTATGTACTTGCTCATATTATGGCAATTCCGTAATATGGGATCGTTCTCAAAGATTTTGGTATGTATTAATATCAGAATTGAATGAGGAATTTAACACACTGAACATAAATCGATTCAGATCTGGCGAAGATATGCCAAAATTAAAACGGACTCTTTTGGAGCTCCAACTAAGCGTAGACATCTCCCGAGCGTTGCCTGAACAAGAGAGATCTAGGCATGATTTCTCTAGGTACTTTGTCTAGCACACAACACGCGCTCTGATTGACTGAGCCAGCTGGCGCAGCCTCTTACCGAGCATAAAAGGTGGTTTCGAAGCCAGGCGTGAGTCCCATGAGTCTAGACCCAAGCATTGGGAACTATCATATAAACGCCTTAAATATTACAACACACAGGCGTGAGTCTAGACCCTAGTATTGTGAACTAGCAAATAAACGCCTTAAATATTACAACACACACACACGCACGCACGCACGCACGCACGCACGCACGCACGCACGCACGCACGCACGCACGCACGCACGCACGCACGCACGCACGCACGCACGCACGCGCGCGCGCACTCGAATAATTATATTTTGTACGTGAGTCTAGATCCTAGCATTGGGATCTAGCAAATAAACGCCTTAAATACTACAACACACACAAACTCGAATAGAAGGGAGGCGGAATCGGTCCGAGAGCGGGATCTTTCTCACTATCTGCCTACTGCGTAGAGCTCGCGTTCTGTAATCTACACCAACTCAGCCTATTACAGGCAGGTTCCCTCTCTTGACAGCCATGCTCCACGCCGCACCAACTGTGTGTACACTCCTAGTAGATCAATAGGAGTAACACCCTAAATTAAAAGAAGATTCTTTATTTTGACCACCATCACCAGTGGTGCCTTCATCGCAGTGTAAGACTTTTGGCCGTCACCATCTAAATTAGTATGTAAGAATGGTGGTGTTTATTATGTCTCGCCAGACTTGCAGTGCCACTGCAAGAACGGTGGTAGAGAACAATGGACGTATCCAGCGTCATTGAAAAATGTGTTGACCGCAGTCCAGACAGGGGTATTGCTTTACATGCCATAAGAGCTAAACGGCGTGGATCGCCTTGTGCCGAGAAAACAATTCTACATAATATGTACTTACCGTCTCTACACAATGGAGACATCCGTCACTCTTTAAAGCAGAAACAGCATAACAGTATTATGGTGAGCTATTCATTATGTGCTATGTATCAGAATCTGTTGGCCACCAGTAATGGCTTTATTCTTCACTGTTCTTGAGTATGAAACATACCGACCAGCATCCTGCAATAATTCTCCAGGTCGAAGATACACCGTGCATCAACTCACACCATAAGAATATGGTGTAAAGACTACATGTGACGTTTAAATTGCACAGATGGCAAATAGGTGCACCACATACAAGCATATCTTAGTTATGTATACCGTTATTAATAATAACAAATAAAGTATCGCACTAAGGGGCACCATAAGGTCGGATGCGACCTCCGCTTTAAGGCAATAGTCTACATAATAGTATGCATTGGAAACGGTGCCAGCAATTAAACAGCACCGTAGGCTAAGTTGGCCTTATACTTTAATGAATGTATAATTGTACTAAGGCATTCTGCCCATATTAACAGTGTAGCATAAAAACTGGGAAAATATTTGGAGCGCAGTACAAATAGGTTACACTATATATCAACAACAAATGCATCAACATGTTTTCTCCAAATGGCACCAATTGTACAGTAAGGTCGCTGCTCATGCTCTCCCCAGGGAACAGGACACGCTACCATTAGACCTAGGACTATGATAACTCAATAGGACGGGTTTTAAAGCTAGCCAAGAACAGTTACTTTTCAAACAGAGAATTGTTATTAAAAACTATTGTTCACGGTCAATAAGATCTTTGTATAAATGGTACTACTGATTTTCATAGATGGCCGGCCATATTAAGGCCTCCTAAATTATAGCAGAGAGTAACTGCCTTTGACTATGCTTCTCTGGCTATCTGGCCAAAATAAGTGGTTTGAATTCCCACCGGCAGAATGGTTAGGACTGTCTCAAGAAACTACACTAGGGTTCTACCTGACCAGAATCAATCTGCCGTTCACATACATACCCTGTGTATCTTCAGATACCTAGCAAGCAATACTGTTTATGCCAAAGTAGGAAACACTGCGAAAATATAAATAAGCCAATATTATTGCCTGCCCATAGTGTTCTAGGGGCAACTTTCTCAAAGCCTAAAGCAGCTAAACGGTAACACCAGGGTACGGATCTCATATGGTCTGTACTCGAAACCGTAGGTGATGGATAGACACACAGATCGCCTTCTAACTAATCACGGTGGCTGGGTGAATCATTAGAGCCCGTGATAGCCACCATGGATGAAAATATGTGTCTCTCTCCCCGCCGTAAGTAAGCTAATATCCGCTTTCTAAACACGCTTCTTTCAATGTGATTTGTCCATGTGTTGTTATTTGTGGTTGTGATGTTGTATGTAGAGGGATTGCCCTGCGGCTGTGAAATTACCACCAGACAACATGTTGCATGCTGTCAGTCTGAGGAGCGATGCTCCATGGGGCATTGGCAATGGTACCGAGCATCCTCGCTAAGAAGACGTATTCATTAAAGACTGTTGGTTCTAAGCCGTTTGCAGCTTTAAAATATGTGTTTTTGAACGTACAACTAAAAGTTAGTCTAGGCCATTTTTAGGTACACAAAAGTGGACGGTAGCAACGAAACACTATCTATGACTTACGACCACGGTGCTGAAATGAATTAGCCAGCATATCTTCACGTACACACCATAGGCACACAACAATAAAATAACTATATTAGGATAAATACACATGATCATTTTTCTCTCTCTGTTTGTAGGATAGGATCGTGGCCCTTTTTACCGCTCTCCTGCTCCGCTTCGGCATTGAATGCATTTTTCTCTTGACGGAGGACTGCGCGAGGCACTTTCCGCTCGCAAAATTGTGTATTCCCTGCTTTGTGCAGGGAAGATCCACATAATTGTCCTCCTCATTTTTCGTTACCGTGGGATGTTTCTCTGACGTGTGCATGCAAACGGTGAAATTACATCCACCCACTTTTTCACATTATTTATAGACAGCCCCCCCCCACCCAGCTTGCCTTTCTGCAAGGTGTCACAGTGTGGTAACGTCATAAATTTCCTCTCAATCAAATGGCGGGAACATAGTTACCCTTGGTACTAAAGTGGTATTGATTCCCTGTTTTCCCCCCTCCTTGTTATGGTCGATCGTTTCTCTCCTCTCGGCCGTTCTCCATATGGAGCACGGTACTGCACTGTCGTATATCTCCTCCAAAAGAAACGCTAAAGATAGAATCATTATTGGTACCGTTTGGTATGGCTTCTTCGTTCTTGCCCTGCATGCTGAATGTAGGACACTTCTCTCTCTCTCCCATCATCCCTCTTCCTCCACTATGGCGCTGTAGGAAACTTCCTGTGACTGAGGCCCACGCAAGGCACTTTCCTCTCACAAACCAATACTTTTTGGCCAGCCTGAGGCAGATATAGTTGATTTTAAGCCAACTGCTGTGCCCTGACAGGAGCTTTCCTCCACAGGGGTACCTTTCACAATACCGTCTATATATGACTAGATCCGTTAGGTACCTCCGGCGGGACATAAACCCAAAGTCATCACTTGTATTCTTACATACACTATTCATCAGTGACAAGCATACACAAATTGTTTCACACCATAAGTAACTAAGTAAATTGTGCTAGCACCATTCTTTCCACCTTGGACATGATGGCTAGACGCACCGGGGACACAAACAGCCGGGATGATACGGAAGTGTTTAATTTTTGCAGCAATGGCTGCACGAGCCAACTGGAACACAATCGTACCACCTGCCCTGGAGGTCTGATTTTGTGGAACCGGAGATGCGTGGCGACCGCTCCCCAACCCCGAGGCGGGCTGGCAGCATATAAACCAACAGCGGCAAGCAGCGAAGCCACGCACACCCGCGGCAGCTACAAGTGGTGCCTGATGTGGGGCTCGAGTTGAAATTGAACCTACACTTTGTTTCAATTCCCATATGTGTCAGTCTCCTCTCTATTTCAATATGTACAATCTGGATGAAGAAACGGAGTGTATAAATAATAGGATGGTGGGTATGTTCATGAACCATTATATATCGCTCCCCGGTCCGGGATCATTAGCAACCATAAGACCGGAATACTCGCCTGTAAGTGAAGTTCTGTTTATCGGTGAACACTATATAACATTGGCTGGCATCCGCAATGAGATGCATACGCCATTGCCGGATGACGAACCCCACAAAAACCATCTACTAAGGGGACCAGTAATTACTTCACACCTGGTATGCCAACACTTGGCAACAGCAAGTGAACAATGGCGAGGCACACTGGCCAATGGGACTGTGTTCCAGCAGTGGATATCTACACCAACGCTACCATATAATAACTTACTGTTGTGGTACCAACAATGGAACACAGAGCCTGGGTTACCACTAACTAGTCCTCAGCCAGTTTATACTCATTTCACCGTTTGTCCACGTCCCTCTCCAAGTATCCCACAACATCGGGAATGACTAATAACACATCCCACCAACCCTAGTAAACCGGTAACCAGGTACCATTATGAAATACGGCATCACCTAGGTATGGTGAATGGTACCGTATGCAGATAAATTCCTCGCCCATATGGTACCACACAGGCAATATCCATACCGGCCTAATGACTATGATTCCCATCCCTCTTCAGCTTTTACTCCCATTATGCCTGCACCACCACCATGGTTTGCGCCAAGCACTCCCTATCACGGCACCAGCCGAGTTACTTCCACCTCTGTTCAGTGGAGATGGTGACTGAGCCAACAATAAGTACCAATTTGAACTCATCAGACGGTTGGTCAGCCCACCAAATTGGAGAGTACCTGGCCGCAAAATTATCGGGAAAAGCATTACAGGTCTTAGTGGACATGGGGTCTGAAGTAACACCGACCTATAGTGAACTATAAAATGCATTATCAGAACGGTTTGGTGATATGGCCCTTCGAGAAACTAGCCGTTTACAGTTAAGGAAACTACGGCGACGTGCAAATGAAACTCGCGCTGATCTGGCAAGCTATATCAGGCAATTATTCGCATGAGCTTATCTCAGTACCAACCCAGAGGGGATCACTCACTTACAACTGGATACTTGTATCGATGCCCTGAGTGGCGAACCTTCTCTAAATGAGAACCTTTTTCTGCTAGAACACAGAAATCTACACACGTTAACGGCTGCTGCTGTTTGAGTAGAAAACTTCCTAGAACGGGAAAAGATTCCCAAAAGACAATTACATCCTATTAATGAGTTAGCTGGGACATGTACAACTACAGCTATGTACACCGCACCTGGCTTCGAGTACGGTAACTGAAGCAGATACGGTGTGAAACACACAACCTCAGCAAAAGAACGCACCAAGAGGTAGAAACCGTGGCCAATGCCACCATAGAGGCAACAATAATGCCCCCTCTAGGGGTAGCCAACATAATAATTCAAATAGGTCTAATACGGATGAATGGTTAGAGGAGATCACAAAACAATTTGCTTCAAGACAAATCTTTTAACTACTTTATCAACAACAGTAGCACAGAGCACAAATAGGTCTACCATAAACCATCCTTCACCGACATCCATGCATTCAAACACATGTGTTGGATGCGGTGAAGCAGGACACTGGAGGAAACAGTGTCTCAACCATCCTCCCTCCACCACATTACAGTTAGAGCAACGTAAGCCCACAACAGAAAATCAAATAAACGAACACGGGCACTGTGGGAGAGTCCATTCAGTCCCCATCTCATAAAACTGACTCGAAAACCTGCGCATTACCCGTTTACTTAAACATAAACAAGATTGTGACACCCTGACAACGGTCCCGCAATCAATGGGATCACAGACACGTCTGGTGTCTGCAGTGCCTAATATCATTCCACCATAAATGGACGATGTTTCAAAACAAGCCATTCTTACACCACGTCCTTGTTTTGTGTAGAACGGCCCTGGTAGGTAAAAATAATGCAACAGAAACAACATTTATCCAAGCTACTAGGCCAACCGTTATGCCACCAAATGCACGGTGTTCCCTAGTGGTATGTGATAACAGTCGTGTCCATCCTCGCGAATGGACTCCTCCCGAAGTAGCACCGACACTGAGTCGCACCGTTCGTCAACTTGGATACAAAAAAGAACAAAAGTAAATATAAAAATAGATCACAAAAGAAAGTTTGTTTCTACTGTGCTTCTACTAAGCACATTATGATACATTACCAAGTGGCACTTCACGAACATGCCGCTAAACAAACTGCTGCCAAATCTACAGTGCCCACCGGTTCCCTATCTCCTGCCCCATTCACATCGCCACTACACAAATCAATCAGGCAACAGAAACGCAAAATTGCTCAGTTTTTCACTCAACCATCAACGACACTTGCAAAGGTTATTGGCAAGCAGAGCATGTGCATACACGATTATACGGCATCACCGACCAGTAATCAGGAGGTTAAAATAGAAAAACTCTCTCCTGAGCCAGAGAAAATAATATATAAATGTACCTGTTTATTTGGCGGTATGCCTAGAAATGCCACCATAGACACCGGTGCCTCCCCCATGGTGTTTAATGAGCAATTGTATTTTAGCATCCCTATCCAGGTATTTAAATATTGTAATTCAAATAGAAGAGTTAAAATATATCCAACAGATGGTGGTTGCATCAACACAAAACGATGCACTACTGGGCTCTGACTTTCTCGGCGCCAGTGAGGCAGTAATTCACTGCAAATAAACGGAATTGAGAATACAGGCCCGCCATATTCCACTAGGGCCGGAATCAATCTTATATCATGCTTGTGAATTAATAGTGGCCTCCTCAGCCACCGATAGTGCAGGCCATGAAGAAATGTTATGGGCCACTGCACCACACTTTAAAAAAAGTGCATACCACTCTGATAGAATCTGATCAGGAATATATGTTGGTCTATAAATGTATTAGTCCAAGAATGTTAGTTACCACCGCTAGTAGGGTCCGTGTACCTTACCGTGTGTTTAATGGCACAGCTAATCCTATTACCCCAGTTCCTGGGGTTTGCTGTCGCCATTTTGTGGACATAGATTCATTGGACATATTTCCCACCATTCCTACAAATGCCATCGCAACAGACACGGATATACCGGAACACGTACCTGACATGTATTTGCGTGCCACAGTTGGATTAACATGTGCACAGAAAAGTGGTGTACGACACCTGTTATATAAGTACACAAATAGTTTTTCGGCAAGTGATATGGACTTAGGTGAGACTCACGTAGTCATTCCCTCCATTGACACTGGTAATAATAGACTGGTGAGACAACCGGTGCACAATCTTCTTATCCATAAGGAAGCGGAAGTGCACCAACAAGTCAATGACACGTTGAGAACGGGAATTTTAGAGCCCTCCGCATCTCCGGGGGCCAGTCCCATAGGCTTAGCAGGCAAGAAAGATGGGTAACTACGGTTTTGCATTGACTACCGCCACTTATATGATTTAAGCAATAAAGATGTCTATCCTCTTCCCAGAATTGATCAGGTATTGGACTCGTTGAGCTGAGCCAGATGGTTATGTATATTTGATCTTGCAAGCGGCTATTGGCAGGTAGCCATGGCGAATGGGGCTGTGAAAAGACTGCATTTGCAGTCTGTTTCGGTTCTGTAAGATGTCCCATGGCCTATGCAATGCACTGGGTACCTTTGAGCGGCTAATTGAACAAGTACTTTCCACATCACAGTGGGGAGTCTGTTTATGTTACATAGACGATGTTATCGTTTTTGGACCCTCTTTTGAACAGACCTTGGCCAGCATGAACAAGGTGCTGGTACGGTTTTAAAATGCAAATTTGCAACATAAGCCAAAGAAATGCCACCTCTTCAGAAAGAGTGTTGAATTTCTGGACCATGTAATATCCACTGATGGAGTGGCCACTCAACGCACTAAAACTCAAGCAGTAGCTAAATGGAAGACTCCAACGTCAGTAGCTACTACTCGAAGCTTCCTCGGGTTTGCCAGTACTATAGACGGTACATACACCATTTCAGTGAAATTGCGGCACTGTTATTCTAAATCACCGAGAAAAATATAACATTTGAATGGACGATGGAGTGTGAGGTTTCCTTTACGACGTTAAAGGAACGTTTGACATCCGCACCCATATTAGCTCATCTAAACCCTAACCTTGATTTCATCTTGGATACTGATGCATCTGCTTATGTTATTGGCGACGTTCTATCTGAGATCACCGAAGATGCAACAGAACCAGTACTAGGGTATGGTTCCCGTGCCCTTCATATAACTGAAAAGTGGTACGCAATCACTAAGAGAGAGAGAGAGCTATTGGCAGCGGTATACTTTGTCAAACACTACACACCTTTTCTGTATGGACGCCCTTTTTCATTGTGTACAGATCATACCTCGCTACGGTGGCTCAGGAATCTGAAGAATCCTTAGGGCCAAGTGGCGAGATGGCAGGAATCCCTGCAGCCCTACAACATCACCGTGGTTCATAGGCCCGGTAAATTGCATGGAAATGATGATGCCTTGAGCAGAATAGAACTTGAGGATGAACGAGAAGTGCCCAATACAATACAGCAAGACACATCACCATTCCCCGAATTCCATGAGTGCTTATGTATGGACGGGGATGCAGTGAAACTAGCTCAAGAGCAGTCCACAGACACGCAGACATGAGAAGTGTATGCTTGGGTCCAGGAAGTGGTGCGGCCTTCCAAAGAATCCGTTAGTCCCGTATCCACTATGGCCAAGCATTACTATTAGAGGTATGAAGAGTGCCAAATCAATAATGGTGTCTTATACCTCAATAATACAATAGTAATACCAGAATGGTACTGAGTCATGATACTGGAACAGTTAAATGATAATGCTGGTAACCTTGCCATAGAAAGAACGGGCCAACGAATTAAACCTAGATTCCATTGGATAGGCAAACGTGACAGTGTAAAGGCATGGGCCGCGAAATGTGACCCTGCCAGCGCAGTGCTGTGGGAGAGCAGCACTTTGCACCATTGTATTGCATTGTGTCGGTGCACCATGGAGTGAGTTGCAATATATGTGCTATAACCCCTGAATACAACGGATGAAGGAAATAAATACATCCTGATATTGCAGGATTATTTCAAGAAGTGGGTAGAAGCATTTGCTCTCGCAGACCCAGAGGCCAGCACCGTTGCTGAGGTCCTAGCAAGCAATGTTTTCTGCCATTTTGGTATGCCACTTGAATTACATTCTGACCATGGTAATAACTTTGAGAGCCAGCTGATCTCCGAGCTCTGCAAATTGTTCCACATAGCCAAGACCCGCACCACACAGTACCACCCACATCGGGATGGTATGGTAGAAAGATTCAATCGAACTCAAGCAGGGATGCTGACTAAGGAAACACACCTTGATTATCGTGATTGAGATCTGGAGTTCCCATATGTATTGATGGCATACCACACGTCAAGACACTCTAGCACAGGTTATACCCCTGCCAAGTTAATGCCAGGCCGTGAGTTAGCCTTAGCCCTTACCCCTGGATCTAGCCATACCCAGGACCCCTGGGAAATTAACACACCGTCTCTATACGTGGAGTTCATGTGGCAAAGGATAGAACAAGCCCATGAGCTAGTAAGAGAGACACTTTCCACTGTATGGCGCCACAAAACCAGGCATGACCGTCGTGTACAAGGAAACCCATATGAGGTAGGAAAGATGGTATGGGTTCGCGATACATGACCCTCGCCAAATGTGCCGAGTAAACTGAGTTACCAGTGGAAAAGTCCCTATGTGGTAGTAAGTAAGAAATCGGACGTGACCTACCAAATCCGTGCCTCAGATGGCTTGACCTCGGTCATCCACTTCGAACGGACAACAAGGAATGCAGGGGACGATGACAAGATACGTACTCGCCCTCTCCCTTCCCTGCACGGGAGTATCCAGTCTGGTAAACTGTATTTGAAGAGATTTTCGTTAGTATTGTGCAAGAGGAAGGATGAAAAAGTTGTTCCCCGCCCCACTCCTCCTCTTCCCACTCCAATACACTCCGTGCTATTACCCCCATTATAGAGTTGCCACAAGCAGAGATGGAAGCGGACCCAAGAGGGGATAACTCCTGCACGGTGGAGGATGTAACAAATAGCATAAGAGTGAATAGGTTTCATGAAACCTTGGCCTGTTCTAGGCAACAGTAAAACCGTACATCCCGGTGCCGCTCCAAGGCCCGCCCCAAAAATACTGGACCCAACTTTCCACGGACAGCATCCCCCCCCCCCGACGTCTCCACTGTACCAGACTGCTTCCCTCATATCAAACACGACTCCATTCCCGACAGCCACGATTAGACTGGCTGCACCGTTTCCATTCCAAGCCATGTCCCTTTCCCAGAATATGGTGTCATACGTTCCCCAAATGGCACCAATTCCATATGCTGTCTAATAATCTAATCCAAACCGCACCCCGCGGAGTTACACCGAGATCGGACATCACAAATCCGCCAAACTGCACCCCACTGAGTCACATCGAGATCGGACATCACAAAGCCCATTTCATCACAATCCACCAGTCGTCAGAGGACCATCATATCTCTGACATGAGCGAGTCTACGGTTACAGGAGAATTGCCACCCCGACCCATACACTATTTGTTGAGACAACTAACCATAGTCGTGGGAGCAGCCTGATCCATAGACTCTCGGCTCATTTATTCCCAAGGCTCAAGAAAAGAAATGATTGAGTGCTAGACCATTGTGTAATGGGAGATTACTCTTCCAGTCCAATACCCCACACCGATTCCCTATTCCATTTCCCCAATCCCATGATTAAATCAGAACATGCACCAAACACAGAACGCAAATTCACCAACAACACTCGTCACCAGGACATGCAACTAAAAATCTGTACCACGCTAGAACCTTCATACACACCCACCGTATTTTCCACACACAGTAAAGACAGGCAACAGGCACATCACATATAATGTGGTATACGCCAGCATTCATCCAACCATCATACACCTATCCGTTTCAAACAGAAACGCATAGCATACAGAACCCGACTCATCCCACGATGCAATACTACGGTGCGCCTACTGCTCACCATATTCCCTGGAAATAGCCGTGCACCAGATCGGCATGATCAGCGTGAAAATCTGCTCATATCCCAAAGCACAAACACCACCACCATAACCCCTTCATACAGATTTCCCCGCACCAAACACAGCGCTTCACCAGAACTGTACCAACAGATACCGCTCTACAACCCCTTCACCAAAAGCATGCATTAGTCTTCACAACGGTGAAGGTTAGCTACATATACAAGCATCAGTACGCGCCCCTTGGTACATCCCTCCATAGGGAATGACATAAAAATCGAATAGCGGTACACAGCTTCATCTATATACGTTATATCATACCACTATGGCACTGTAGGCATTGTCCTGTGACGAAGGCCCGTACGAGGCACTTTCCTCTCGCAAACCAATAATTTTTGGCCAGCCTGAGTCAGATATAGTCTATATTAAGCCAACGGCTGTACCCCGACCGGAGCTTTCCTCCACATGGGTACCTTTCACGATACCGTCTATATATGACTAGATCGGTTAGGTAGCTCCGGCGAGCCATAAACCCAAATTCACCACTTTTATTCTTACACACACCATTCATAAGTGACAAGCATACACAAATTGTTTGTCACCGTAATTAAGTAAGTAAATTGTGCTAGTACCGTTCTTTCCACCTGGGATATGACGGCTAGACACACCGGGGACACGAACAGTCGGGATGATACGGTAGTTTCTAATTTTAGCAGCATTGGCTGCAGGAGCCCATGGGAATGTGATCGTTCCACCGTCCCTGGAGGTCGGTTTTTGTGGACACCGGAGATGCGACCACTCCCCAACACTGAGGCTGGCTGACCAGCAGCTGCAACAATAGCGACAAGCAACAGACCCACGCGCGCCCCCGGTGGCTACATGTGTTATCACAATACTGAGACACGTCTGTTCACCACTTTCTACAAAGTGCAGGGTGTGTTTAATTAAAAAGAATTGGTTAAGATCGATCCATCAAAGGTATTTCTGTTATCTAATCCAATGACGTAATCATTCCACCGGCCCTGGAATTCAGTTTTTGTGGACACCGGAGATGCGCGGCGACCGCTCCCCAACCATGAGGCTGGCTGGCCAGCAGCGGCAACAACAGCGACAAGCGGTGGAGCCACATGTGCGCCCCCGGCGGCTACACACATCATCACAATACTGAGACACCTTAATAGGTCTCTTCACCACTTCAATTGCAATGCCTTTGATATCAGGGGCTTCCCTATTGGTCGCCCTTGCCTGATCACGCGTCCTAAAATGATTGGTTTGCTAATATACTTATAATATTAACACAATATTTGCTACTGATATTGTCAAATAAGATATGAATCTATTTGATAAATGTGGACCTAATCCAATGTGAATGAGCGATTTGTAAAGAAAGGTTCGACTCAAGTCTATCAAAGATATTTCCGTTATCTAATCCAATGATAGCGGCTGGAATATTGTCTTTTTCCACCAAGTGCAGGGTGTGTTTAATTAAAAAGAATTGGTTAAGATCGATCTTTCCGGAATAGAGCAGGTTTGGTTCGTGTGGATAACCTCATCTAAGACTCTTCTTAGCTTTTTCGAAAGAGCTTTCGAAATGATTTTATAATCTACGCATAGAAGTGAAATGGGTATATAATTGGCTAATATACCACGGTTTCCTTTCTTTAAAAAATAGTCTCATATAAGCATGACACATCGTAGGAGGGGGGGGGGGGGGTGTGTGTTTCACTTGTGAAAATATTGCATGCAAAACTGTATCAAATTCATGTCCCAAAAGATGCTAACACGTCTGATAAAATTCAACACTAAGGTTATTCTCCCTGGAGCTTTTCCCGGTTTCATGTTTTAGATGCGATCCCAAATCGTCTAATGTTAATGTTACATCGCAGAAATTACTGGAATTTCCGAGAAAGCATCTTTAACATTAGCTAACATCTCAGATGACTTTCCTTCATCACTTTTATCTGACGTGTGTAAGGCCTGACAATATGTCTCAACAGTGTCCATGATTTCATGTCGAGATGCACATTTCTGATTGTTGTTATCTAAGCACCTTATTAACATATGAACACCTCTTGCTTTCTCAAGATTGAAAAATAATTGTGTTGGTGTTTCCCTCTGGTATACAGATGTGCTCGACTTCTAGTAATTGCACCTTTAGCTTTATGCTTCGTGATCCCAGAACATTTTGATTTTATGTTATTGACCTGGTCCATAATGTGAAGATCACCGTTTGCAACTTTGCGTGTTAGCAATGTTAATAAGCGCTCAAGGGCCTTAGTCTATTTACGCATGTGTCGTGCTTTTCAGATCGAATATCATTTGGGGATATCTGCAACTCACTTTTTAATGTTTACCCACCAGGATATGAGAGTCTGTAACTTAAATGTCCAGTAGCATTTAATGCAACAATGGTGTTCTAAATCATCCAAAAGTGAATTGTTCAATTTCCAGAAACCGGGAACGCATTTGATCGAATCTGCTTTATCTAGCCGATGAAAATGTGGCAGGATACACCCCTGAACTTACTAGATTCGCTCTCAAAAGCTTATTGCTTTATATTTTATATCAATTCTAGAGGAGTTTCGTCCATTAGCAGAGTGTCGTTTAAACATTAGTTGCAAAATAGTATCTCTAAATTTAGGCAGAGACAAGATAGCAGCACCGGCACTTGGTTCTGTGGCGACTGGATACAATAATTCGGCAGTTGCTATAAGTCTAAATTTGTCTATAGTACCTGGGTATTGTAACTTTGTCTCAGATCTTCTAGCAACATAAA
This sequence comes from Chaetoderma sp. LZ-2023a, assembly GCA_034401795.1. Lineage (NCBI taxonomy): Eukaryota > Metazoa > Mollusca > Caudofoveata > Chaetodermatida > Chaetodermatidae > Chaetoderma > Chaetoderma sp. LZ-2023a. The sequence continues at coordinate 66,328,283 of CM067360.1, forward strand.
AATAAATCATAGGGAGCAGTAGAAATCATCTAAATCTGACGTTAACGGCAGAGCGAAAGACACGCGTGCAACTCAGCTGCTGCTTCTGAATACTGTCGACGATCTCAGCTGCGAAGGTGCGAGTCATTGAGTGAAGAGCAGAGGCAGTGGATCTTTGACAAACTCTGGTCAATGGAATCGTTGGAAGAACGTCGCGTCTATGTTCAGACTTTGGTGACAAAGGTAAGCTTAGCTTCTAAAATTAGGCATACTCTACTATTGCTACTACTGCTACTATTACTGCTGCTGGTACTACTACTACTACTACTACTACTACTACTACTACTACTACTACTACTACTACTACTACTACTACTACTACTACTACTACTACTACTACTATTACTTCTACTACTACTACTACTACTACTGCTGCTGCTGCTGCTACTGCTGCTGCTGCTGCTACTCCTCCTACTACTACTACTACTTCTCGTACTACTACTACTACTACTACTACTACTACTACTACTACTACTACTACTACTACTACTACTACTACAGCAACAACAACAACTACTACTACTACTACTACTACTACTACTACTACCACTACTACTACTACTAAATCTGCCGAATAGCTGTTGACATATGGTGGAAATAAAATACAAAATGCAATTATATATGCAGGCGTGCGTACGTGAGCGGATGCACTCGTACTTAGTTTTTATTATTGGCACGCATTAATTCTATGAACCATGTCTTTGACAACGGACTGGCACTAGGATCTAGCTTATTCATCATCTGGAATGTAATTTTACCTTTTTCAATTGTTCGACCCGAGTGGGGTTCGAACCTGGCAATCCCATGGCAACTTTCGCCTAGCAATTGGGATGCGAGTGTTCTACCGCTGGACCACCATCCAGAGGACATATATCCTTTTTCACCATACTGGCTTTCAACCACCCGTCTCACAACCACACGAATTGCCTGAAATCTTGATGGTGTACATAGCAGATATCTAACTTTTACATTCTTCTGAGAGCCTTCCTGCTAGATCACAAGGCACTCGCAAGTATGTAGTTTTTATTATTCTCACGCATTAGTTCTATGAACCTGTTCTTTGCCAACGCACTGACACTCGTATCTAGCTCATTCATCATCTGGAATGTAATTTACCTTTTTCAATTTTTTTCGACCCGAGTGGGGTTCGAACCTGGCAATAATATGGCAACGTTCGCCTAGTAATTGGGAGGCGAATGCTCTACCACCAGACAACCATCCAGAGGACATAAATCCTCTTTCACCGGTCTGGCTTTCAACCACCCGTTTCACAACCACACGAATTACCTGGAATTTTGATGGCGTACATAGCAGATATCTAACTTTTACATTTTTCTGAGATCCGTTCTGCTAGATCACTAAGCACTTGCAACTATGCATTTTTTATTATTGTCAAGCATTAGTCCTATGAACCCTGTCTTTGACAACGCACTGGCCCTAGGATCTAGCTCATTCATCATCTGGAATGCAATTTTACAGTTGTTATTATTGTCAAGCATTAGTTCCTCACACAACACACATTTAAAAAAAGAATACAAACCCAAGGTATGTACAGTTAGGTAAAGACATAAAAAGGTATAAAAATACATTATATGGAGCACTAAAACTCGTCTAAAACTGACGTTAACGGCAGAGCAAAAGAAATGACTACTACTACTACTACTACTACTACTACTACTACAACTACTACTACTACTACTACTACTACTACTACTACTACATTCTATTCAGCCTCATTGAGAAATGTTTTCCATGGATCCTCAACACAAACAACACCAATTCCCTGAGATGCTGTATATTGTAGCATACAATATGAATAGTACATCACTATACGTTTGTTGGCCATGACGTCAGTTAAATCAACCAAATAGGTAATGATCGATGGTGGAAATAAAATACAAAATGCAATTATACATGCAGGCGTGCGTACGTGAGAAGGTGCGAGTGGAAGAACTGGAAATGAGCAGAACTTGTGCATATAATTCTCTAGGTGGAAGAGCCATGCGCATTGTGATGTTCGAAGGCGTACTCTGGAACAGTATTTGGATAGTAGGTGCTTTGCGTTTCACCCTGAAATAATCAATCGGGTAGAGGGATCAGCCTCCAAACACTCACACCCGATGCAATATCAATGAGTTTACTGATATTTGAATGTTTCTAACGGGCCAGTGAAACTGTGGGAAGGGGGTATGCCCAACTCATATGATCATGAGCTGAGTGTAATGCCTAGCCTATGCCATAAGTAAATTCATTATTATTCTAGGGTCCCATGCCGGGCTCATGACAGATTTGGGAGCATGGTGTAAAAAGAGCGTGCCCCATGACCATAGGGTACTGACGGATGCTTGTGAAGATAAAAATAGAGAGGGAGAAATGGACAAACCAAACGAAATGGCAATACGTCCTATGCTAATTTCCAATGCGTTTTGATTAAGTCTACCAAACATAGATATTTTCAGGAATGTCTACCAGACCGTAGTATCGCAAGTCAACTTGCAAAGTGTGTCTTTTACATGTTCCAGTAAAGGTCGTGTTTGAAAATTTGGTATCCCAAGTCAGACAACATTGATAATTGGCATAGGCCGTCTTAGGTTTTCTTTTACTTTTCCCATCTCTCTCTCTCTCTCTCTCTCTCTCTCTCTCTACCTCTCATCTCGCTCTCTCTCTCTCTCTCTCTCTCTCTCTCTCTCTCTCTCTCTCTCTACCTCTCATCTCTCCCTCTCTCTCTCTCTCTCTCTCTCTCTCCCTCTCTCTCTCTCTCTCTCTCTCTCTCCCTCTCTCTCTCCCTCTTTCTCTCTCTCTTTGTATTTTTACTTCGCTCACGTCCGCGACATATTAAATCCGGGGCCGCAATCCGAGGCCGCAGCAATGCTTTGGCAACATGACCCCAATTCCTCTCCCACTGGGCCCTGCTTGGAAAATCTTCTCAGAGATAGATACAAGACCACATGAACATCTATTGGTAGTTTTATTAATTTGGATTCAACAAATTACTGACCACATCTTACAGCCACATCATCCCTGTGACCACAGTTTGATCTGATGATAAAGGCGCATTCATCTATACGGTTTTCATTTCCATTACATATGATATTATCCATCAGAACTGGCCCGGTACCTGTATCGAAACGGCTATGAAACCGAATTTGTCGTGCACTCGTCGTCCTGTGAATTAAAATAGCAAATAGTTGTACTTAAATATTGTAAACATGCCTCAATATACTTAGTAATTTGCCATAGTAGTAATCATTGGTACTGGCTTACAGCATGAAAAGCTCATGCACCAGTTGTAAGAGTGTGTACGTCCTTCATTAACAGCATGGATACATGGGGGAGTCAGCCATCCACCCATTCATGCATCCATCCATCAATCCGTCCATCCATCCATCCATCCATCCATCCATCCATCCATCCATCCATCCATCCATCCATCCATCCATCCATCCATCCATCCATCCATCCATCCATCCATCCATCCATCCATCCATCTATCCATCCATCCATCCATCCATCCATCCATCCATCCATCCATCCATCCATCCATCCATCCATCCATCCATCCATCCACGCACCCACCCACCCATCCATCCATCCATCCATCCATATATCCGTACGTCCATCCATCCATCGATCCGTCTAGCCATCCATCCATCCATCAAACCATTCCTCCAGCCAGAGAGAGAGGGAGAGAGAGAGAGAGAGAGGGAGAGAGATGAGCAAAATAAAAGAAAAGCTAAGACGTCCTAATGGCAATTAACAATGTGGTCTTACTTGGGATACCACCTTTTCAAATACGCATTATATATATATATATATATATATATATATATATATATATATATATATATATATATATATATATATATATATATATATATATATATATATATATATATATATTTATATATATTAACTGGCAAATCGACAGAGAGCGAGCACGAGAGAGGGAGGGAGAGAGAGAGAGAGAGAGAGAGAGAGAGGGAGAGAGAGAGACAGACAGAGAGAGAGAGCGAGGTGTGGGTGGAGCTTAGCTAGAGATGGGTGGGGCATAGTTAAAACCAGAAAGGTCCATTACGGCATGAATGGCGTGTTTCAGAACATTATACAGGTAAGCTATTGTTGGGATCGATCTCTGAACACCCTGACTATCAATTTCCAAGAAACTATACATGTAAGCTGTTGAATATTTTGAAAATAATATGAATTGGTGCTGTTGCTGCCTAAGTGCCCAGCCAGAGTAGTTTCAAAACATTCAACATCATGTTCATTAAATAGCAAATAAGTCATACAACGTATCGGACTATATGAGATTTGATGGCGGTCTATATGGAACAATTTGTGACGTAATAATTGTGACATCATCATACAGGCGTTGCCCTGAGTGTGACGTCATACGAAGTCAGATGATGGCTGGATACCCTGGAAAGGTGAATTGATTACGACGTTAGCCTGCATGTGACGTAGTTGATCATGATGTCATGTACTTGATCGATAAACTGGATTCCTCCTTTATATACACATTTTATCTTACCCGAATCCTAACATTCTACAGACAACGACAGCAGCGTCATGATTGAAATAATTATCACAGACAGTTCCCCATGTGCCATTCACAAGGATCTCAATACGGCCTTCTTCAGGGATAGAGCCATTGGCTAAGCGAATATCAGCCACGTACTGTGTCGACCTTACACCTGCAGAAGACGATATATTCAGTGTCTTAGAGCTGCTCTGAAGTAGATACTTTTAATAGCAGAAAACAATGGTGGCATTCTAATGGAGGAATCCGATCTCGCACTCAATTATATGACGTCATACATATTTACGCCATATGTAGACTGACGTCAAAATACATAGGGATGTATAGCCTATCTATTTCCGTCATAACTTTGAAAAGTACGCCAACTGTGCATAATATATGTTTTGATGGAATATGGTATTTATTAAAAGAAGTATGTTGAATTATCTTAAAGTAATTGGATTTGAAGTAGTTGCTGCAATAACCTGCCCTTGGCAGCAACAGCATCCAGTGAAATTAGTTTGAAAATATTCACCAGTTTACCTGTATAGTTACGTGAAATTGGTATTCCGCGATCATGATTCAACTTATATACATTGATTCCAGCACGCTTACAAAGTGGGCGGAGCTTAGCTAGCAATGGGCAGGGCATATCTGGATTCCTCTATTGGGAATACTTCAAAGATGAGAGATTTACTACTGGACTATCAACTACGAGTATATTCATTATACTGAAACAGCAAAATAAAGAAAACAACATGTAACATTATGCAAAATGTATTTTTACGACAGTGTGTAAATTTTGACAATACTGTTGCCATCTTATAATAAATGGAGTGATTCATATCTAGTTATGCATCGCCCAGTTCTAGCTAAGTTTCGACCACTCAGTAGCCGTAGTGGAATCAATTTGATAATGCGAATCATTAATTCCCAGTATCTAAATGTCTACGTAACTATGACAATTGGAGAGCGAATTTGTCATACGACTTGTCTTCCTCTAGTTCCTGAATTGGCCGTCTCGCATGTGAGAACTTTACGGCGATGCTATTTTCCTCGTAGCTGACCATTTTCCCGTTAACAAAGCAGACATGCGAATCCTCACACCTTCGGCGATACCCGATCTGTTTCCTGCCACCAGGTCTACTCTGCCTGACAATTGGTGTCTCTCAGTTCCACCCATTTAAAATAGATTGCTACCTTAGCACATTAAAATGCCGTTTTATTATCGATTCCACCAATTTGACATTTCCTCTAATGCCTTTTTTCGAAAACAGAGAATCGGGAGTAGTCTGAAATCGATGTTTCTAAATGTGGCAACAACATCTTCCAGTCAAAATAGGTTTAGATATTCAACATAATATTTCATGTAAAATGTACGTGAAATTATTTGAAATACTAGATTAAAATATAAAAAATACACAAATAAACAACCAAACAAATAAATAAATAAATAAATAAATAAATAAATAGTGCGGACGGATGGGTGTGTTAACCCTTAAAAGTTGTGTATTTTACGTTTTAATGTAGTGGCGGCGCTCCCCCCAACGTGGTTATCTACCGTGGTAGATAATGTAAAAATAATAGATATTGTTATTGATAATAGTAAAATAATAATGGTATTGATAATAGTAAAATAATAGAGTTTAAGAGGTGGTCTGCTAATGGAGGTCGTAGGAGGATGAGGAGGAGGAGGCTGAGGAGGAATGCAATGTCGGCCGGCCGGTCTCTACCTGGGGCCTTTTGCGAGTATTTAAGCAGAGCGCGTCTGTCTAGTTTGCTATCGCTATTTGTTCTTTTGAAAGAAAATGTATAGAGATTTTAAGAGAATAATTTTTTAAAATATTAAGCATGTGTTAAAGACATAACAAAATGGCAGATAATTTAAGCGCCGATATTAAAGAATGCGAAGATGGTGTTAATGTGATTTTTGCAGCAGATGCGTGATTAAACGTGGATCTACCCAATTCACCTGATGAAGATGTGGATCACCTTTTAAATCAGGGTTCTATGTTGTATGAACCCGACTTTTCAATTCCGCACGTATCTGATGAACATAACGGCGTTGCATTACGCGAAGTCATTCTTGAACTGTCTGTAACCGATGCTGATTTTTTCAATTATTTGGACGATTTATACGATTTTGACGTAATCATACCTGCACAACCTGCTTCTACCGATGATCAAACCGCACATACTAGAACTGAACTATCTATTCCTGATCTGAGTACGGTACCATCATCATTTGTTTATTATCCTCATAACGAATGTGACGTAATTGATTCTAATTATTCGACTGATGTAGGTGATGGACACGATCTAAATTTAATTGACGTTGTGCCTTTCGCTAATGACCAATCTCAGGATTTAGTATGCCTTCTTAATGATTAAGATGAACATTTATTTGACGATGTATCCCTTCTTGACTTTCTGGTGCCTTCATCTAATGACATATCTCTGGATTTAGCATGTCTTCCTAATGATTACGACAAAAATTATTTGATAATGCGCCAGTTCCTGTACGTATTGAGCCTACTGCTAATGGCATATCACAGGATTTAGCATGCCTTCCTAATGATTCTGACCTAAATTTACTTGATAATGCGCCAGTTCCTGTACGTATTGTGCCTTCGGCTAATGACATATCACTGGATTTATCATGCCTTCCAATCGATTCCGTCCTAAATGTATGGGCCGATGTGTCTGACTGTATCGTGCCTTCGGCTAATGACTTATCTCTGGATATAGCATACCTTCCTAATGATTCCACTTATCGCATCGATGTTCCTACTCATCAAACTCTTATTGACACACAAGCAAATCATTCGATAGATGAAATTAGTCTCATTGCTGATGAAATCAGGCGATGTATATCAGAGAATATAGTGCTTACAGATGATCTAGTTAATCATTATTTGCAACACTATGAGCATGCTCAAATCGGAGGGTCGGTAGTTGATTATACCGACTATATATCTGTGGAGACTGCACGCAAATACCGCAGTAAAAAATTTCTTCTCGAGGGTATTGAATATAATGTATCTTTTAAAAGTTATCCTATAGCCGATACACCGCTTTCTCATTCTGAGTTCGTGTCAAGCGTCTTTCAATCTGTGCTCGATATGCATAGCGAATATAGTAATGTTCAGCCGAATGATCACGTGAGAATCGAGTTGAATCACCCTTCTTTGGAAATGCCGATAGCGATGGATTTTAGGCCATGGAATGAAATTACGCCTGACATAATTTTAGAATCAGTGGAAAAAGTCATTCAGTCAAATACTGATTGTAGGTTATCAGAGGGTTTTGAATTTCACGTTTTGCGTGTAGAGGACTACAACTCAGGTGGACGAAATGATACTCTCCTAGGCACGAGCAATTCTAGACATGTACATTTATTCAATTTACATTCATCTGATTTAGATGCATACATGCGTATAAAAAATGTTTTATTCCCGTATGCGTCGAATATCCATTCTGTTTCGCGGCAAGGATATTTTTAGGAATACAATTTATTGAGAAAATGAACACATTAATCTGTGCAAATGAATGGAATAATTTGATAAGTAATAAAACATATTTGACGCATAGGGCGCGTGAATATCATACGGTTTGTAGTATTCCTGTACGCGAAATTAATAGTACTGATTGGAACCAATTTCAGGAACATTTTCACAATCAATTTTCTATTCAAGTATACTCAGAGTCAACGCATGAATGCCTATTCGGTTGCGCTTCCTCGAGTTTACAGTGCATAAATCTTATGCATTCAGAACGTGATAATCATCTGTCCTTAATCACGTCTATGGCAGCATTTGTTATGGTACGTAATTACTGGAAGAGGTGTAATGCGTCATACTCTAATGATCACTCATGCTCTGCATGCTGTCATAGTTGTCAGACACCGTATTCTGATAAAGGATGTTGTACTTCTACGGACGCTACGCATAAGATAATGTGTACTGATTGTCATCGAAAGTTTTATAACCGTCAATGTATATCGAACCACCTCTCTAATGGGACCTGCGAAATGGTGAACGCGTGCCCCCACTGTTTCAGTCGCATACGTAAAGATGACAATGAACACGTATGCGGTATGACAAAATGTCACGCGTGTAAAGAAAAGTATGTTATTACTGAAAAGCATACGTGTTATCATAAAGTAATTGAATAGCCTATTACGTCATTATCCCATGCACGCTCTATGCATACGAAAGACGACACTTGTAGTTACGAATGTTTTCAAAAATACATCATTTACGACACAGACCACATATTTATCGCCTATCGACAGTAGCAATACTAATATTCTAGCTGAGCATAAGGTCAATCTCGTGGTTGCCAACATATGTTGTGATGCGTGTTTCGAGCAATCACTCGAAGATGATTGCTCTACATGTCATTGAGGCACGAATTATGGATATGTTCGCTTTCACGGGTTAGACGCGGTGGATCAGTTCGTTAGCTGGTTGACACGTGTTAAGTCAGCGCGTATCGGTAAATGAATCACTAGAAAATATGTTTTCTCTGACTACTTGGTGATCACTCACAATTCACGTGCCTATGATTCTCTTTAACTCCTTCAATGCAATTGCAAAACCGCTAACACGCATCTTAAACCTGCAAATATTATCACGCATGGTCGTTCAGTTCTCTCATTTGACATAGGTACTATTCGGTTTATCGATTCCATCAACTTTTTTCCCCTTTCATTATGTAAGGTGGGCGATGCTTTTAATCTTTCTGTTCGAAAGGGGGTATTTCCCCATCAGCTCAACACACCTCAATATTGGGGTACGGTAATACCCTTTCCGGAGAGGGAGATATTCTGCCCACAAAATATGAATGCAAATGAATTAATCGAATTTGATCGATGGCACAACTACCAGATATCTAGACACGAGCGCTACAATGTCGATAAAAATCTCATCGAATGTTGTAATGATGACGTAACCGTCTTCCGCGTAGCCATGTCTCGATTTAAGACTTTATTTTCTGAATCGAAGGATGGCCAAAACCCATTTGTGACAGGGATGGCGCTAGTGGGAGCGTGTAACGCTGCCTATCATGCGTTATGGCTTCGACCTGAGAGCGTAAGACTATACCTGATTTCTCACTAAGAGCAAAACGTGCTTATAGCGTTTTGGGTGTAGAATGGATGGAATGGGTCAGTTAATGCGAGGGTCGCCAAATCGCGCATGCGCTAAATGGCAGTGAACAGAAAATATGCGGACATCATGTGGATGGAATTGATGTTTCAGAAAATATTCTTTACAAGTTCTTAGGTTGTAAATTCCACGGGCAAGCGTGATAAGCGTGATACGACATATACACCATATGGTGATCAGACATATGAAGAAGCATATTCCGCGCTTCAATGTCGCATTTCTTTATTTGAATCGCGCGGATATATGGTGATAATTATGTGGGAATGCGACTTTAAGAAACAAGTTGCTGATTCCTCCGAGCTAAACGAGTTTATCACCGAATTGGACTTAGCACACCCAATATCACGATGTGATGCGCTATTCGGTGGCCGTACATCCGCAATTCGTTTATTATTGGAAGCGGATGAGCATACCACACTCGAATTTTAGACTGCGTATCCATGTATCCTTCAGCGATGAAACAACGTTGTTTTCCAGAATGCGCATATACGGTTCTAAGAGGTGATGACCTGAGTGATAAGACGGCGCATGACCGCTTTGATCTTATTAAATGCAAAGTCCTTCCACCTCGTGATTTAAACTTTCACGTGCTACCTGCTAGAATAAATTCATGCCTCATGCTTGTACTATGCGCCGAATGCCCACAAAATGAGCAATCTTCTGTATGCGAACATATGGAAGAACAGCGCAGTGTATGTGGAATATGACCCACTCCAGCGTTACAGCTAGCTATACGCAACGGTTATGTCATTAAAAATGTATGAATATGGCATTATCACACGTCATCGCAATATGAGCCGCATGGCGACGATGGGTTATTTTCAGAATACATTAACCGGGTTTTTTTAAATTAAACAGGAAAGTAGCAGTTATCATGATTGTGTCGGTAGTGAGAGTGAAAAGGCGAATTATGTGGCTGACTATTATAAACATGAAGGAATACAGCTCGACCATGCCAAAATATTGAATAACCCGGGTTTGCTCTTTGTTACTAAATCCTGTTTGAATATTTTGTGGGGACGATTTTCTCTTCCTGATCATAAAAAGAATAGCATGATATCAACACGTAATGGTCTTCTCTCCCTTCTGAATGATAAAAGTAAAACTGTACGCACCATTACATTCCTATGCAATAGTCTTCTAATGGTCTCCTATTCGGTCAATGATGAGTACGTTCAGTCGCCATTAAATACCAACTGTATTCTTGCATCTTTCGTGACAGCTTATGGTCGAATAAAACTGTATGAAGTCTTGTCCTTACTCGGATGCTGCGTAGCCTATCACGATACGGAGTCGGTGGTATTTAGTACCCGTGAAGGTGAGCCGACCATTCAAGAACGAAGTGGGTATCTAGGTTCTTGGACAAGTGAAATACCCTCCGATTATGAATTAACAAGTTTTTGTGCACTCGGTCCAAAAAACTATAGTTGTGAAATGAAGCGTCGTGATGATCCATCGATCGTTAAGCAGGTGACGAAGGTTAAAGGTTTAACACTGGGTACTGAACAATCAAAACAAGTTAATTTTGATACAATGGAAAAATCCATTGAACAAATTATAAACGATGGTGGAATTACGGATAGTAATAGCGTACTATTAAGCTACCCATCAAAGATAACGTGCACTGATCATTTTAGAATTATTTCAGTAAATAGCAGTAAGATTTATCATCAGTACCATATGGTTACACTAGCGTAATATAACTAGTGACATTGCACTTTTTTCAGTCAGTATGTAAACAATGTCGGTGTCATCCATGTCCGCTGAAACCGCACTAGCTGCTCGCACTATGATAGTAAATATTGCTAGTCTGTGTAACGCTGATAAGGATAAGATGCGTGCATTGATTATGAGGAGCATGCGGTTCGCTTTAAGAGATGACAAAATTAATGCAGGAAGAATTATTCTCATGTCTGAAATTAGCAAGGGTTTATTAACCGAATATGGGATAGACATAGTGCATTGGGTATGCGTATTATTGTTGCGAAGCTACATTAATCGGTGTCTTTCTCATTCATAATGTATGCTTAGTTATCGTTCGCATTTCAAGGCTAATATTACCGTGAACATATTTTGACTGAAAGTTGTTGGCATCATCCATGAACTTACAGACAGATAGTATTCAAAATAGTGTGTGCATCCTGTGATAATACGCATTGACTTTAGTGTACCGAGTCTCTCAGTCGTGTAATGGTTAAAAGTTCGTCGTACGCATTATTGCTCATAAAGTGCGAGTTGAGCTGTAGTAGACGGTGTCTTGTCCCGCGTGAATATGTGCATTGTTGATCGAACAAATGCGCTCCATAAATTCAAATTAAGCGCGTCTATGCATGCCATTGCAACGCGTGTGTTCCTCTGTACGCCATTGTGCGCATGGTATTTATGCCAGATGGTGTTCAATCCGTGTGCGGCTGTTCGTTATTGTTACTAATGATCTATAATTGCAGCAGTTTCACGCTATGAGTATTCATTCTCCATGATGTCGTCTTCTTCTTCTTCTTCTTCTTCTTTTCGTTCGCTGACCATACCGCCAGTCCTAAAGTGACAATCGACATGATCATAAGCGTTAAGTGCGTCGATCCATGGTGTATTAGAGTGCGCCGTGCGGCCTGGAACCTCCGTCTTCAGCGCTCGAGGTTTCTGTCAGGATTAACTCACCCTTACCTCCCTTAGTCGCCTCTTACAACACGCAGAGGATACGGAAGGTGTATTCTACGCCCCCACATACAGGGCAAATGATGTCGTCTGATCCTTGCTTTAAATATTTAAATCACTCGGCGTTTTGGTGCCATCTTGGTAATACACGAAAAGTTGTGTATCGATCTACGGCAGTTTCATCCTGACGGTTATCCTACTAAACGTGCTTTATATCTCAGCGTAGTAGCGTTTAAACATATGTTACATATCATACCCGATCTTGAGGATGCAGTAAAAGGAGCGCGCATAAAAGAAGGCGTACTATTTAAATATTCTTTGGACAATTCTCTTTGTATTTCTATCTGTGACGAATTTCCGTGTATTGACATACGCTATTTTTTCTGCTCTGACGCAGAACCACTTGCCACGTGTTGTGCATTATACCTGCAAGACAACGAGTGGGAATTATTGAAACAGAATGCGAGTAATTTGCTGACAGCATTACCTAACTTGTACGTGCCTCCTGACGTGAGTGGTGACGTGTTGTTTAGCCCGATACCTCAGTGCTTTTACGGTGTGAAAAAGCGAGAACATGAATGACATTCCATCCACTAGTGATTCCGCAGAGATGTCTAATCACGCCACGCTTACTACGGACGCTATATACCTCGATGAGTTTTTAAGCGATGATGAACTAAATCCCGTCGATGACGACGATGCCGTCAAACTGTGTCACTATTGTAAAACTATGGGGCTGCCACCATTATTGTCTTACGGATCATGTGCAAAAGATAAGCAAGAAATTATTCGCATTCATGCTGTGTGAAAAGATATATTCGTTGGGGGTGCGAGATTGTTACAGATGTCTAGTAAATCATCCTAGTCAACGTGAACATTCTTGTTTAGGGATTGTTGACAATTTTGAGCTGTATAATGAGGCAGCATTATTAGAAATGGACGAAGGCGAATATTGTGCTCAACTAGCCTGCCATTACGATATATATATGAACATTGTACTGAACTGTACCATATGTGTATGATGGAATGGTATAGGTACATTGTGGATGTAATATATGAAAAGCAAATGTTGTCGCCATAACTATAATTAATATTTTCTCTATGCGCGTATTAATGTATTTATTATTATTTAAAACTAACCGTGTTTTAAGCATTAAAACACACGGATAATTTTTAATAAAATCATATACGTATTTTATTTAATTTTTTTAAAATAACATAATTAATTGTTTTATTTCGTCAATCATAGCTTTGGAAAATATGTTGTATTTTGTGTGTTTTTTCGTATCTTTGTAACGATATGTATTATTGATGTATGTATTAATAAAAAAAAATGTTTTAAAATCGGATTTCACTTGTTCAGTACTAGCACCTGCTCTCTCTCTCTCTGTATCCGTCACTAGCGACTCGCTATTCACTCCCCTGCCTCCTCCGCACACGCTGGTATGCCCGCTTTTCACTTTGCAGAGGCACTTGACAGCGCATGCCATTGCTATTCTTTAGAGAAGAATGGTCCAGGTGAATGATTGATAGAGTGAGCTGAATAGCGCATATTTACATAAAACATTTCATGGCAAAATATTCACCGAATATTGTGTTTATTTTTGTAACTATTTAAAGATGTCGTGGAAACGTCGCACAAGTATCTGATGTCATAGTCATACACTTAAATGTTCATAGCATTTCTCCCACGTCTCGAGTATCTGACGTCACAATCATAGAATTTCTCCTAAATTATGATGCAATTCTTAAATAGACATAACATTTCACCTACGTCACGAGTATCTGAGGTTGCAATCATAGCATTTCTCCTAATTTTATGTCACAATTCTTAAATGATCATATCATTCCTCCTACGTCACGAGTATCTGACGTCGCAATCGTAGCATTTCTCTTAAGGTTATGGCGCATTTTACATGGACATAGCATTTCGCCTACGTCTCGAGTATCTGACATTGCAATCGTAGCATTTCTCCTAATTTTACTGGGCATTCTTAAAAGGACATAGCATTTCTCCTACGTCATGAGAATCTGATGTCGCAATCGTAGCATTTCTCTTATGTCACGAGTATCTGACGTCACAATTCATAATGCTCGCTATCCAGTAAGCATTGATAAACTATTCGCAGAAGAGTAACTACATATTACATCGTAGTGACGGTTCACATATGTATATGTGCATGTGCGTATACCTCCTTAGTCATACGGTGACGCATGTGTGCTGATGCAATGGCAACATCGCTTGACTGCAATACGTCATTACGTCACCCATTTACTATGATTGTCTGCGGACCAATGCAGTGCAGTAAAACTGAGATGATAAAAGCACTAATAAGAGATCCCTACGCCATTACTCCCCCTCCACACAGGATTGTGTAATGCTACGGTGCATGGCAAGATGGGTATAACGATTTGGCGAAAGAAGTTGAATTTAAAGAGGGTGTGAATGTTGAACTAGACAGAAGTTGCAGAACATTGGTGGTACTCGACGATTATATGAATAAATGCGATGAGAATGTGGCTGACCTATTTACAAAACGTTCTCACCATGAGAATTGTAGTGTAAGATATGTCACACAAAATCTGTTTCACAAGTCGCGTAATCAACGCGACTTATCAGTTAACTGTCACTACATGGTACTGTTTAAGAATCCACGTGATGCATCATCCATTCATTCTTTATCTAATCAGATGTACCCAGGCAATGCAAAGTATTTGATCGAATCATATAAGGATGCTACACATGAACCTCACTCATATCTACTCCTACATTTGAAACAGACGACACCTGACAATATCAGACTCCGTTCATCTGTTCATCCAAGAGGGCTGCTACGTTTACATACCTAAGAAAAATGGCATCAAGTAAAACGGAACACCATTTACCTATGGTGCAATATTTGGCTAAAGTAAAGCCTTCAATCAGAAATGATGTAATCAAACAGTGTTCGAACGAATTGGTGGATGTTCTATGCGAATCATGCCTAAACGTATTACGTGGGAGTGTTCATCTCACTAAAATACGATACAAGCAGCTGAGTAAATATAAAGCAAAAATGCGAACGCTGACTAGTCGCGGTGTGCCATATGCATGTAAAAGAAAATTGCTGCAAACAGGCAGATTTTTAGGAGCCTTATTACCAGCGGTGATCGGTACGCTAGCGCCATTAATTGGTAAACTGTTCAGGTGAAAAGATGGAACATACACGTAACATGGTGCTAGTTCCTCACGAATAGATAGGTAATTTAAATGAACAGAGTAAAATATCGTTGCTACAGACAGATCCATTGATACGTAAAGCTATTAGTCTCGACAACGAGGTATCCAATATATTAGCCAGACATGATCTGACTGAAAATGAAAAAGCAAAATCGTATTCACAAGTATTGGATAAGTATAGGCATTACTATCAGCAAACGCAAGGACATCAACAACAATATCAACCATTACCGCTACAGCCCATAACTAACTACGACGCACTGCCTGCACATACACTTGAACGTATGATGAGGGGAATACCAAAAACGTACAAGACAAAAGCCAGTGGAGTAATTGATCTTTTACGTTCGGTTCCTGAATGTGTTCATGTTAATGACTTGGGTGAAGTGACAATAGAGGGTATGTTTTCCCAAAAAGTAATGTACTCGACCTGCTTACAAACGTAGTAGCGCATGGGTGTAAACTTCTTATGGCTGGTATGCATGATCAAGGGGAGGGAAAGTTTCTTAATCTGTTAGATGACCTAAACATACTCCGCAGATTTGTATGGCAAGAGAAAGCGATGAGACAGATATATAGTGGTGCAGAAAAGGATGTTAGCGCCAGTGAGTACACGTCCACGCCTGTGAGCAAAAGAATACGTAGAAAGAGTTCTCTAGCGGGCATCAGGAAGAAAAAGCGGCAATCAATTCCGGTTTGGGTAAATCTAGATAAGTCATGAATTATGTTAAATTGCCGAAAGTATATTTTGATCTGAAACAGTACAAGACTTTTGGTTGGAAAGAAAAGCTATATAATGTGTTCAAAGGTAAAATACCTTGCAACTACATCGGCAAATGGTTAACACACCAAGAAGTATATACCCTACACAGACCATGGAGAACACAGTTTGACAGGCGAAAAATAAGAGTTTCATCCATCGATAAACTATGGCAGGCAGATCTATGCTCGATAGGTATGCTGGCAAAAGAGAACAACAATGTGTTATATTTGCTATCCATAGTTAATGCCCTTTCAAAATATGCATCGGTGGAATGCCTGTTTAGTAAAACGTCATCAGCAGTCAAGAAAGGGTTAGAAACAATATTGGAGCATACTGAGCCTCGCCCACACGCTATTCAAACAGACAAAGGGGGCGAGTTCATAAACTGTGTAATGAAAAAATATTTGAAAGATAATGGAATACATTTCTACCCTTCTCAAAATGAAACGAAAGCAGCAATGGTAGAGCATTTTCAACGCACACTGAAGGGTCGAATATACAGATACATGACGCATAAAAAGACATGAAAGTATATCGATGTATTACCTAGTTTAGTCACAGCATACAATAACACCATGCATTCCAGTACGTGCATGGCTCCTTCCGAAGTCGACAATAGTATGGAGTTAATCGCATGGAGAAATATATATGGAAAGAAGACGAAGATACGTTCCAAATCTAAAAACAGCCCTACTCAAGGCGACCATGTTAGAATATCACAAGCAAAAATGCCATTTGAAAAAGCATATCGTGGGCAATGGAGTCGCGAAATGTTTAACGTTCGTGAGGTGCTTACAGACAAATATCCATACTTATATAAATTAGAAGACTATGGAGGTGACCAGATTATTGGTACTTTTTATCATGATGAGATATAGCAAGTGATAGAAGAAAATGATAAAGAGTACGCCGTGGAAAAAATACTTAAAAGTGGGAAAAATAAAAAGGGACAACGTGAGTACCTGGTAAAGTGGCTTGGTTACCTGGATAAGTTTAACACATGGGTTAATGAACTAAGTAATATACATCATTGACAATGGATGAATATATGGAGAGAAGATCGGATCAGAGCATGTGGCGAATGATGGGTTCGCGAGTACTGAAAGAAGAAATAGTCTACCTAGCTCAAATTATAATAATTTATATCATAATCATTACATGTATCGTGAATCTGCGTATACAAAATGGGCAATCAGGCATATGGATATCGCTTTTGAGTGGATGTCTAGGGTATATATTGCCTAGTCCATGCATAAAGACGTCCATACATCATTCAACTCAAAATGAATGAGGATCAGTGTTACATAACGCTTCTGAGCAATAGTAGTGCCCAGTTATTTCCAGACAATAAGATATCAGAGTTTTGAACACGTCTGCAAACTCCATTAATATTAGATGGCAAATGGGAAGTGGGCCTCTCGAGTGTGTTAGATCCGAGGAGTTGGCTTACTATTGCGGAGGAAGGTTTTGTACAAATATATGCATTTACTAAGAAGAAGATAAAGAAGAAGAAGAAGAAAGGTAGTGATGCAACAGAAGACATTTGCAAAGATGTCGCCAGCACATCAGAAATAGAAAAGACAACAGCTTTTCCACTAGTTTTAAAAGATAGTTTCGGTAATCCACGTCCTGCCGATTGGGGAAAACGGTCACGAAATGCTCGGGGAAAAGATGTGCGAAATGATCAAACAAATAATGCCGGTAAAAAGGTTCACGTAGAAGCGAAAATTTGTATTATGTGCAATCAGAAGCTCCATTTATCAATGTGCCGAAAGGGTACTATGCCGTAAAACATATGGTAGACTATCTAAATGGCCAGATAGAGAGCAAGACAAGATTTGGACACAAACACACATTTTTCAATTTTTACTTGCATCACACAAATCTAGTTTTTCTCACAGTTAAAGCTAATTACGCTATACGTTTAGGTGGAGATGTAGTAAATGTAATCGGATTCGAAGCAGGAAAATACATATGTGACCTATAGACTTTAAAGAATCATTTCATTCAAATCGTGACGGTGGTCCTACGACAGCGTATTTATACTGCGACATAGTCCCACACAGCATGGTAGGCGATACTTCACGCTACTCAGAGTGATACCCATTTCTAGTACAGATGGAGGAAAAGATATATGTCAGTGGACGTTTCCTGATATTCAATACCGTTCCTTGTCAAAGAACTACATAGATACTATTGGAATACTTATAATGGATAGAGATGGCGCCAATGTCCCATTCGAGGATGGAGCATCGCCTAGTGTACTCTGTTTGCATTTCAGACGATGATGACAATGATAATGAGAGGGACAATAAGAGGGACAATGATAGGAAGAACGAACGCACCAGTGCTTGCACGTTACTACGCAAGTCAAGTGGGTCATGGATGTATTCCAGTTTTTGTAGGCGCACGATACCAATCAGGACATGGACTCAGTAATATCTTAGGTGGTCTATTACATTCAGCAATAACTTTCACAAAAAATGTGGCTAAATCTGTAGGTAAACAAGCTCTTAGTGCTGGAATCGGACTAGCTGAGGACGTAATGGCTGGAAAAATGTTAAAACAACATTAAAATCGAGAGCACGTGTTGTTGCCAGGTCTTTGATACCTGAAGCTGTAACAGCGGTGTGAGGTGGTTTAAGACCACCTCAACCTAAGCGTAAAAAGAGGAATAATACTGATAATGCTCAGTCAATGCGTGCGATACCAAAGAGGAAGGGTCGCAATAGATGTCAGAGAAAACAAGCTGATATCTTCAATTAACAAACAACATGGAACTTAATCAGATCTCCGAGTGCTCGAAGAGTGAATTAGACATTTTTCAGATGCATCCCATAGTGATGACATTGGAGTCTGCAAAATGGGAACAGTTTCAGCCTGTATCTAGTTTATCAGATAGTGGTCCGATCGAGTTTCACATCAGTGGGTCTGTCGATAGACATTTAGATCTTGCGCAATCTCATCTTTTGATTAAAGTTAAGCTAGTAAAGCTAGATCGAAATGGTGATGAAAAGACACTCGAGGCGAATGACCTGATAGCACCTGCGATTAATCTATTGCATACGATGTTCTCGCAAGTGGATGGGTTTTTTTAATGGATAGCGTATCAGTGACTCGAACGAAAATTATGCTTTCCGCTCGTACATCGAGACGTTACTAAATTATGGCAGCGATGCCGCATCCTCGCATCTACAACTTGCTGGATGGAAAATAGATGATGCCGGCGAATTTGATAACATCGCTGATACTATCTTAGGATTTCAAGCACGTAGAAGAATGATGGCGCAGAGTAAAATGGTGAAAAATTAATAGGCTGCATACACAGCGATATGTTTCTGCAGGACTGATTCCGTTGATTTAAGAGTACGCCTACAGAGGTGTAAAGATGCATTCGCCATTATGGCCATGGAAGGAGTGAGGCCTAAATTGAAAATAATGTTGGCTAACTTATTTGTACGCAAAGTTGTCCCTTCAGCAGATCTGCTAGTGGCGCACACCGTTACTCTGAGACAGACAAGTGCGAAATATCCCATTTGCAGGGTAGTGTGTAAGACTTTTACAGCACCTGCGGTGTTATGAGCATCGATAGAGATAATATATTTATTGGTCAGCTACCCACTAGAGTATTATTCGCGTTTGTACCTAATGATGCCTATAATGGTGTGGTACATAAAAATCTATTCAAGTTTGATAACAATAACACTACCTACGCTACATGTTATATAAATGGAGAAGAGGTTACAACATCGCTAATACGTCCTTCGTTTAGCGACGCCATTTACTCGGATGCCTATTTCTCACTATTCAGCAGTACTGGGGCATTATTCAAAGACCATGGCTACCTGATAAATAAGACGCAGTTCAGACATGGAACCACATTGTTCACATGGGATTTTACGCCAAATCTAGCTGATTCAGAGCATCGCTACCCTACACCCACTAGTTTGCTAAGAGGCGTCTTCCATTTTGCTCAAGCACATCCCGCTACAACCAATGTAATTTTCTATGCTGAATTTGATAATACGATAGAAATTGGATCAGACCTTAACGTATTAACAGATTATTAACAAATATGTTGAATACATTTGAAATAGAGGATCTATTATTCGGCGACAATAAAATGCGTGAACACTTTCTTGGTGTTTCTCCAATTGACAATGTACCCGCACATATTAAATATCTCCCAGCCTCATTAGTAATAAACATGCATCCCAGTAATAAATCCGGACAACATTGGGTGGCAGTTTATTACAGTAGAAATGGAAATGCTGAATACTTTGATCCTTATGGAAGATGCCCTTCTGACGGAAGGATGATATCAAATGTACAAAATGGACACCGTGCACGTGTTTATTATTACAACATTGTACGTGTTCAACCAGCCGTGATGACAACTTGTGGATATTATTGCGTATATTTCATATACCATCATTCGAGAGGTGTACAAATGAAGCACATATTATGGGCCCTAAGAAACAGAGACAAAAATGACACGATAGTGAAACATCTGACATGCAGGCTTATGAATAAACAGAAAAAAGTATCCTATTTAATGTATAATTATTTATGTACTATGTTTTCTTTTTTAATTATCGTGTATAAATATCGCTAATATTTATCATAAGAAAAAGTGCACGTGTCAATAAAAATACATTTATTTTGTAAAAATATGTTATTATTTCTTCGTGTTCCCTTCTCACCCCTTATGCATCCATCTTCAATTATCACTATTTTTATCACTATTTTCATACATCGCGATGGATGAATGCCAATAATGGATAAAAAATATTAATGATACACTAGGCACAAGAGGCGTACCACAATGATCCAAAGATCCGTAATTAATCGTATTCACATCGTGACAATGGCAAAATGCGGACATATTTGAATACAGAGGAAACCATATGATGTGCTCTGTAATTGAAACTTGCATATCAATTCCAGTTTTCTATAAAAGATGTCATTTAAATATGGTGCAATAGTAATGTTTTGAAAACCGATGATGTTAATTTTAAGTGGTGGAGAAGAAACACGTGACCGAAAGAAGGGTGTGTTCAGATTGGAAAGATAGTTTTACTGACAGCTCATATTTTACTATAAAAGCGAAATGCGCGTGACTAGAATGTCATACAGCTTTTTTGAATTTAACAAAACACTTAAAATGGAATCTCAATTATGCGATCAATGGAGAATGATAGGTTCTATGCCTATTAATTGCGGTTGCATCGAATGGAACCAATATAAAGAGGTACAAGTACAGCCCCCATTTGCAATGTCATTGCGTGAAATCCGTAAATGCTGGAGAGATTATCTAGCGGATCCGGAGGAATGCAATTACAACAAATGGTTGCAGGCGAAGTACCAACTTCGTAATGAGTGTTGCATGCGTATGTGGTGCAAACAAAACAGAAGTTATCGGTTGCATTAATTGAGATAAAAATATTTATGTTAAAAAAAAAAAAAAGCAAAATATAAAATAAAGAAATATGCCTCTTTTTTAAGGGGCCACTAAAAACCAAAATTGTGTTACATACATACACCCACACACAAATGGGTGCATGAAAAAAAGATGTACACACGCACGCATGACGTACACGCATAGGGGACAGGGAACACGGTGACAAGGGGCAACCGCGTAGCACCACGCACACGTTGTCATGCGTGTGTTGTAACATGTGTGAGGGCATGTGCAGTACGTGTGTGTGTTGGTGCATGAGGTGCGTGCGTGTGTGTGTGTGGGTATGTATGCAAAATAAAAGTAGGACACCCTTGTGGATGATGGATCAGTTGCAGATTTCCATCGATACAGACACATTCAACCACATATTCCACCATGAGTTATGCCTTTCATCATGGTCATGCGCATACCAATGACATTATTAGTTCATGAGGAAACAGGCATAGACAAAATCTAACTTCACATGACCTTAAAGCGAATGAAGCGGACATGTTTAATGTTAATATAAGTAATGCGCGAACACACCATAAATATGCATAAAGCACTAATGCAACAAAATGTGATATTCTATTAATTGCCCAAGGGAATTAGTACATATGTATACTCGGTTAATAACTAGGAAATGATACGATATTGTATCCAGAGCACAAAACTGTACAAATACGAAAATACAAAGTGAAATCTCCTAGCGAGTAACATAGGTGACAATTCAATAGTAATTTTGAATATTTCCAAAAAGCATGTAGTACGAGACGTGAGGTACTAACACGTTCTTTCATTATTAACACATGGTATGTTTGTATCTCGCTTCAAGATTGATCTCATTGCTATTCAAGACGTATGGATAAATTAAAACCATACGCACCAAATAATCTTTTTAGCATAAGTACACTCGACATACAATTCTATAAACACACGGACTTAATGACCACATTTTAACCATCATGCAACATCTAAAACGACTGATGTAATTGGAATATTAAGTATTTAAAAATAATTTGTGCGTAATGATGGTTAAAAGTCAAAACGTCATACGATTAATACAAGATTATTTTTAATATTTTGTTACTAATCTGTCTGGTAGCTGTTGCTTACTAAGACAGTAACAGCTTACAGTCAAATTAGTCACCAAATATTCTACAAAATAGTTTACTAATAAATTAACGTTATCAACGAAACAGTCAAATTATTTTCAAAATATACATCAATATCGAACCGTAATTCCTCAAACATCCTCAATCTCATACTCACTACTACGACTCCTATGACCTCCATTAGCACACCACCTCTTAAACTCTATTATTTTACTATTATCAATACCATTATTATTTTACTATTATCAATAACACTATCTATTATTTTTACAATATCTACCACGGTAGATAACCACGGAGGGGGGAGCGCCGCCAATACATCAAAACGTAAAATACACAACTTTTAAGGGTTAACAACTTCAAAATACTAGAACATTCCAGAGTGTTGCATATTCTCAAAAACGTGTGCGGCTGTGCGCCATTGTTCTCTAGCAAACGTGGCGTTCTGCGCGTCATTGTTCTGAGAACAATAGCGATTTGAAATGGAGCGTTTTGATTGGTTAAAACAACATTCCAACGAAAAGAACAATACCGCACAGCCGCACCCATTACTACTAATACGGTGATAGAAGCTATGTTATGTTGGGGTAATATCATAGTTTAGAGTCAGACTTGACCAATTTGCTCAAACAACATCAGTCGAGAGTCGGTATTAAAGACAGCCAGCGTGTCGCTTAATACACATAGACACCAATCGAACCAATAACAAACAGTGCTTTTCTTAGTGAATGATTTGCTGGCCACACACATTTTTGAGATGTGTTGTCTTATGACAACTTGTCTTTAAAAATTACCATCGTATGGGCCTTCAAAATGGGTCCCTAACAAACAGTGTGTACCATATACGAGGGGTGTGTTATAAGCAGGATGCGCGAACGGTGTGAATAGGGTAACCCTTGTTGCCCGGATCTTTGACCTGTCCAGTGATCTCTTAATATAATCTAGCTAATATAGAAAAGGCCTTCCCAGGTCAGAGAACGGATTATTGTTACTGTTAGTAGGCATGCTTAAATGAAAAGAAACGCACTAACCCTTTTCATCCACAACATAACATCTCATACTTTACATTATTTACGACGTATATATTTAATGTGTTATCCAACTGGAATGTCAAGGCTGAAAACGGTTAAGCCGCGTTTACCTGGCACGCGGGGTGCGGAATGCGGGACGGAAAGCGAATAAAGTATCGGTGTACCATTTACCTGCACGCTGTATCATTGCGTTATATTACGAGAGACATTACGCCCGTTAGGTTGATCACTTTCCCCATGTTTGATGACATTGCGATATTTCTATCAAATTTCCTTCGAAAGCGAGAACAGATTTTTTACGCTTTGATATCTAGCATTCCAGTGAGACCATTGCAAAATATTTATATACGGAGGCGAGAGAGGTAGAACCAAAATGGTGGATAAGGACGACCAGATTCAAAATGACACCATGGCCTAATCTAACAACATGTAATAGTAATATTACTGATTTTCAAATTTTTTTTATAAAGTAGTTCTTATAAGACGATCCATCAGCTTTAACTACTTGCATTACACTTTCGTTGCTAGGTTACAATTGCTCTATTCCGCAACGGAATCGTTTCTATCCGGAAAGATCGCTACAACGAGAGATCGTTTTTTCCGCATCCCGCCGGTCCGCGTTCCACATACCGCTTGCCGCGTGCAGGTACATGGATGAAGGAAATAGTAAAGAGCGATCTGAAGTATATTCCGCGTTCCGTTTCCGCAACCCGCTTTCCGCATTCCGCTTGCCAGGTAAACGCAGCTTTACGCTCTTCGCACCTCTCCGTGGCACGTGGCTATTACATTGCTGTGTCCATCAGACATCTTTATTTGAATATGATTTCCAACATTCAAATGAAAAGGTTCAAGCTTCAAGTTTGTGTTATTATCCCCAGATTACAATGTCGCATATGAGGAGCATTTATATACAGTTGTATTGAGTTAAAATAAGTACACAGCTATTCATTATTCTCAGTATTATAACTAATATTATCATATCTCATCAGTATTATAAATATTATAAATATTAACGCCAATTACAGTCTGAGTTAAAATATAAACTCATGGCACAAATATTTTGTTATTTTAATATAGCAATATATTTATATTATTAATATGTAGTAGGAAGTAACAAGGAGTTATCACAATTTCGTAATCTTGGATCTCAATGCTTTCTGACCCATAGTGTTACTATATTTAGAGTTGTTGTTAAAGGTTATAAATGCCTGTTCAAAGTCGACAGATTATCACGTGTTCGTGACATATTTGTGAATTTCCCACATATCCCTATGGGAGGGCATACCCTGCACATATAATATAACAAGAACGCTAAAGCGTGATATGTTACGCCTCTGATATTATTGATCACTGGATACATATTTTGCTACTTAAAAGGCAAACTACTTGCACACTCATTATAATTATGAACTCAAGAGGGGCGTGGGTGTGCTGAGAGGATATTGGTAATGTCCATACACTGACCCCTATAATCGCTTATTTTGTAATTCTTTGGAGTCCTTATTGCCGATAAAACAGAGACATTATCAATTTAAAAAAATGCTAAAATAATCATCTAAGTCCTAAACCGTAATGATGCGAATTGGATCTCTAAATTGATGATCAGCAATATGTTAATTGTAAGGGAATTGAATTAATTTTGCATATTTTATCTCAAATCAATTAAATATTAGGAACTGTTAAACTACTATTCCATTTACACGGTTTCCAAAACACTGAACAAACAGAAGACATTCCTCACAAATCAAAATACTAATGACGAGGAATGCATCCATATATAGCATAGAGGATGTCTGTAAAGTTTTCTTGATATTCGGTGGGCCATTGTTGTAAAATAAGGCAATTACAAACTGTAACGCAAATTAATGAAAAACTGTAACTGAACATATTCAAAGTCCAAAACCATGAAAAAAACATGAGAAATACATCCCAAAAGAAGATCTGATGAGCTATTGTTGATTAATAAGACTAATGAAAAACTTTAACGCAAACATTATCCAAAACCACGAAAGAACATGAGAAACTCACCGAAAATCTGCTTAGCAATGATGAAGAGCGCATCCCTGCATCGAATAGAAGCAATCTGTAAATTTTCATTGAAATCTGATGGACCATTCTTGACTAATAAGGCTTTAACACAACTGACGCACCGACGACGCCGACGACGACGCGAGAATTTGTAATCCATATGTCTAGCGTTTCCCTTCGGGGCCAGACAAAAAGGAAGTATGTACATTATTATAACGCACATCCATAGATCGCTAAAAATGGCTATCTGCGCATATGTGTTAAATTACAAACAGCTTATAGATAGACTAGGCGAAAAAGGATTGTATGGACATCTCAGTGTTATGTAGTACATTTCTGAGCAAGCTGGCGAGAAATCATGTGCGTACATACTTGACTACCGCCGTCTTTGTTGGTCATGATTGCTCCCAGTCAAATTGGTTTCAAAACAGTCAACAAAATATGTATTAAATTGAATAAATAAACCCCATACGATTCTTACACTGATGATGGGCTTTTTCGATTTTCGTCACTGAGCAATATGTCATATTGATAATGACGTAAGCCAACAGCTGACGTATATGAATATGATAGCAGCTACTTGAGTGACAGATCGGTTCCCTCCGATGTCATTTAACCGGCCAAGACACGCCCACTACATATTAACATCAATCTCGATATAGATCCTTAAATAAACTCACCACAGGCAATGCCAACGTCCTCATTATGATAGCAATTATGAGTTCCAATAGGTCGGCGTGTACACTCGTTCAACGATGACTCATTGCCAAGACAGATGACGTCATCAAGGAGAATAGGCATTCCACGAGCCGGAAGACCAAAAAATGCATAGGAAGTTACAACATGAAGAAGGTTGCTCCTATTAAAATGCAGGAAATATGAGAAATCGTCACTATTCAATACGTATATTATCCTAACCATAACTGTTCATATATGCCTTCTAACGAAACCCGGCGGGGTGGGGGTGGAAGGGGGTGGGCGGACTATAGGTATGCACTCCATCTGTCCTTCTGTCTTCACGTCTGTCCGTCTGTCGCAGTTGGTTGCCGCACTTTTTTCGCAGTCCTTCAAGGTATTCAACCGAGAATTGGTACATTGCTTTGTTATGAGAAGTTACAGATCACATTCGAATTGCCGGTGTATGTGTCAATCTTTTATGGAGGTATGCCCCCTTTCGACTGCCACCACAACACCCACGCATCAGCGCTGGACACCGATGACCACACAGCATAATTTCCAATAATGCACTATACCATATGTGTAATACATCGCCGCTGTCCGTAAAAGTCGTCCGCAAAAGATGGCCCATGTTGGCGATGTGGTAAGGATGCCAGGGGGGGGGGGGCACACATGTACAAAGACCCTTGGAATAATATAAAGAGAGAAGAGGACGGCATGGCATTCATATGTTAAGAGTTCTGCGAGGTGAGCTCAAGAAAGCAAGACTCGTTACACCCAAATCGAGAATATACCTGAGAAAATTACAGATTTTGGCTGAAGAGAAGACACATTGGTAAAAAACAAAGGACAGATTTGCAGCTGTATGCTGTTCTACTACTACAGCTGCAGACTGCAGTAGTAATCATACAACATGGTATTCTATCAGAGATTCAATAATTAAAACCCTGGGGACGATGGGCTTTATAAACCAATGTTAATCCGCCTGGAACGTTTATAATGGCAAGCTATAATTCTACATCCCACTCAATAGAGAGATATGAATAAGTTCTATCTATCCCCGCCCATTTCTTACTAAGCTTCGCCCACTTTGTACGGACATTTGAATCGAGTTACACACTTAGAACCCTGCATTTTCAGAATCTCGATTTAAAAATAACAATAGGCTACGTGCAAGGCGTTGACTATTTAGAAACTGATTTGGTTGACATTTGTTGCTACCTATGGTAGCGACATCTTTCAGTTAGATGTGTTTCAAAATATTCAACAGATGATCCTCCATAGACATACAATATTGACACTTCCGATATTACATGGTCCTTTAATGGAGCTTTCCAGTTTTAGCTATGCCGCACCCCATCTCTAGCTAAGCTCCACCCACACCTCGGTCGTCTTGGTATCGATCGATCCCTTAACACCCTAACTATAACGTTCCAGAAAACTATACAGGTAAGCTGTTGAATATTTTGAAACTAATTTGACTGGGCGCTGTTTCTGCCATACGTATATTAACTAATAAAGACATACACTTCGTACAACGTGTCAGACCATTACGCGTTTAAGACGGACTAAATCGAGTCATTCATGACATAATGAGTATAGCGTCAGCATACACGTCGCGCAGTTGATTATAGCGGCATATGATGGATGGATAAACTGACATAATGAGTATGACGTCAGCCCACACGTCACGTTGCTGACTATTGCGGCCTATGATGGATTGATAAACTGGAAATGTCAATGGCCACTTTTGTGTAGGACGTACATCATTTGGTTGTAATGTCAGCGATTGCGTGTCGTATGCTCATTATGATGTCAGATCCGTTCTCTTCGCTGGTAAGCGTGATCATGGTTGAGGTCACCATTCAATTTATATCACAGTACAATACAGCTCATTGAAAGTATAACTGAGAAATCACTTGCAGTGGTATTCAAATGAAATAAAACGTACTTTTGAATACGTTCAACATACGAGGAAACATCGTATGCCAATACGATGACTAAGGCCGTGTGGACACTAGAGAGTTAATCCTGAGTACCGCTATGCTGAAGAATGGCGTTGCTTCGGATTTACTCTTTAGTGTGATCACGCCCTAACTTATATTATTTCTGAACTGTAGTTCTAAGTACTGGATAGTTGTTTCTGTTACTTACGGGAAGCCCAAAGAACGGCATACTACACCAGCCGCATTGTCATCGAACGAATCATCGCACACAGTCCCCCATTCACCCTCTGATAACATTTCTAATCTGCCTTCTCGTTCACTTACTCCACCTGCGAGACGTACTGCCTCAACTTGTCTCGCTGCTGGAATGAACAATTGAGGTATACACTCTGTCATGCAAGTATCTGACGTAGCAATTAAAATGTCGTATGTTAGATGACGTCACATTCAAAGCTGCGTAAGTCCGTCACTAGAGTGTATTATTTGCAGGCATATAATGTTGAATTTGAAATTTAATAAACGCTCTGATGAATATTTTGAAACCAATTTGACTGGGAGCTTGTTAGGCAGCAACAGTTCCTGGTTAAATTGATTTCAAAATACTCAACAGCTTAACTGTATAATTACCGTGAAATTGAGATTCAGACAGACAGAAAGCACCAGCCGCAATCACTAATCACACTGGCCTTCGTCGGCTTGAATAATTAACAATTGGTCATATGCTGCAGTAAAATGAGTAATGTGCCTTTTATCGATAGAGCAATATGACTGTTAAAAGCTATTGTTCATTCAAAGACCATGAGGTTATTAGCAATGGAGGAAGCCAGTTTTAGCTATGCCCCGCCGGGGCCGCCCATCTTTAGCTAAGCTCCACCAATACTTCGGTGTGCGGGGATCGATCGAGCGCATTACTCCCTCGCTATACATTTCCAGACATCTATACAGGTAAGCTGTTGAATATTGTGAAACTCATTTCACTGTGCACTGTTGCTGTCTATGGCAACAATAGCGCACAGTCAAATTAAGTTCAAACTATTCAACAACATGTTTATTAAATAGTAAGGCATACATGTTGTCAACAACGCTTAATCCGTCAACAAGTTATCTACGTCATTTATAACGTCATTGATTAATTATAACGTCACCCATCCTACACATCGCGTAGTTGATTATAGCGTGATATGATTGATGGATAAATTGGGTAGGTCCATTGATCCTTTAGTAATGAACATGTCAATTTGGGGTTTATCATCTAGCGGTAAATGGCTACACATATACAAACTATTCAGCAGCAAAGAGGATAATCAGCAGTTGACCATTTAGCATTACACCTGTTGACCAGTAAACGGTATGCCACAGATTATGAATTCAGGGATAAAAGTGTGTATTCGCAATTGGTTATTCAGCAGTAAGAAGTGGTAACTAGACTTTAACCATTCAACTGTAAAAGCGAATATCCAATTCTGATCAGGAGTGTTCCTTAAAACTATCCCAAGCAGTTAGGACAGGCATGTTAGATTAAGAATAAATGCACAGCGAATGAGATCTCGTGCTATCAGCCCCTCTGTAAACTTTTTGTCATGCGAACATTTCCATTGTATGCCGGACTAGTCAGATAATACAGTTTAAGCGAACCATGTGCATCGAATCGGTACCTTGCAGTATCAATCCAATAACCATAGCCTTCCAACCGGAAGTTTTGGACGGCTAAAAATGAAGGTAATTTTTTTTGACACATACTTACTTTGTCGTGGCGCTATGTCTTTTCCGAGTACCTGAAATGTCAAAGATCATTGAGTAAAGTAGTTATTGGTTCAACTTGTCTCATCAGTTTTAGATAGCTACACAGCGTGGTATTTGAGAAGGGATCATACATTTGGCGTGTGCGCTTATTGTACTGAGTGGCCAGGATCGGTTATTTAAGAATTATCGTGATTACTAGAGTAATCGGCTTGAGTGAACATTGCTCAGACATAACAAACATAACGACATAAGGGATATTAATTACGAACTCTGCAATGTTGTTTAAAAATGCCCATTTGCAGGCCAGGAAAAGACAAGTTTTTAAATGTATCACAGGAATGCCTGGCTCGATATTCCATCCAGTCATTCCAATACCACATTTTCAAAACTAGTCTTCTCTCAATGTTTTCGCCTAATCGCACACGCCTGCCACTCTAATGGTAGCATTTATGGGATCTCCTGCAGACAGTGTTGCCAGGTGTTTACTATATGTGCATCCGTTACTGTTCACATTAAGAGGAAATAATTCGAAAACTGTTGAATCTTTCTACCGGCTCTCTGCTCGGGGATTCAGACCATAATAATTATTCACCCAATGGCGGGATCCCATCTACCACATAAGTATCGGACTTCATGATCAAATACCTCACATCCTAGCTGACGTCACAATCAAAGTGGTGTAGGTCCCTTGCGAAAAAGGAGAAGTCTGTCACTAAAGTGTATGAATTGTATTGCTTTTGTGAATGTACATGTTTTCATCTTTAGTGGTCCTAGATTGCGTTCCTAGGGGTCTGATTGCGAAGCACATTGTAATTTGATGCTGCGGCGTCTTTTTAGCGCCTGCTACATGTTGACGGCAAATTCTAGTGATTTTTTAGCAGAGGAATTTTCTGAGATTCGAATACAATGTCCGAACATAGACCATCGCTGTTGCGTTGCCCTTGCGGATAGTGGCACTGTGATACACAGTTTGTAGAGTGCTGCATTTAATACTAGGCCAGCACCGATTTGTAATGGCTCGTAGATGTTTTGAAATGACATGCATCAAGTGTATAAAGAACTAGTATATAAGTCCGCTTCCGGGGAATAGACATTATTTTGGATCCGAATACGGGTCTGGGAAATAACACGCCCCCGCCCACGGTACCTACTACAGAGAATGGGTGTGGAGGATATAGTCCTGTCTGCAGTGGGTTTTTCAAACCGATTGCTCAAAACATCAAAGTAGATCCAACGTACAAATATTATATTGGATGTTGATTATTTCGAAATTACCCTGCCCAGGAGATGCATCTGTCAGCAACAGCATCCCGTGAAATACCCGTCAGCATATATTCAACATCCCGATCACTCAGTTTACTGTGTCAGTATTGGCCAATAACCGGGTTAACGGAGCGTACCGGTATTAGTGCCCAGAAAGTGAGTTATTTACATTTTCTTGTTCATCCGGCTCAGCGAATACCAAAACATAAGTATTACATTAAATATTCACTAAAGCCACAAGAATGTATTCTTGGGTCGACAGACATGCATTGCGGCATCTCTTTAGAATGTCTCTACTGCAATATAACTATTAATTACATACCAAGCCCAGGCAGAGGACTCCTAGAGCGACTGATCTCAGCATGTTGAACCGCATTTGTAGATATCACTAAAGTTCGGGCGCGCGTTTTTATCATGGTATATCATCCCGGCAGATGTTAAATCTTTGCCATCTTATCATTGATAAATGCGATAGCGAACTTAATAGTCACGAACATGTTCATGGTTCGCAACTAATCGTAGTATAGTCTTGCCTCGTATGCCCTTTACTGGCTTAGCTGGTGCCTCATTGTGATGTAGACACCTGCTGGTGTGGGTGAGAAAGCACAAGGTCGTGTATCAACAATATGTTATGATACGTGTGTGGTCCAGAGATAGCGTTTCATTGAGAAGGCCGTCTCAAAGTGCGGAATCATTGGCAGAAACACTATAATAACCAAGTAGGCCCTATTTACTAACCGTTGTTTTTGTTAGTCCACGCATTGGCTGTTAATTTATAGACAACGCCGTCCGTAAGTTACGCGGTGTCTAATTAATGACCGACTTATCGGAATACTTACTTATTTTTTATTTCATCTGTAATTATTCAATGGTTTATTTCAATTGAATATAAATATATCGTTTATATTCCATGTTACACACATGTATGTGCAAAGCACATCTGTCTCTGGGTGGAATAAATGAGTAATCAAAACACTCTTGATAATAGAGCGATCTCCTATTTCCCAGCCGACCTGTTTAGGGCGATAATTCCTTTGGATGTATCCGAAAAAATGCGGATTTTATAATTGACCTCCGGATTTCCGGACAACCTGTCTAATATTTGGATTTTGATTGAACACGGTGTGTGTTCAAAATGGAAAACGTTTAAAAACGTGTTTATAAAAAAAATCTGTTGGACTATATTTATGACTGAAATTTGTAATAGACAAGTTATACATTAAATTTATGAGTTGCATTCTGTTCAGCAGTCTCACATATGCAAGCACTGGAAGAGACAAATCACACGATCCAAAAAGCGCAAACCTCTCGATCTCACGCTGGTCAAAACGTATTTTCCTGACAAAAATTCATGAAGGCTTGTCACCCTGCCTTTTGTTGAAACCGCGTGTTGTATTGGGCTTATACGCGAGTCAATTTGTTGTTAACGATTTATTTCTAGAGATTTCTTTTCCGTGCGTCACTGCCTTTATAGAATGCCTCTATATGGTAGAGCGAGTGATATATACTAGATGAAGCCATTTCTAGGAATGCCCCGCCCCCTCATAGAGAAGCTCCGCCCACCGTTTATGCGTGTGGGAATCACTTTTAATCCTGAATTCACAGAATCACGATTTCAGGAACTTATGCAGGTAAGATGTTGAATATTGTGAAACTAACTTGATTTGTTTATGTTGCTACAGCAGCAACACCTAGTCATATTAGTTTTCAAAATACTCAGCAGAATGTTAATTAAATATTAAAGAAGGCCAATCCGTACATTTGACTGCCTATTCAATGTTCATGACAAAGCTAGACACGCCATTCATTACGCATTTTAATTGTGACATCAACCGGCACGTGATTTAATTGACGGCATATACTTAAGTGACCGATCGGATCTAACCATAATACTTATATTAAAGGGTTTTCTTTTGGGGTGGGGGGGGGTGGAGATATCAACTTGCTCAACTTTGATGTGCGGTTGTGGTCGACTGGGTAATGATGCAACAGAGGGGTCATTGCGGTTGTTTGACAACTCCTGTTCAAACCATATCTCTGCTTGCCGTGTAAAGATAAAATCAGCATTCTAATGTGTTGTTCAAAATCTATCTCATAATTCACATTATGGAATACATCTTTGAATGCGAATTTATTTACTTTTAAAATATTGAGTTATTTAAACAAAGCTTAGCAATGAATAGAATAATTTGTATACGATAGTGGAAACGGATTAAATAACTATTTATTAGAATGCAATACCACATATACGTACGTTCGCACTCACACAGGCACGCGCGCATGCACGTGCGGACGCACGTTCGCGCACACGGGTCCGAATGCAATACCCTCTTCCCTCTACGACCGAGGGCAAATGGTCAACAGCATACTTGTATAGTTACCTTGAAATTTAGGATCTAGAAATGCGTGTTTCAATTGAGATCAACACACATGCAAAGCGGGTGGAGCGTCTATCAAACTGGACGGGGCATAGCTAGAAGTGAATGCCTCTCTTCATTACGCAATAGGAAAAACGTACAATGTGCCTATTTGTCCAAATATGTCAGTACATTGAATATATGACCAAGGTCAGACTGTAAAATTATCCACCGAACTAGATATTGCAATGCCAAATTCCGTTGTAATCTATTATCAAATGGCGAAACGTGTCACTATTGTTGGCACGCGATGGACAGAATACGACCGACAATGGACCCATCAACCGCGGCATGGCGTGCATATACGCTTATCCAGGTGAACTTAAAAAATGAACACGATGTAGCATAGCTTTCTCATATTGCAGTTAGTATGTGTTATCTATTTCTGATACTTTGTAAAAATAAAAGGGGACATCTTTTTTAAGATTATTTCCAACGTGTGCCCAGTGTATCATACGGGCCAACACTCTCATATCCACTCTCTGGTGGACACACCCATGTCGCATTTCGTTATAAAGGTCGGGCCTCTTCTCTTAGAGACCTCTATCAACATTGGCCCTATCCCGGCCTATATTGTTTCTTCCCATTATGTGTATCTCTGTCTCTGTCACCAACTGCTTCAGATCCTTCATCATTAAAATCAGATTACTGAATTAAACATGCGTGTGTGCGTGCGTATGTGCGTGACGTGTAGTGTGTAATTAACGTGGCGTTCTGTGTATTACTGATAACATACCGACCACTGGGTTACTTTTCCTGGCTGTCTCCTAGCGCAAACGCAATCTAGTTCTAAGGCACGACAGGACTAATATTTGACTCAGATCTATCTACATGTACTCTCTACGTACTAGGCATATCTATCGACCTGGGCGTGAGTGTGATTGCCATGGACATCTCACTTCTGTATACAATCAACGTCGTCAGACTTTGCGAAGATGAATACGACCACAGACGACCATTTAAAGAAGGGTCTGATATAAAGCTATCGTTATATTAAGAAGTATATACTTACCATTCAACCACTGTTTATGCATAAGGACCACCAGACTTTCGGCACCAAATACAATTTTAACCATGCGCTCCCCCAGCCATGCGAGAGTAACGGCTCGGCACTATGACTGAATAAACTCCTTTGGTTATAGCAAAGCTAATTCAGGTGTCGGCCATAGATGCATGCTGGGAAACAGCATACCGTCAACCTCATAACATAATTGCATATGTCAATTTTCGGCAAAATGAGGATTTCTGCATAACTCTATTCTCCAATGACATATGCTTTTTGTTATACAAAGTTATTGACCAATCAGAATGCCTGTTTGTTGCAGTGTATACTTATCTGCCTAAGTCAGCTTTTCGACTTAGGCAATTTTAATTGAATTGAAGATGGCGGCAGAACGTTTGCGAATTAGGAAGAAGATTGTGTTTGCAATGACTGTGGCTATGATCGAAGCTACAGAACCGAGTGGTAAGATAGCATAATGTATTCGACATCTTTCTGCACCTTTCCTAGCCCTTTCATTTGAACTTTCTTGGCTTTATCGTCAATCTCCCCACTGAGGAAAACTGGTAGCTTAGTTTATTTCATTTATTTAGTGCTACCACTTTCTTCGTTCGATGAAAAAAGCTGTAAATGTACATAGTATTACTTATTATAATGTGCAAACATCGAACGCATTTGGTTTAAACTACATTTCGTCAGAAGCCCGAATATTGGCGATATAGTCGAACTGACAGTCCATTATAATCCTATGTAAGGGAAGAACATGGTATTACATAATGTATCACATAGCTTAGACAATCTCAATATCGGGCTAGCCTCTAAATTGTCCAATTCCAACTGTTTTTTGTATTCACCAGGAAGTGAACTTGATGATTCGGGTGGTAATCCAGACTATGTGTCTGAGAGTGAGAGTGACGAAGTGACATTAGAATAGGTATTAGAGGAATTAGAGCAGCCCAATCATATTGAGGTAAGTGAACTATGCACTGTGCATTACCCCTTTAATGTATAGTAGCATAGATTAAACTGTTTTTGTGTCTTAATTCTCTTTTAGAGTGTTGAGAATGTCAGACGAAAGCGCAATAAGCATCCGGCCGCAAATACATGGAAGCAGAATATCTGTAAAATGAATCGCCTTAAAGGGGAGTCCTACAAGAATAGGAAAGGCAGGCAGAAACAGGTCAAGTCCGTGAGTCCTCCTTGGGCTTCTGAATACTGTCGACGATCTCAACTGCGAAGGTGCGAGTCATTGAGTGAAGAGCAGAGGAAGTGGATCTTTGACAAGCTCTAGTCAATGGAATCGTGGGAAGAACGTCGTGTCTATGTCTATGTGTCTACTACTGCTACTACTGCTACAATTACTGCAGCAGCTGCTGCTGCTGTTGCTGCTGCTGCTACCACCACTACTACTGCTGCTGCTGCTTCTGCTGCTGCTGCTGCTGCTACTACTACTACTACTACTACTACTACTACTACTGCTGCTGCTGCTGCCGCTGCTGCTGCTGCTACTGCTGCTGCTGCTGCTACTCTGCTGCTGCTGCTGTTGCTGCTATTTTATGGTATTTTTCCTCACATCGCTAGACACAAGGGCATATGGGAGAATATTGAGTGGTGTTTGTTATTGTAGCTGTTGTTGTTGCTGCTGCTGCTGCCATTCCTGTTGTTGTTGTCGTCGTCGTCGTCGTCGTCGTCCTCCTCCTCCTCCTCCTCCTCCTCCTCCTCCTCCTCCAACTCCTCCTCCTCCTCGTCCTCGTTGTTTTTCGTAACACATTTTTGAATTTCTTAAGACATATCTGATTAGCTCAGGTTCCAGTGGATGGATCTGGACTAAGGTGTGCTTGAAGTTTGCCCAAGCAGTGCCAAATATGTGCGTCCAACGTTTAGTCAAAAGGTCAAGCTCATGGTGTGCGGGTATTGCACAAATGTGTGCTTGTTTCTTACAGGTCTATTTTACTTTTCATAAAGTAAAAGAAAGTTGAGCAATCAAGACGACAGACTTCCTTTTTCACAACCGGAAACTCATCTTTGCGTCGACTATTGGCTTGTCTGAAACTACAATCACCTCATGGCTGAAGCAGATGACTGAGTACAACCTCATCCAAAGACTCCTAAAAGTGGTGAGTAATGAATATTTATCAAACCGTTCTGAATAGGCCTGGAATACACAATATTGTAGTAAGTTACATTATTATTCAGATATCCTTTTGCTGCTGAACATTTGTAGGCATTTAGCCACAATAGACATGGAATTCTAATAGCCGCAGGTCCATCCCTACCTAATAATTTACTATAAGACCAAACTACAGGTCCACAACTTTACTCTATTCAATCTTCAAACCAAAGAGGGATACCGTTATGTTTGGAATGGATGTGAACGTGATCCCAGTAGTTAGGTATTTGCTTACCCTCAATTCCAACAATTCCATCATGTACTTGATGACAATCATATCATAGAAGAGATTATCATCTGTGGTGATGGTTGTAGATATCAAAATTGCAACATGATTGTCATAAATGCATATCTAGGTCTAGTAATGCGGCGTATAGTAAAGAGTATGCAGAAATATCTCGTCGCTTGAAACGCACACATGGAATGCGATAGTATGCACAGCACGATTAAACGGAAGATAGTCACAGATATTGTCACCCCTCGTGATTACATCGTTATCATGGAAACTGCCTGTATCAGACCATCTCCATACCATGTTCGCCAGGTGAATCACTTTGAAATAAGGTAGTGGCAATTACATTACCAGCGTCCGAACAGGAAAGAAAGCGGGAGATCCTAGAGTGCATCAGCTGAAGGGTCTGAAATTCCAGATATCAGCGCAAGTCAAATACAAACTAGACTTTTCCGGAGATTTCCTCTGGGAGGAATTGCCTCGGAGGATTAATATTCCAACGGAACCGTTTGAATGGATTCGTCTCTTTAATGCACCTCGACATATCAAATTGAGGAAATTTAATTACCGCCAATCAATGAAACATGTCATGCATCAGTGTACACACCAATTCTGTGACAACCTGCCACATGTGTAAGCCTAATTGTATTTCATTTGTCAGGAAAAGTCACTAATCTTCGAAACCTTTGTCTTATTAAAGTTGCCAAAATAATTGACTATGCTAATCATTTTGCCTAAGTCGCATTTAAAAGTGCCTACATCACTAACTGTTGCTATAGTCTTTGCATAAGTCAACTTGAGATAGAATGTGTAGCGCGGATCGGCCGGATGGGTATGGACTATCCCAGATAGGCCGGGTATGGAATGACCACTTCGGGTACATTCCAGGCATGCCCCCACCCTGGGTAGGATAGCATGCATGTATAGAGCCGCATGAGAGAGGTTTTCTATAAAACGGCTAAGTCCGTGAGATCGCGTGGCGCACATTCACGCGCATGAGAGCTTCCCTAACAACACATGTTAGCGTTGAGAGAGAATGCGTACTTATAGTGTACCGAGTTGGTACCCGTGATTGCTTCAAATCACCCCATTCTCGAAGGTCCATGTACGAATCAGGACCAGAATGAGACGAGAAATTCAAAACTGTTTACCTTTTTAAAATCGGATCAGAAATGGCCGAGTTATCCTTAAATGGCTCACTGAAATTATTTTCAAAATATTAGTTAGATGTCGTAATCGCCTGTATGTATTAAATGAATGGGGAATGTACTTATCACATGATAGCATCGTCACCCTTTCTAGCTGCACTCTGATTGACTACCGATCGCCCGCTGATTGGCTGGGCGTCCTGCATCTGACGTCACGAGTAGTATAAAAGGAGTGAAAAATCATGAATCGAAACCACACTTCGGCGAGAGAGAGCCGTTGGTAAATGTTGGACCAGTACAGTGCAAGACGTGGGCAACTGCTTAATGACTGTGGCACCCTACAACGCAGGAGTGCCTTTCGGAATTCAGTTCTCCTGTGCTGGTCAGCAATCAGAACATCTGAATTCACTAAGTTTTTGTAAGCCCTCGGACGGCCATCTGGGGGCAACTAAATAAATAGTAGAGACTTCCTCACTGCAGCACCTCAGGAGGGGCTTTCCTGCGGATGGACCTCATAGCCCAGATGTAATCTCTACAGCATGTAGAACAAGTGGTGATTCTTGGAGTATAATTCATCAGATCTTCCGGACCACACTGAAAAGTGGTATCAAACTTGTGATTAATTAATCTTTAGCCCACATTCTGGTCGGACCCCGCCTGGCACACTGCAAGAGCTATGCGATGTATCATTGGCAGTGCACCCAGTTATGTACATGCAATGTTTAATTACAACTGTAGCCCTCCTTGTTACGAGCAGCTTTCAAACTACTGTCATTGGATGGACACTTTTTAACTTACTGAGTATATTCACATATTAGATAGTATGGCTCTCTACAGTCGTTCATCTTCACCGTCTTGAGAGGGAGCCGCATCAACAGTTCGCTTGAAGAAACTTCACAGAAACGTCAGTATCGTGCCAACTCTTGTTCATCCTCTATAACGCAGAATCTACAGTGATTTATGAACTCTTTCAGTACCGATGACCAATAGGTACTCAAGTAACTATACTATTGTACTATTTATTCATTTATTCTGTAATAGCTACTGATGACTATTAGGTACCTCCCTGGTCGTCTGAGGCCGCATTTTATAATTTCCATCTTTTAGCTGTATATATTATCCTTATTTTTGTGCTTACAACTAACAAGCACCACAAGGTCATATGACCTGATATACGGCTATCACTGTGATAGTTAGTTATGTATATGGCAAGTAGCCAACCTGGATATGTTGTTTGTTTATATAAAAACTCTAGGACGCAGTACACTAGGCTACACTATACAGCATCATTATAGCCGCATCACCTTTCCCCCAGCATCAATTTTACGCTGAGGTCACTGATCATTCTCACATTGCTCGAGCCTGACATGTGATCGACTATACCTGGCTATTCTAGCTCGATGGGATTGGTTTAAAGTAGGTATGGACAATCTCTCCAAAAGAGACATTTGTGTACGCCTCTTTTCCGGCTGTAGGGGATATGGAACACCTCACACCGGCTAAATTGTATAAAATTGGTCAAAATACCTTCCTCCAGCCGGAAGGCTCTAATACTTGTCTGGACTTCCCATCGATACGTTGGTATGATCTGACTCTGGGAAACTATTGGGGTTTCCGAGCGGCGGAGACTAAAGTGTCGATTTCGGCACACATTCCCTCTGTATCTTCGGATACCAGTTAGCAGAGATAACCCCGCCAAAGTAGAAAGCACTATGAAAAGAAATAATATTATGTAAAATCGATGCAGTGCGTCTCTGGGTACACGGGTGACGGACGAGACGAAGATCTCCATCCAACTCTGTACAGTGACTTGGTACTGTCTTAGAACCGACCATGCCCTCATGGGAAGGTCACTAAGAAGTGGTATCTGCCTCTTACTCCCCGCCATAAAACACTATTGTGCTTTCTAAATAGCTTATGTGATTAGTTACTTGTCCTTGTGATGTTAAATGAGGTTGTGGGTTGATATGTAACAGGATAGTTATCTGATTCTGAAACAGTTATTCCGTAACATGTATGCACGCTTCCATTCTGAAGAAGATGCTGTGTGGGCTAACCTTCGGGAAACCTTGCATTTTCGCCAGTTAGACTCATGTGTCAAAAGAGAGGAATCCCTGCCACTTGCGGCCAAAGCTTGGAAGCGAATCTAACAACTAAATAGTAGGTTAGAAATTAGCAGCAGGCCAACATTGATAAAGCGGCAACTACCAATGCAGTATCTTTGGACCTACATAAGATGGTGGCCTTTGAATTCTTCGGAAATCATCTGCCCGATCGTCACGTAAACCCGCGTGCATCACATTAATTATAATTTCACTAGGTTGACACACACTACACATAACTTTTTGTTTGAACAAGAGAGTGGCACTTTTTGCCAGCTCTCTTCCTCTGCTTCGGCGTTGAAGCCATTTTCATGCGACTGAGGCCTGCACTGTTGTCTCGCAACAAGATTATTTGTGTTAGGGGTATAGAGGTTTATTTTAAACTATATAAGTAGCCTCGTTAGGATGCGCCCTTGCAGGGATACCCCTCGGATATATACGGATATGTGAGGTACCTCTTACATGCCCACGTAAACAAGCGACCAACTTGGTTCTATGTACTCTATAATTTCTCTCGTCTACTAGCAAACGAGTACCATTGTTTGTGTAGTAATATAGTATTGATTTATTATCATGCCCAGACTCGTAAATTAAGCTATGGACTGTCATACCGGTGAGACCAACAGTTGGGATGAGACCGTGAGGTTCAATCTCGGCGGCAATGAGCACACGGCCCCACTGGAACGTCATCGTTCCACCGGCTCTAGAAGCTGGTCTTTGTACCATCTGGATAGTCGCGGTACGGGATCTGTAACCCAGAGAACCGTAGCTAACCAGCCCTCCCGTGCATCATGTACATGCGGTACGACGGAGCGGAGCAACATGATGGACCAGCACATACCCCGGCGAGCTACAAATGTAATTAACACAGCAACGTGTGCTCATTGTGTATTAATCATACTGTTGTGATAGGCTCCTGTACAAAAAAATGAAAATAAATACGCGTTTGTTCATATTTCAAATAGCGTGTTGTGTTTTTCGCAAAACATAGAAAAATGACATAGGCAACTATGTTATGCGGTTGACGATACGATAATATAGTTACTAATACTATTAAAAGACCTAAGAGAGGAGTAAATATCATGATATTGACAGAAACCCAAAGAAACAAAACATGAGAGAAAATAAAATTGAAACGATTGGACCCAAGGAATAAGGAAAACAATTAAGAAAGAGAACTGATACCTCTGAAAAAATAATTTCACTCATAACCATGCCATCTATAAAAAGGAGAACGGAAAAACTAAATGAAGGAGGTCGCAACCAATGCAAATAGAAAGCAAACGAGCTCACACCCGAACACTGAATAACAGGAAGTAAACACCGTAACTGCTCTTCATCAGATGAACAATACTCAGATTGTAAACTAGGCTACACGATACTCTGATTAATCAGGCATTCAGCATGCCTAGGCCATTACTGGTGTTATGGTACGAAGGCACCATTCCCATCGAATGAGGGCTTGGGGTGAGTGTGTGAGAGAGAGAGAGAGAGAGAGAGAGAGAGAGGGTGGGGGAGGGAGGGAGGGAGAGGGGGGGGGGAGAGACAGAAACATAGAAAGAGAGAGAGAGCGCGAGAGCGTGTGTGCAGAAATGATGCTTTAAAGAGGGCGAGTTGGCACTACCATGAGGCTTAGTTGGTGTATACCTAACATCTACGGCGCATTTGTTTTTAGATATTAGCCGCACAAGGGCGAACAGTAAAAAAGAAAGAGAATGAAGAAAGGAGATCTTTTCTAATTGTCCGTCTTGCGCCTGTTTTTGGTTTTTTTTATTAGCGGAGTGGGTGTTGCTGTTGATGTTTCGTCGTGGTCTGGCACTGGCTTTAGGCGCATGCTTGGTTAAACTAGCGGGTGTGGAAGCTAATAGTCGGTGTTTGACGATTATGCCTCAGACGCCGAAAACTATCCTAAATTAATAAGTTAGTGGTTCGTAGACGGTTCGCTGAGTGTGATAAAACAATTTGGTCTGGGCTCCATTTTCTGAGTCGTTTATACATTTAGCAAGACGGAATCACCGACGAATTACCAGCTCCCCGAGCAGAGCAAGCAGGCTGCGCCCAATAACTGACACCGCAAATACATGCACTCTTTTATATAGCCAGATGATGGGGATGTAACATAGCACCCCACTCCAAACGAAGAGCAAGAACGTTGTGCCTAGCTAAACAGTGTATTAGTGAGAACACGCCGGGCGGGAAGAATGATACAGGGTACATTATAGGACGGATGACCATGGGAGAACCGATATCGTCAAGGCAGGGCTCAGTGGCCAAAGGCGGGAATTGCCTCTCTGAATACTCTAGGTCGTTAGCTGCGCCGAGATGGCGGGTATGAATAATAACGTGGCTATGCAGCTTCAATGTAGCCAACTATATCATACCTATCGATTAGCCTGAACGCTTGCAATTCGGGTACAATAGCTGACCTGGAAGGATAAATAGCTGTACTTATCACTGACAGGTGGCTGTGGCGTATCCACACTGTTTGCATGGTCTGGCTAGACCATTAGTAGCCTCAGTGTGGGGGTGTATACTGTTTCCAAATGAGAGAAAGGGCGTCTAGTATCGTGAGCAGTGAGAAGAAACTTCACAATACTTGTCATAACCTAGTTACGTAGGAATAGGCGGATGAGAAAGAGTGACATTTGCGTCTGTGCAAGAGCAGCGAGCTTAGCTATTTAGCGTTGTGTCGGAAGAATGCATTACGTGTATCTACCTATCCGGTCTGAAGAGTGAGAGCAGCTATGGAAGTGCATTGCTACCTAGTGCGTTTTGTTAAAGGTAGCGGGTGAGATTTGTGAAAGCGGTCTAAGTGAAAAAGGTATATCTAATGGAAATGCTCGCCTGTATGAATGTAGTTGTTTTTTGCAGTGGGAGTATAGTAAGGTATGTAATGCTATCCTAATTTTGGCAATATAAGCACGTGTTAAAGAGGGTTTTGAGCGAAGAGGCACGGTTCCAAGCAGTTACATCCTTTCCGTAACACTATATGTGCTAACGTATAT
This sequence comes from Chaetoderma sp. LZ-2023a, assembly GCA_034401795.1. NCBI lineage: Eukaryota > Metazoa > Mollusca > Caudofoveata > Chaetodermatida > Chaetodermatidae > Chaetoderma > Chaetoderma sp. LZ-2023a. The sequence goes on from CM067360.1 coordinate 66,371,965, forward strand.
AAACTGTCCAAAAATAGCACGGTTACTTTGTAGTTTTACAATTTAAGATAAATTATCAAAAATGTACTGGGACGTAGAAAGGCTAACATGGGCATCACAAGTTAAGATGTTTGAGCTGAAAAATAGCACTGCATGTTCAAAGGACACGGTTAAAAAGTAGCAGTAGAATGTTACATCGATACAAAGCAAGCCACTACCGTTAAAGAGTAAAGTCACACTAGCAACGGGGAATAGTCAAACAGTAACATCACAGTAGTGAATGCACACGCAGTTCCACGAGGGCAGATCGTGGTATTGCCGTTAGTATGGTAATGTCCTATGGTAGACGAGGGTGGTTAGCTGCAGTGCACGCCAGTAAGACGAACTCTTTCGTTCACAGCCGGTACATGAACAGATTCGTTAATGCAACGGGATTGTCCATGCCTCCGACGACACGAACCGGGTTTTCTGGTTAAGAAGTCATGAACTCTAGTCGCCACTGCATTCATCCACCGCCTCCTACTTGTGCTGGAGACGCTCGTATCGTCGTATTATAAATGATTCAGACGCGATGACGTCACTTCATATGGCCTCTCCCTCCTATATGAGTGAACCAGCGCGCGAGTTGACTTTTAGGACACACCATCTTCACAACACTCAAGCGGGAATAGTCAAACAGTAACATCACATTAGTGAATGCACACACAGTTTCACGAGTGCAGATCGTGGTGTTGCCGTTAGTATGTTAATGCCCTATGGTAGACGAGGGTGGTTAGTTGCAACGCACGCCAGTAAGACGTTCTCATTCGTTCGCAGCCGCACTGAGCGGTAAGATGACCTAATGAACATGTATGAAGCATCAAACGACCAAATTCCTCGATACCTCTATCACAACCCAAGGGCAGCTATGAAAAGTAGATCACGGCACCAGTTAAAATCAATTAAATGGTCAGGTATGCCGAGAGTTCGAGGCGTGCCCTGAGATTGTCCGTATGCAGCTTTGTCTCGCCTGTGAAGCAGACAGCGAGACATATGTGCCACTTTTCCGACGGCGGCGGCGGCGACGACGACGACGGCAGCGACGACGACGACGACGGCAGCGACGACGACGACGACGGCGTCAACAATGTAAATTGTTTGCGTTTAGCAAAACTCCTCAGTTTGTATTTCAGGATCAATTAATTATATTGCAGCAAACCTTGTCCATGTAGTTGCCTATACTGTTAGGAAGCAACATACTGATATTATAATTATATTATCTATGTTTAGAAACGTGGAATCGCTTTCAAATAACGCGGCGTGTCATGTAGCAATGACCCAATACTATACTGACAGGCAGTTTGACTGTAGTTACCAAACAGTGGACGCTTTCTGAGCGTTAATTTGTTGAAATTCCATTCGCGATGACGTAATTTTTTTTGTAAAGCTCTCCTACAACCCCGGCAGCGTTACCCATCTACCGCTATCATGCGACGCATTGAGTTATTTGACGCATTGCGCATGGTAACCGTGTAATAGTCAGTTATATATGTACAGCGGCAATCTTAGATCCAGCACTGGATGTTCGTTACATATGCAATAGTGATATACCTATCACATCCCTATTAATGATAACATTGGAGAACCGCTTGCATACATCGTCTACCATAATATCAACGCCGACTTTGAGAAGAATGAAATCTATGGTTGAAAGTGTTAAAAATTGAGCGGCTCTCTAGTGGTTGCTTTAAAATAAGCATCGTTTGACAAGCCAGGTAAGCGTATTAGCAGCAAGTCATTACTCCTGCTCAGCACCAGAATATGTAGCTGCATGTACTAACAAATACTGCAATCGATACCCGAAGCGATGTGTCAGGCTTTAAACATCCAGTGGGTAGGACTTTTAATATCCAAGCCATATCGACTGGCTACAAAGTCGAAATATTGGCTTAGCTTGAGGTCACTGGTAATATCGAATTCTTTTCTAGGATAAGAGGGTAGACACCGTTCCATTCTAATGAGGCAATCGTATGCAGATTCTTGTTAATGGTGACGTGTTTTGCCATTTGTGCAAGGAACGATTTGATATGAAAACAGAGTGAATTTAAATGCCGATTGTATCCGTTATCGGGACATGGCATCTCTCGCGTTTTTCACATGTTGATATGGACTGTTTGTATAATGCATACCTTCATGCGCAATGTAATTTGCATTACTAACTCGCGTGTCTCTCAGAAACAGTCGTCAGCAACACAATTATCAGGATAGTCTATTCTAATATGTTAGGTTACTTAATCCATTTGCACGTCGTATGTTGCTGTAGACAATGCTGGTATAATACAGAAACTAGGTCTCGCAACGTGAACACCATATAATAATGACTCTGTGCACTATTTCGTGCAACCATAAATCCATATGCTCAATATGGTATCAGCGGATAAATTAATGAACTACTCTTATCCTCGACCACATCATCGACGTACATACAACCGTATGTAGAACTATGCTTAGAGGATGATGTAGGGTCATTTCTTACGCAAGTATCCGACGTCATAATAAAACAAGCTCACTTGTTAGGTTATGTTAGATCACGCAAATGGCGTTGCTCTGACGCGGAATGGCAAATACCCTACAGTAATATTCTGAATTGCACGTCTTTGGTTAATATGCAATGTAATACACATTCTGTGGAATATTTTATAACTAACTTGACTAGACGTTGTTGTGCCATATACCTACCTAAGTCATTGCATTCTTCTATTGCAACGTGCGCTATTGAATGAGAATCACATGGCTCATTTTCATTCAATGGAGGAGTCCAGTTTCTCACGCACACGCTATACTCAAGTACATGACGTGTAGGCTAGCGTGATAACCAATTATGGTATGCATAGTATAGCTATGTTAGTCACGAATGCTTAATTCATGACGGACTAAGCGTTATTCTACGAATTATATGTCTTTACTAGTTAATACGCATTATGTTGAATATTTTGAAACTAATTTGACTGGGATCCCTTGCTGCAACAACACCCAGTCAAATTAGTTTCTAAATATCCAACATGTTACCTGCATAGTTTTCTGGAAATTGAGATTCAGAGAGTGCATGGATCGATTTATCTAAAAAAGAATTTGTGGAACTTAGCCAGGGATGGGCGGGGCATAGCTAAAACTAATTTCCTCCATTCATGATATAACCCGGTGTTATGGTTTCTGCAATTAGGACATACACCTACATGTGGTCATGATACTGTAACTCTGTCCAATGAGCTGGTAGCAACAACACCAGGTCAAATTAGTTTCAAACTATTCAACAGCTTACCTGTTTAGTTATCTGTAAATTGATAGGCATGGCGTTCAGCGATCGATCGATCACAACACTGGCGAATTGTGGGTGGAGCTTAGATAAAGATGGGTGGGGCATAGTGAAAAATGGATTCCTCCATTGCGTGCACCGTCTAATTCTGATTGGATTGTTCTACCAAAGGAGCTTTTGGAGTTAACCTATACATGTCCTCAGGTAGCACAAGTATGTAAGAGTAATGGCTAATATTGACCACATTGTATTCTTGCTTATATTCTTGGTGTTAGTAAAATTGAATCTTCCAATGTATCCTGATACTCTGCATCATGGACTGATAGTATGTTTTGATCACTCGTTGCAATTTATACTGCAAAGCTTAACTCTTACACGCGTCTCAGTTTCATTCATTTTCAAAGTGTGGTCCATGATATCGATGCACGTGATGTTACAGTAAAACTATGGGGCACAATCATGGTATAATCGTAAACACGCGCGCACGCACGGACACAGCGAGTACTATATATCCCACAGTGGTGGATAATAATGGGATATTTGAAATATGCAGTCCTCAGTGTTGATAAATCTTGTTTCTCATATATGCCAACGAGCAGTACCTTCTAGATTGGTAATTGAATGTTCAGGATTTGGGCAAACTGGAAATCGTCTGCTGAGTATGTAAAAGAGGTATAACGTCAACCCGTTGGAAATGTACCGCTAATGGGCATATTTAGGTAGAACATACATAATTCAAAGCTGTCAAGTACGGTTAAATGATTTGAGCTCAATCTTGTTATTGTCAGTACGGTTATAGGTGCATGATGGGAGAACAGACATACGTGAAGGCTGCTGTAAGTGATGTTATATTTGATCTAACATATCTAAAGTTGGTTTGTGATAGCACAGTTTGGAGCAAACGCTCATTTTAAACTAGACAGCAGTTTCAACCCAAATTAGCTTGGAACATAGAAAGCCACTATACATCGATGCGCCATGTATTTACCTGTGACAATATTTCAAATACTTCTCAAGTAATTTAGTACGCAGCTATTCACGATGTTGATGAACCCATTTTCTCAGTCAATCATATGGCATCATAATCAACTACGCCACGTGTTGGCTTAGGTCATAATCGATTAGGTAATGATTGACGCGATATACTCCGTCACATACGCTTAATAGTTCGGAAAGTGGTACGGATGTTGAATGTTGAATATTTTGAATCTAATTTGATGCCCTTGCTGCCACAGGACATACGCAGCAACAACCTCCCAGTCAAATTAGTTTCTAATCAACAGCTTACCTACATAGTTCCCTGGAAATTGAGATTCAGAGAGTGCAGTGATCGATTACTCCCAACAGGACAGCGTGTGGCTGGAGCTTAGCTAGAGATGGACGGGACATAGCTAAACTGGAGTCCTCCATTCTCCGGCCATGTGCAGATGCCAGTTGTTGTCCTTTAATGTCTGGAATAGGTTAACAAGTTTGCTAAAATGTAAGGTCATGTATAAACTAATCATGATACACTAAACTGCGTGCGTGCGTGCGTGCGTGCATGTGTCTTTCATGTGCGTAGGCTTGGCATCTCTCTACTAACATACTAACTACATATTTGGTTCATTTACCGATCATGTCAATTGTGCTCATAAAATGCGGCATGTGACCTATATTCAAGTTAGTGTTTTCATTGTTATGTAAAAGATCACGCATGCGGTTATTCCGGTGAACTAATCGACAAGCACGTTGTATTCTCCGCCGAGACGCGGTATGGCCATCATGTAGGCCTAAAATGGTACAAAATCAATGTTTTGTATGCAACACATCTTATGCAAACTTGTGTTTGTGGATGTCATTATGTTTATAAGATATTCTCTATTTGATGAGTTTATCACGATTGCATTGTGTACGTGACGTGAATAACTATAATCAATCACATAACTGTATCTATTTAACTATGGCTACATCCGCTATCCAGAATGAACTAATCAAAGTGAACCTACACGGAAAGATACCTTTGTCCAATCCTTTATGACTGAAGGCATTCACGACCGACACTTAGCGGAATATTTATGAACGGAAAGCTCGTCTTAAATTTAATTTGTAGCAGTTCGTGTAACATCCACTCCTACATGCAAGACGATAGTTCCCATTCTCTGGTATTGGAATGGAGTCTGATTTCAATTTGTTCTCGGGATACGAGGTTGGTCTCCATTCGCCACAGCACAGATTAATGTACTAATATTCGCGAATGCTTACACACGAGTGGCTTGTGCAAACCTAATCCTTTTATATATGGCTATCGGTATTCGCTCACCGTTCATGAACATGTCCTCATTGCCACAGCCTCACTAATAGAAATATAGCATCGCTATTACCACCTGATGCGGTCGCGTGCAGACAAGGAGAGATTCGATCTGTCCCTCAAGTAATCAAACTACTTGTTACCCAACGTCAGAATCAAATGGCGTAGATCCGACACGAAATGAGAAAAGTTCCGACACTAACCGTTTGAAGTGTAAAGGGATGGTTAACTTATTTCTTGATACACACTGTGCTGAATGTTTAAGCACTAGATTGGCTGTGGTCTTTAGCTGCAATTGGACTAAGCACCTCTCCATCAAATTAATTTCAATATATGCAAGAGCGTACCCGTATAGTTACTTTGAAATTGATATTCTGGGAAGTTAGGGTTCAAAGACTTAAATTGGTTTAACTCCTTTTATAAACCTGGCGGAGCATAGTTATAAATGGGTGGAGCATTGCTAGACATTGGCTGGGCATAGCTCAAACCTGGCGGAGCATAGCAAAGCCTTATTTTATTAATACAGCATTATGGTTAACAGAGACACCCCTCTATTTGATAGCATTACTCAGCAATTTGGCGATGAGTCCAAAATAGCGTGTATGATACCCGTTGACTATGCCTTCAAACACCAACCCAGACTATCGTGAGGAGGCGGCATCGCGATCATTTATAGACGTTATGTACCAATCAAATTGCATGCTAGTACCGTTCAACAGTTCCAGTCATTTGAGTTATTCGAATTCACGTTAACACATCCTAAAACGTCCACCCACTTTCTGTGCTTATATCGTCCACCTCCATCTAAAAATAATAAGCTCACGAATGCTATGTTACTCGACGAACTTCCACGTGTATTGCAAGATACATGTGTCAGAAATAAGAGATTCATTTTACTCAGCGATTTTAACATTCACCTAGACAAACTGAACAACTCTGATACCAAAAAAGTCGCTGGATATCTTGTCTGTGCACAATTGTCAACAACATGGCATCACTCCAACACACCGCAATGGTCATATCATTGACTGGGTTATTAGCCCTGAAGTCGGAACACATGTTAAGGATGTGCAAGTGAGTGATCTCCAAATGTCAGATCACTTTTTGCTGATATTGTCTCTCGATACAGATCGACCGACTGCAGCAGTAGAAACAGTGCTCTGCAGAAATCTCGCAAAACTTGACAAAGTTGGTTTCCGCCGTGACCTCCAGCATTCTACTCTAATTCAATGCCCTCCTTCTAACTGTAATGATTTAGCTATTCTGTACAACACGGTGCTGTCTGATCTCCTGGACCAACACGCGTCGGAGAAGGCAAAGAAAAAGGTTTGCCGTCCAATGTCAACGTGGCTATTCATCCCCGAAGTTTTAGAGCGAAATCAGTACGATGAATGGCGGAGCGAAAATGGAGAAAAACTAGGCTGGAAGTTGATCGTCAAATATATGCCAGTGCAAGGAACAATGTATCCAAAATAATCTCCAATGCAAAACGCGCATCTCTTAATTCCAAAATATTAGAATGTGCATCTGACTCTAAGGCATTACTTAAACTAATGTTCTCATTAATGGGCACGGCTAAGGTGACTTCACCTTCCAATATAGATGATTCAATGCAAATCGCCCTATCGTTCTTTCACAACAAAAATCGATGTTATTCGTAAACAGCTGTCGTGCTCGGTGCAGTCAGTGGAGTTGCCATCTGAACACCATGGTTTCTCTGAAAACGATGTGATATTGCTCTTGAAACACTCCATACCAACTTTCTGCCCACTCGACCCGAGTCCTACAAAGATGATATACGAGCATATTGACATTCTACTACCCGTCATCACTGCACTTGTAAATTCTAGTTTGGCAAGTGGTACTATGCCGAAAGTCTTCAAGTATGCGCTCATTAACCCTCTCTTGAAGAAATCAGGTCTTGACGGGGACAAACTAAAAAACTATAGGCCAGTGTCAAATCTGCCCTTCCTATCCAAGATCATAGAGCGTGCTGGGTTTCAGCGACTGCCCGACCATGTATCTACTCATAACCTACTGGAACCATTCACGGACATAGTACTGAGACAGCACTGTTCAGAGTCCTGAATGACATTCGTTGGGACGTAGATCAGGGTAATGTAGCCTTCTTACTATTGCTGGACCTCAGCACCGCGTTCGACACAATCGACCACAAGAATCTCCTCGCACGTCTGACAGGTGAATTTGGAGTCACAGGACTTGCTTTGGACTGGTCCATTCTTATCCAACTGACATGTATCAATCAGTCTATGCTAATGGTATCCAGTCTACTCCAGTAGAACCCACGTGTGGTGTGCCACATGGATCCATACTGGGACCTGTATTATTTACCCTTTACACGAAGCAGCTGGGATCAGTCATAGACAATCACGACCTGTCGCACCATTTCTACGCTGATGATACTCCGCTTATAAACAGTTTCCAGCCATCAGCACCCGCTGCGGCCGAAGCCGTCAAACAGATAACAGACTGCTGTCAAGATATAAAAACGTGGATGAACACTAATATGTTAGGCTTAACGATGATAAGACAGAAATACTGCTAGTGGGTCCATCTATTAGGCGTGCACAAATTGAGCTTGATGCCATCACTATTGGTACTAGCCCTGCTAGTTTGTCTAGTAAGGTAAAATACTTAGGGGTTGTTTTGGACTGCGAGCTTAGTATAGACAAGCAAGTCAATAATCTTTGCAAGGTGTGCTTTCTTCAACTGAGAAACATCAGTAACATCAGAAAGTATCTGACTAAAGAGACCACCACTAAACGTGTAGCTTCATTGGTCTTATCTAGGCTAGATTATTGCAACAGCCTGCTATCAGGTGCGCCAAAAAATCATTCAGAAGCTTCAATCAGTCCAAAACGCCGCAGCTAGGATAGTATCCCTCTGTGGCAAATATAAGCACATCTCCCCCGTGCTATACGACTTACATTGGCTACCAATAACTCAAAGAATTCGGTATAAGATCATGTGCCTGACCTGTCAAAGTATAAATAATACGGCACCGACCTATATGTCTGACATTCTGCAGCCATATTTTCCCGGCCGTTCGCTACGATCTGAAAATAAGCATCTGCTCAAAATTCCTAGTGCAAAAATGTCAACGTATGGGCAAAGATATTTTTCTTTTACCGCTGCTACTGAATGGAACAATCTCCATACAAGCCTTAAATTGTCTCCTACCTTGCCCACTTTCAAATCTAGTCTAAAAACATTCCTATTCACTCAATCTTATTCACTAAATTACATTTAATGTTTTCTCATATTGTATGCGCCTAGAGCGTGCTACTGCATGGAGTTTCGCGCGTTATAAATGTACTATATTATTATTATTATTATTATTATTATTATTATTATTATTATTATTATTATTATTATTATTATTGTTAATTAATGGCATGTGGTCTCATAGCGCATGCCACCAACCAATGGAGGCATACGATGACGAGTCCTCAGGAAAGGCGATCGTAACACGTGACGTATGTTGATTATGACGTCATGTAGGTTATTGAATAACCGAGCGGACCCCTCCCCCACCCCATCCCCACCCCCATTGTCTGAATCAATAAAATATCAACCAATTATACTATGCTTATACAGTGATGTGAACATTAGTGAGAATACAATCATAGATACTATCTCTGTGGCTCTAGTTGTAATTTTATTCTTGAAACCCCACCCTCACTCCCACACCACATCCCCGCCTAATAGTCCAGTTGCACTTTGATGTAACATACTCCTATAAGGTTGTAATTAAATATGAAATATGTAGGTTGTATTTGGAAATGAGTTTGTTTCCATCTTGGCATCTTTCCTATATGGCGCCCATCTTGGATTTCAAGCTTGTTCTCAAGACCAATCGCATTTGCCTGATATTTCAGCTGGTGTACTGACACAATGCCCACAAGAGGAGTACGCTTAACCCTAGCTGATTTTCAGTGGGGAAGTGGTTTCGCTAGGCTTTACATGACAGCCATTGAAATCCAAGCTTCCGGTGGGAAACACGCGTATTGCCATTCAGTAACACGTGTACAATATATCAGAATATAGTGCTGCATTATGCAAAAAATGCTTTGTAAAAGTAATTTGTTCAATATCCACAACTGCACTTCAAATGGACAATGATCAACTTATAACATTAAAATATATTGCTGATTACATGATTACAACTGACTGGTACTACGCGATTTCTCCACAGCGACTACCTATGTATGTTACATACTGGAGGGCAGTATAAGCAGGTTTGCATTTACTGATCAAATAACTGATCTACTTTCTCCTACTCTAAATCACACAGACCAAGGTACCACTATAGCTATCAGCGGCAAAATCCACAGCAACCCAATACTAATAACATGTCTAGTTTAGATTCCTTGGCTTTACCACCAGACTGGATGGATGGCCACATCTGTCCGCCAACCGAACGAAGTAGGCTATATATCACGGGCTGCGAAACTACTGTCATTTTTAAAACACTGCTATCACAAACTATTGTTGCATTAAAAGCCAACAGGTTACACGAACGTTGTTAATTAAACCGGTCATCATACACAAAATTTGAATATTACACGATTATAATTTTATAATAGACCTTTAGGATCCAAAGGTAATTATTGAATCCATCAATTACCCACTAGTACACCGTGCCTGGTAGAATTGTCTGGTCACTAGTCCTGGTGGCTAGTGACGCAGCCAGGTTGGGCTACACCCCGCACAGAAGTCACCGTTAATAAATCACATGAAATTAACGTTTTGAGTATATTTCTACAATCATATTTTGCACTGTCAATGGCTGTATATCTTAATAGCCAGACGATATCAGTTCTAAGTCCAGTGGTATTGGTTCAATTGTTTCCGTCGTGGCTTCAATTAGTTACTTTGATGTGCCACCAGCGACCACTCTCCTTTACAGAAGGCAAAAATGGGCACGTTGCAAGGGCTTTCATCCTGATTTACGTTTTTTAGGATACTCTCCTTATATACCGATATACGCAGGGGCGCCGGAAGCAAATCTGAGGGGCGGGGGCAGGTCCTACTAAAAAGGCACACTGGATGGCATTGTGTGTAGAAAGCTCTGAAGTGAAGAATTTATGTCTTCTTTGATCAATTGAGCCTATTCGCATTTTATATCATAGCGGGCAATATTCTCCTCTAATGCCTGCCATTAATCAATTGGAAGCTATGCGATGACTGTAGTGTGATGATACGACGATGCACTGTAATTTTGAAAGTTTGCCACCGATTAAACAACAGCTCACAACGGATATGGCTTTAATACAAAATTGATGTGAAAATAATAAAATGATCTTGAATAAGGAGAAAGCCAAACTATTAATGATAACCAATAAAACCAAGCTAAAGCAGATAAACAAAGACGAAATAAAGATACCGATATTTGATGGTTACTTAGAAATTGTAAATGAAGCACAGCTTTTAGGCGTATATATAAATGACACTCTCATGGCAACAGCACATTAGAAAAATTTGCAACAAGATTGCGTCACTCATTTATATACTAAAGAAAAACAAGGAGTACATGGATGTTGAACAGAGAAACTTGTTTTATAAAGCATATGTTCTTTGTCACATAGATTACTGTTGTCTAGTGTATAACGCAGGCTTGCCGTCATTGTTAGATAAGCTTGAGAAATTGCAAAAACGCGCAGTTAGAATAATCTTAGAAGTACCCTATAGGACCCCGTCACAAGAAATGTATGACACTTTAAACTGGACGTCGTTAAATCAAAGAATGTCAGTTAAGATAAACATCATGACATAAAAATCATTAAACGGCATTGCTCCTAGTTACATGAAAGATCTATTTACGTTGATGGAAGATGCGCACTCTCGAAATCTACGGTCTAAGACGAACGGTCTATTAAAGCCTCAACAAATTGGAACAGATTACGGGCGGTACAGTTTTACGTATATCGTAACTTACCTATGGAACGATTTACCGACTAATATTAAACATTCGCCAACACTTATATCATTCACTTCAAACATACATGTTAAATGATGGTGATGACGACGACGACGACGACGACGATGATGATGCTGATGAGGATACAGCTACTACTAGGCTACTGCTGCAGCTCCAATTGCTACTGCTGTTGCCACTACTACTACTACTACTACTACTACTACTACTACTACTACTACTACTACTACTACCACTACTACTACTGCTGCTGCTGTTGCTGCTGCTGCTGCTGATGATGATGATGATGATGATGATGATGATAATAACAATTATTTGTTTTCTTCTTTTATGGTCGCATCTGCCTTGGAGACAAAGTGTGCCGCCATCTGAACGACTACAAACGACTCCGGTAGATGCCACGGTTTCCATTGGGATATTACGCAACATCCGCGACCAACGACACGCGTGTAACCAAAACTAACACACTAAGAACAATAGCGCATTATATCGGTGATGCATTCCCAATTACAATTAACATTACATTTCTAGAGTCAAAGAACTAAAGACAATAACATGTTTATCTAAAGTGCAGGACATGATTTGTACACGTATATTCTCGGTCTATAATTTAGCTGCATGTTTGCTACAAGCCAAAACAATTTTCAAGGTAAATAAACACTGGATGTGCTGAGGAGTTTGAAAAGAATTTGACAGGAGATTGTTAATGGCTTGGCTACAATCAATTTTCTGTCAGATTGTTTTCCAAATGTTTCCGCACATCAAGAGCTAAAACCTCGTGGCAAACATAATTTGCAGAAACCCAACAGCAAAGCAGTTAAGCTAAAACGATGTAAACTATATATATATAAAAGCTGTAGTATATTAAAGTTAATGTTTCACCATCTCTCTCTCTCTCTCTCTCTCTCTCTCTCTCTCTCTCTCTCTCTCTCTCTCTCTCTCTTTAGTTTATAATTAATTGTTGGAATCTTCAAAATAGATTTATGTCTATTTCTCTTTAGGGCTCGCTTAAATAATAAAAGTGGACAGAATATTGATAGATGGATAGAAAGATGACGGCCGACATAAAATAAGTTGGTTGCTGCCGCTGCTGCTGCGTCACGGTCATACATGTGTACGCATTAAAAATGGTCAGCATTAGTAACTCTTTCAACTACCAAGACCAAATATAATACTTTTTTAGGGTGTGTTAAATTTGCTGGGGAACTTTGTAAATCTAATATTATTGGAAGATGTTGTAGCCTGAGGCAGCAACACCGTCAATTCAAATTAGTAACAAACTATTCAACAACTAACGTGTATGTAATGATTGATTTGAATCCTGATTCCGCAGCCTCATATTTAGTCATATTGGGATGGGTTATCGGAGGGACATTTGGCTCGTGCTCAGACTATTCATAGAAGGCCTTTAATTGTTTTAGTGCAGACGGTGAGATCATCTTTTATGGTTAGATCTCAAAAAGCGTCACGCGGATAAACATCTCCTCTGTATCACGGCCGGTGCTAGGGGTGGGGGAGGGCTGGTCGGTGGGAGGGGGGGGGGGGGTGTACTAATACTCATACGAAGAGTACAGCATTCAACAGTCCATGTGGATGATATATATTACTCAGAATGCATGAGGTGGCGCATCTAATTTCTACATTTTTCCCACACAACCCCCGCCCCCCCCCCCATACCCTCCCCACACCCCACACACCACACCCACTCCAACCCCGACCACACGCCCTCCCAGACACACCCTCTTCTCATGCTGTAGGAAGGGGACAACAAATCTTAGAACCATTCCTGAAACTGCCCCACCGACATCGAGCCCGCACTATGGTCATGTGCATAGAAATGTTATTCTCCCTTTTCATACGCTTCACACGTCAATTAAAATTTTGATTTTGAGACCTTTCAATTCTAGTATCCTATGAACGTCGCCGGAGATATCCCTTGTTTTAGTGTTACCGCGCATGTAAGATATCGCCAGCCTAAAATCACTCCCATATTACTTTGTGGGCTAATTTACCAGCTCAGTCTGCTGTGAATATTCTAAAAAAACTTTTTGAATATCTTAGCTAAAGCTTAACGAAATGAGTAAAAGGCAAAGGTACCCCCGCTGCCCCCCACGCCCCCTCCCCCTCCTGTCCCGTGCTTCCGGCACCCCTGGATATACGTCATCTTTAGTTGGAGGTAGTGAGTCATCATCCGTACTGGCTTTGCAGCGCAATGAACTACGTATGCGTTGTATTTAATTGGATTTGGAAACTTAGCCATACACCCACATGATAGAGCACTGGAAAGTACTGATTCAGCAAGAAAGTCGTTTCTCCAAGAGGTTCAAGTAACTGCTGGAAGTTGACGTAAATATTCCAAACAGATTGCTTTTCAATAGCAGTCAACTGGCTAGTCGAATTTGATCCAGTTAAGTCATAGAAAGTCAATACTTATTCTCTAACATCAATACGTATTGGAATCTAATATATGAAAATGTAATGCTTATACTATGTGGTTCTTGCCTGTATCCATAATATGGGGCATAACACCACATGAGCTTGACACATGACCCACAAGAAGAGCCATATCGTCAGTATCTCGACATATTTCATTTACATGTTGGTATGTATTTTAGATATGTAAAACGGTTTGATACATCTCGGCATGTGGGCGGCCAAACTGTCTTCGAATATATGAAGCTCTTACTTAGTATAAGTTCTTTGGTAGGTACATTAACAGCGACTGCCTAACTGACAAACTGCCTAAATGACTGGCTGGCTGGCTGACTGACTGGATGGCTGGCTGGCTGGCTGGCTGGGAGGCTGGCTGGCTAGATGGCTAGCTGGCTGGCCGGCTGACTGGCTTAGAAAGAGGCATATGTCGCAAGTATAAGGGGACCAGGCTTGTCTAGCAGTGGCCAGGGCATAGATTGGCTAAGTAAGTCCAGTCGTGTATATGGGGCTGAATCTACAACGGTACACTTGTATGGATATACTAATGAAGGATTCCAGTTCACCCATCAATCATATGACGTCATCACCAACTGCCTGACGTGTAGGCTGACATCATAATCAATTGTGCCATGAATGGTGTAGCTAAGTTCGTCGCGAATGCTTAATTGATGAAGAACTAAGCGTGGTTGTACGAAGTATATGTCTTTACTAGTTAATACACATTATGTCATAGGCAGCAACAGCACCTAGTCTAATTAGTTTCAAAATAGTCAACATGTTACCTGTATAGTTTTCTGGAAATTAGGATTCAGTGAGTGATCCTAACACGGGTAAAGCGTGGGTGGAGCTTAAATTGAGATGGCAGGCATAGCTAAAACTGGATTCCTACATTTATGATATGACCCGGCGTTATGGTTTCTGCAATCATGACATACACCTACGTGCGGGCATGAGTGCGTAACACCGCCAACTGAGTTGGTGGATCTATACCCTGATTGGTTCTGAATCACACTTCAAATGAGCAATATTCTGGTGTTCAGCTACAGTTACAAAAGTAATGATTGATTTCATAGCCTTGCATTTGGGCTGCGGATGTGCAAACAAACTGTTTTCTCAGCAAACACGATATTGGTTATGTGTATGGTCTGCTCAATAGTCAAAACTTCTGTGACGGAACCAACATCTCAGGGGCCATCGCCTAGTGATACTATCGTGCTTAAGCGACGACACGTGTGTGGTGCTCGCAATGGACCTTTCCAAGGTTAGCTATCCATCATATGATGTCATATGATATCATACTCAAATACGTGACGAGTATGATGACGTCATATTTACGACGTCATGGCCGACTCGAGATAGTTCATCTTTAAGGCGCAATAGACCTACACGTTGTACGAATTGTATGACTTTACCATTTAATAAATATTCTGCAGAATATTTTGAAACTAATTTGACTGGACGCTGTTGCTGCCATAGTTTTCTGAAAATTGATTTTCAGGGATTTCAGAGATCGAACGATCCCACCACGGACGAGGTGTGGATTGAGCTTACAGAGAGATCCATTATTGATGCACTCTAAACGTGTGCGTGTGTCAGGCGTGGACCAGTGAGGTCAGTCGAGGGTCTTATCTGTCCCTCATGTATCTGACGTCATAATCATAATACGTAACTCGTTAGCTTACGTCGCAATCAAATGACGCGCGTCAGTTACGAAAGTGTCACAGGTACATATAGCGAAAGTGACGTTGGTGAATATACAAATCAATAAACATTCGTTTGGATATTTTGAATCTAACAAGCAACAACCGCTCGAAATCAAATTAGTTTCAAAACAGTCAATAGTTTACCTGTTCAGCTACCATCAAATTAGCATTCAGGGAATTCAGGTTTCAAAATGTATCAAGGTCGATATAATCTCGGTTACTACTGGCTAAGTGTGAAAAGTAAGTCACACTGAGGTCACACGTACCCACTTTTTGTTCGGCTACATATATTACGCCTACAGCGCATGCGTACATATAGTGTGATTGCTGTATGCAGACATACTTTGAAATGACAGCACGGAATATGCTTTAGCGACTGCCTAACTAACTAATTGATTGACTGGCTGGCTGGCTGGCTGGCTGGCTGGCTGGCTGGCTGGCTGGCTGGCTGGCTGGCTGGCTGGCTGGCTGGCTGGCTGGCTGGCTGGCTGGCTGGCTGGCTGACTGACTGACTCTGATAAAGAAACATAAGTTGTAAGCAAAAGTACTCGTACAAAGTGGCCAGGCTTGTCTAGCAGTGGGCAGGACATAGCTCGGAATGGGTCCCTTTATTATGCTGCATTTTGTGTGATCAGTCTTATCTCATTTGACTGTGGCATAGATTGATGTAAACATATTTAGCTCTAGCGCTCTCATACAGATCCTTGGCTTGCCAGAACGCGTTGCATACCCGTCGCCATATCTTCTTCTCGGAACACTGCCTATCGAGGCTCACATTGGCCTACGGAAGCTCACTCTCTACAGGAATATCATTGCAGATTCGCGAAGTATACCCTTCCATATTGCCCCGCGACAGACGATTGTTAAAGGATTCTTCCAAAACAGCTGGTTTGCCGAGATACGAAAAGTTCTCGCGAAACATGATCTACCCTCCATACACGACTTTATTGAAAATCCACCTGACAGAGGGCCATCGAAGCGCACAGCTAAAAGTAATGTTAACAGAATATGGTCCATGCAACTAAATCAGCAAATACAACTATACTCTGCACTGCAGTTCCATCACTCTTATCCAGCTAGCTGCCATATACCACATCCAGCAATTGCTACATTAACAACATGCCCGCGTGGTATCTGTAGACTCTCCATCCGGGTACGAATCCTAACCGGCTGTTACATCCTGCAATCAAGCAGGGCAAAGTTCAACAAGCACGAGGTTGATCCTACATGTGTTCTATGCCATGAGGGACCAGAAAACCGCTCACACTTCCTAACTGCTTGCCATGCTCTAAAGCTTGTCTGAAGGAAACACATGCCGTTAATCCGACGCATGTATCTGTGACATGTGTACCATAAATTCCATCCACGTCTGGGCACACAGTGAAACTCTACCCACATTCCTCGTGAACCCATCTACATACCTGAAGAAGGAGCCTTGTCTCTGCATGGCCAGATTAGAAGCCCTGATCAGACAATACTACTATGTCCTGAACCACACAAGAATAGCTAAACTTAATGAGATTGACCGGATTCGTGTGCGTGCTGGCTCATATATTACTCCTGAAGGATGTGCTCCTATACAAAGGAGGGATCTACGTTACTGATCCGGACTGAGCTAGCAGGCAAATAATAAACGTATGTGTAGCGGATGCGATATACACAGACTAAGCTGTGTGATTTTACGGAAATCTGTTCCAGTTTACGACTGAAACAATTGTGACATCACACGGGTTCCATTATAATAACGTGTGATAAGATACATGCTCACAACTCGATTATTAACCAATGATGGTTATAGTATGTCACAAGATAAACAACATTGTATGAAAATGGCCGGGTGTCATTTACCACCCCTCTCCTCTATCCCATTATATCTTGTGTATTTCTCAATGTTGTCACCATGCCATACGAGTTATGTATATACATAGTTAGGTGACGTTAACTTCTCATGCCTTAATGAGCAACATGCCCAATACGTATTCATTTACATATGAATGGCTTTACCGAGCGATACTACCTCGTCTAAAACGAACATGCAGCAAATGCTTGCGTCATATGAATATGATTGCCCGTGCATAGGCAGGAAAACACCCTCCGTGCATTGCAATAAATAAGTAATTTATTAATACTTGGTAATTTAAGAAAAATATAACTACCATTAAAATACACACCGTCCAGGGCATTGCAATACGCACATTAGTTTCGATAATAACAAAACAGTGCGTTATGCGATGAAATATTTATTCGGCTGTTCAAGGGCTAGGGTGGTCATTTTTGTCGGACCGCTCAATACGGGAAGATTAGCAAAAGAACTTACTTCTGGTCCGATAACCAACACGCGTGGACGGGTTTTTTCTGAAGTCGTCAAGCCCGCGTGTATTCTAGGGAGAGGAGACGCTAACGATCCTGAACATATAACATTCTCAGAAGTCATTGTACATATAACTGTTATTCGTTGTCTTGTTCTATTCGCTGATGTAACTCATCAGAGGGATAGAGTTAACGCGACTCCATGACGTAGTTGAACCACCATGTGTATTGGTAGGGCGAAATTCCAGATGACTGTCTGATTACACCCTGATGATAAGTAGTTGTTAACGGGACTGGTTGCCGTGAGTGTATGTTGATGCTTCGACAACATCCAAGAACATTATAACTGTAAAGGCCGGCATTGTTCTCCAACACGAATTCCATACAGCAGTAAGCCACTCAAAATACAGGAGCAACAGATTCGTCGATATCAGCAGAGGGGCCCACCTTCCATCTAGTTAGCACGAGCATAGCTCTGTAAGTTACACAACTATTATCACCACAGCGTTTGTCTTCAACATTATACTGATGAGTTATCTGTCATTTATTGATTTGCACACATTACATTTCCCTGGGTCCCATAGGGTTAGGTTAAAAATAACAACATATTTATTATTTCCCCTTTGGTATTAATATACAATACTATTTAATACCCATATATGTAAATATTCAATAATATCATGTATTGTTCATTCCGTCGTCTCGTCAACTCAATATCCATGCCGTTTATAATGAAGTAATGTCATTAATTTTATTTTTTTTTAAATTCACACTAACTATCTTTATCTCTCTGGTTGTCGATATAAGGCTAATACTTTCTTATTGTCATAGCTGGGCAATTGGTCGCGCGTTCTAAATACGCGTCTCGAACGGTTAGTCGGTTACACCGACAAAATATTATAACCTGATCTGCATGCGTATATAGAGAGTCTATCGCTGCCATTATGGTTACGTCATCTAATCAACAAAGGCGTAGTTCATGATGTACTCAATTTGGTAGCGATCAGTTCACTGTGTCAAGATCTGAAGATCATCAGAGATTCCTTGTATGATGGGTGAGTGAAGATCTTAGGCCATCCCAACCCCAACTAGTGGCTAGCAGTGACCCAGCGAAGGAGTCAAGATCTGAAAATATGCCAGGAAATTACCACACCTAAGATAACATAATGCTATCAATAACAATTTGTAATTTAAATTCAATGAGTTAACGCTTTCCGGGAGTATTTTCAGAACGCTATCATTCAGCAAATTTTACATAGAGTCACCAACAGTGGAAAGCCACCGTCAGTAACATGCATTATAACTGCGAAATATGCTGTCATTAAAAACTATACTGGTTTTGATTTCCAATCAATCTTCATCTAATATTTCGAGATTAGATTTGTTTGATTGACTAGGATGTAGAATTGTTGAAGTACTATAAGCTAATTGTCAAGCCCTGTTATACATCCATGTTCTGACGAGTCCAGTTCACGGTAACCCTGATAAGTTGTGTTGGTTATGAGAGCTTCCATTTGTCACACCGTCATTTTATTCATTCTAGTATTATCTTATTCGGCAATTATCAAGACAGTCACAATCAACCAATCCATATCAAATTCGGTCTAGTTCACATATAATTCAAGACTCATTAAATAACTCAATTCTACAGGAAATGTCGATTTGAATATCCACGTTAAGAATTGGTAGTCTACTTCGATAACTCAGTTCTACTTCAGAATTTAGGACACCAACGTCCTTGTCAGATGCCGCATGGTCAGCATGAAGAAAATGGCAGAAAACACGAGACATAACACATTAGCATAATGGATTTTCTGACCGGATACTTAGCGCAATAATCACGTGATCAGAGATTTAACCTGCTCGGGGCCCAGGGCTAATAACTTTCTGGGCCCCAGTGTTCATTAATCTCCCGAAACTAACGGACTTCTCCGGGTTTATCTATGCCCCGCCCATCTCTATCGAAGCTCCACCTACTCATCATTCGTGTTGGAATCGGTCGATCTCCGCAGATTTTGGATATCATTTTATAGAAAACTAAATAAACTATTGGATATTTTGAAGCTAGTTTGTCTGAGTGCTGTATCTGCCTAAGGCAGAAACGACACCCAGTCAAATTAGTTTCAAAATACTCAACAGCATGTTTATTACATTAGCATAGAATTACAAATACATACTTATTATTGTCGTCTTTCCGCCATTTGATATTTGATATTGAAATGGTTGAAAATAGGTTTTCATTGCAACAATTATGTATAGTTTTGTATATATTTTGTGCATGATTTGTAAATTTTGTAAATATAATTCTAATTAGTTCATATAGTTATTTGGCGAGGGCCTCTGGGAGATCAGGGCATTGCTCTGAAGATTTACCCTCGATAAATAAAGATTCTTATCTTATCTTATCTTAAGCCGGGCTGACCAGCTGCAAATCCTGGTATCCGTGCTCGTGACTGGACATTTAAGGTGATGCTATTACTTGCTCAGACGGCATTCCTCCAGTTGTATGGCAATCTCATCCAGCAAGCGAATGCAGCAAGATGCGTGTTCCAATGCCTTATTAATGGATTTGTGAACGACTAAAAGGCATCGAAGTGGACGACGTTGTTCAAACAAGCAGCATTTTATGACTTAGAGACGACGCATTGTGGTTCGGGCACGTCTTCTGCGCGAGGAGTAAATCTGTGTAATTGAACGTAGGCCATATTAATACTGAGAGCGATATGGGAGTCTCATGTGTAGTCATTTCCACTTCTATTATCCATCATCTGTGTTTGTGTTATTTGTGATTAACCCCTCGTGTGCCAACAGCACCTCAAAGAGCCCAAAGTGCTACCCATAACGAGTAACCCTTTAAAGCTCTAGATTTCTCAAAGAAAATTGCAATTCAGTAAATGTCCATTTAGAGAAGACAATGTGTGTAAATTTGCCACAAAGATTTATAAAAAAATAACTTTGTGTTGTCACACGTTTTGTTCAGCTTGACCATTAAAAATGTTAATATTCAAGAAAATTCAACATTTTGCTTTGCCAGTGTACATGTGCAGGCGAAGAGAAAACAATTTTTTGAAATATCACCACTGGAATGACTGGCTTGGTTACCGAGCCAGTCATTCCAGTGATAAAGTTTCAAAAATAGTCTTCACTTGACATGCAAATGTACATCCCTCAAGAGCCCTGTATGTGCAATTGTGCAGGTGTAACCATTGTAAGATTAAGCTGAAGCACGAGCGGTTAATAGTGTTTTGTTTGTGAAACTCCCTGTGCCATCTTCATCATTAGACATTCTGATTCTTCTCATGAAATTAAACAATCCCTAATTAGTTTTTGTAATAATTTACTGCCAACTCCTATTTCCATTGTTCCCATTAAATGGCAAACTATTGCAAAATAGATTAGCAATAGCTTTCTCGTTATGCATTCTCTATTCGTGGAATGCGGTGGAATATCTTTTTTAAAAGAAAGTTTCAATCTGTGTAGAGAATAATCAGGGCGTGTGTTTGTGTAAGAGCATGCATTAGCCAGAAATGTTGGTGGGGTGGGGGGTGGGGTGTGGGGTGTATGTGAGGGTAGGTGGGGGGTGGTGAGGGTGTGGGGCGGGGTGGGCTGTGGGGGTGTGTTGGGTGTGCGTGTGTGTGTGTGGGGAGGGGGTGGTTAGGGGGAGGCTTCTGGGAGGGGAAGGGGGTAAATGTGACCAAATACTTTTTGTCAATTGCATTCCTCATTACTAATTCGTGTTATAAATAACGTAAATAACACGAATAACTTATAGTCACAGCATTCCAAATAATGCGTGTGTGTGGTTTCCATAAAATAGAATATATTATTTATACATCTCCGAATTCTATAATAGTAACTTGCATTTCCTTCACATTTTCATAAGCATCATGCAGTGACGGCATCGCGTGAATGACTGTTGTTGCATGACTGAATCACGTGAATAGCGCTTTGTTATTGAACAGCGATAGTTCACAACGGCATTGATTCTAACACCGCCATGTATGCGAAATGAAAGAGGACAGCTGGTGTTTGTGAAACTAGAACTTGAATAGGAGCTGATGTTTCTCTGTGTATCTGTATACGAGACTAGTTTCTTCTAATCAGAAGACAGGACTGTGTGGCGTAATCTTAATCCACGTGGTTGACAATTCACACGATGACGTCATACCATGCATTTTAAGGCGTTTCAAAATTGATGACTGTAATATATATTTTAACAATGGTAGAGTTTGTGAAAATCTGCTAACTTGTTTTTAATATATAAAATATCAGGGGCAGATACAGGTGGAGGGAGGGGTGCCCAAGTTGAGGAGGGCCCTGTCTTGAGACAGGGTGTCCGGAAGTCCTCCCCAGGAAATGTTTGAAATAAGATGGCCTTAGAAGCCATTTCCTGTAGGCTCAGCAGTATTAAAAACACCATATTCTTTCAATGAAAAAAATCATATTTTTTGTAAATCTAGCTTTAACAATATCATTCAGCGAAATTCTTCTTAGAAACAAAAATGTTTTAAAACAAACAAATGAACACACTAAGAAGAGTGATATCTGGAAGTTACTCAGGGCTCAACAGTTAAGATTACATACAATTCTTTAGCTAAACCAGCGGCACAAACAATACATTTTTCTTAGGAGCGTCTGAATAGTGGGTTGACATCCACCATGCTTTACAGAAGAAACCCATTATTCAGACCCTATGATAGCATATTGAACTGTTTTATTGAAATTCTAATTCCCGTGTGTGATCACCTTTAAACATTTAACACTCATATCCGTCAAATTTAGGTTGACGAAACGATCATAATTGACTAGGAAATACTCCTTCGTGAAGCCATAATAGTCCGCCAGGTGTACGAGTTGTATGTATTTGACGGAGTTACTATTTAGTAAAACGTTCTTTTGAATATTTTGAAACTAATTTGGCTGAGCACTATTACTGACACAGGCATCAAC
Source organism: Chaetoderma sp. LZ-2023a (assembly GCA_034401795.1). NCBI lineage: Eukaryota > Metazoa > Mollusca > Caudofoveata > Chaetodermatida > Chaetodermatidae > Chaetoderma > Chaetoderma sp. LZ-2023a. Next base: position 66,394,881 of record CM067360.1, read on the forward strand.
AGCACAGTCTGCGAAGTCGTGTTCAAAGTGTGTAACTCAATCCCAACACGCCCAACGCGTGTGTGTAGCTTTGGGATATATGGGCGGGGCATAGGTGGAAGTGGCTCCCTATATTGCGTGAACTACACACTGCTATCATGTTTTACTATGGCACATGACTGGTGGTGGCACAATATGAACGTCGGTCATGAATCTTGGGATTCTTACATTTATAAACGTCTGCCAATACATAAGTTAACAAACTTAAGCTTCGTAAAGCCGATCCCTGGCCAATGTATGTGAATGTCAGGTGGACGTATTAATAAACTCTTTGCCTTATGAATCAAGAACTCTAAATTTACATATCTTTTTAAATTATTGATGTGTTCCTTGTAAGAGTCTATTTATATATTTTTTTAATTCGCATCGTATTGCTTATAATCGATGCTATCTCAAACTGCAAAAGTGGCGCATTGAATGCAAAGTGTATTGATGGATTGCATGTATTTATTTAGGTATTCACACATTATTTGCCCAGGATTGCACTGAGGCAATATTAGCAGGTAATTCAGCTGAAGTGATATTCTTATAAGAGCAGATCAATGCATGTGCGGCATGCATCTTACTCTGTTAAACATATTGCTTTGGATGATTACGCAATATTATTATAACAACTCTTAAGCAATCGATCTCTAGCTAAGCTCCTCAGACACCTTGCCAGTGGGATCGATCGAACCATAGACTCCCGGAATATAAATATGTAAGTTGTTGAATATTTTGAAACTAATTAGACTGGGTTCTGTTGCTGCCTATGTCAGCAACAGCGACCAGTCAAATTAGTTTCAACATATTCAACATAATGGTTATTAAATAGTAAAAACATACAATTGACGGATTGTTAAGCTTTTATGACTTAGATACATCATTTATGGCGTAGTTGTGGCGTCAACATGCATGTGCTGTAATGTTTATGACGTCATATATTTGACTGACATACTGGATTCCTCTATTATCACAACTCTTCGTCAATCCTATTCTCATAAGTTTGACAACATATGCCATATATCACATCAGCAACACTCAGTACTGTAGACCACATAGATCTGGGTAACACGCATAGTATAAACATAACCACAATCCCAACACATCCACACCAATAATACAAATGTGTATCTTTGCTAAACCTATTGATTTGGCTGATTAAGGAATACTGGACCCCGTATTTAGCTATTCTCCGCCCACCTATAGCTAGGTTTCACCCACACTTCGCCCGTGTTGTGATCGATCAATCCCCGACCTCACTGTCTATCCGTTTCCAGACAACTATACAGGTAAGATGTTGAATATTTTGGAACCAATTTGTCTGGGTGCTGTTGCTGCTTATGGCAACAACAACGCCCAGTCAAATTAGTTGCAAACTATTCCATCACCACGTTTATTAAATAGTAAAGACATACACTCCGAACACCAACGCTTACTCCGGCATCAATTAAGCGTTCGTGACAAACTTAGTTACATCATTCATGGCGTAATTGATTATGACGCCAGCCTACACGAGAGGGCGGTGATTATGACGTCATTTGATTGATGTATACACTGAAATCCTCAATTATTAAAACCTGTAAGCAGTTCTATTCTCGCAAGGATGATGATATGTGCCATATATCTCACCACTAATAATAGCTCATTATTGTGAACCTCTGTCTACACGAACGACATAAAGCGGTGCCACGTATGCAATATCACCATCCCAACCCATCCGCAGTAATAATACAAAGTTGTCTTCCGTTCCTATACAGAGTGTTTATCCAGCAAATCATAATTGAATTACCAGTAACATTGCTTTCAATGACACTGCAGTTGATATTTGCTAGGTGCTATAACTACGACATTGCTGATGAGTTTACAACAATTTAGGCAGGCATGGCATTCAGGCAAATACATTCGAAAATCAACCTCCACTCCACTCGCTATCTACGTTGAATTGATTCTCCTTGTAATATAGTAAGGTGCTGTTTAGTGTCTGTCCGTCTAATTATCATTGTTTTCCCAAGCTAATGTAGCGTATCAACATGAATTCGCCCGCCCTGCTCAGGACACTGCAGCGATTATTCTGCCATCTTCATATTTAGCGGATGTCATGTTTCCCTGCAGGATTGCCAGAGAATTTATGTTGTATCTCGAATCGATATCGACTTAGCAAATGGTTATATTGACACCTTGATGTATTGAGCGGTTTTGATGTCATTACATGCGCATTTTGCTAGCAACCCATTCTGATGATTGAACGGATCAATTTCTAGCTATGCCCATCTATAGCTAAGCTCCACCCCGCTTTGGCGTGTTGGGATCGACCGTACCCCGAATTCCCAGAATCCCAATTTCAATGTAACTATAGTGGTAACTTGGTAAATATTGTGCAACCGCGCCCAGTCAAATTAGTTTAAAAAAATACAACATAGTGTGTATTAAATACTAAAGACTTACAATTTGTACACGTGGTGGACTAGTCATCATTCATGACGAACCTAGATACGCCATTCATTGCGTATTTCGGTGTGGTGTCAGTCTAGATGTGACGTAATTTATTATCAGGGCATGTGCTTGAGTGGCTGATTGGATTCATCCATTGCTCTCTAACTTGTTAATATCGAATCAACATAGCACAGCCTGTTTAATAGTCAACTAGTAATTAACACTCAGCAGCAGCAGCAGCAGCATGTTGTAGGTGTAATGACCATGGAAGTCCATTGAATTCATCCAATTCATACAACGTGTCGGACTGTTTGAGATTTGATGACGGCCTATATGGAACCCTTTGTGACGTAATGATTGTGACGCTATCATACACGCGGTGAGCTGATTATGACGCCATACGAGGTCAGATGAGGGATGGATACACTGGAAATGTGAATTCGACGTAAGGGCAGCCCATGGTGTGCGCAATTTAAACACTGCGAAGCCTTCGTTTTAAGAATTTCAATTTAAGGTTCCGCTATAGGTGTTTACTGTTTTGAAACAGAGCATCCGTACGATAATGTTGAATATATCATGCGTCATAAAGATGGTGGTGTATCTGACCCGTGATGAGAAAAAGAATTGATGATGGCTTATATTCAGCTTTCATTGTGGATTTTCTTTATATAACGTAATCTTATATCTGTATGTCAACGTTTGATATGCAAGCTAGACACATTTCCAGAACAGTGGGCACTACGCAATGGGATATGTCAACACCATATATGCCAGAACGTAGAAAGCAGTGCTACCTAGTTATGGCTGTTCCTGATCAGGCGAACAATATCCATTAATATGGCAGTCTAATATATGATGTGTCGGATCCACTGCGCAGACTGTCGGTACATTTTTCAATACTGACCCGATGTATTGTCCGTCAGTATTTACTCATCGCCTCCAACACTTAGCTAAGCACGCTATTATGGCACACGCCGTACAGCCATATCACGTGGCGTATACACGCATGGCCGTACACACGCGAGGAACAACTCTCCGGAACCTGCGACACATACGACCACAAGGACACCAGCAGATATGAGGCAATGCAAGCATTGTACACGGATTGGCATCGAACACGTATCATGCATTGATGTAGCAATGACTAATATTAATAATATGCAGGACAGACAAAATTAATTTGGCTCGCTTTCACCGTCATGAGTGCGTGTATCACAATGGCTGACGCTCATCTGTTTAGAAATGGGGCAAACTCGTAAAATATGGATCCATAGTTGCCACCAATATATTTACAGAAGCACCATCATTACTTTTCTGAGACTGTCTAGTCCACCCACTTGAAAACGCGTGTATGCAAAGTTATTCTGGTACACTTTCTCTGGTGATATATTAGTGTGATATTTGTCTGCTTTTTATACAGTGTTTGTTCCGTGGCTTGGTTTAGTGCTTGTATACACAATGCTCGTGGTGTAAAGTTGTTTGCCATTGTAGTGTCATGTTTGCGTGGATTGTATTTAAATAACGCTACACTACTCGCTAATGGATGGAACCAGTGTTAGCTATGCACCCCACTCCCACCCTCTCTATCTAGACTCCACTCACACTTTGCCCAAGTTGAGATTAATCTATCCTTGCACTCTCTGAATCCCAATTTCCAGAAAAATATACAGGAGAGCTGATGAATATTTTGAAACAAATTTGGCAGGGTGTTGTGCCTACCTATGGTCCTGTCAAATTGGTTTCAAAATATTCAACAACCGTGACTGTTTATTAGATAGCAAAGACATAGAATTCGAACAACTTAATAAACTATTAAGCGTTTATGACGGACTGTATCGTGGCATTCATGGCATCGCGTAATTGATTATGACGTCAGCATACAGGTAATGTAGTTGATAATGACGTATTTGATTGACTGATGGACTGGATTCTTCCATTAATCATTTCGCTTCAAACTAATGTGGAGAGGGTTGCTGTCTGGAGAATTTTGCAATTATCTACCAAGTCCCACTTAGTCAACGTTTGCCTATCCCATCTTTGTAAATATTTGATCATAGCCGTAACTGTGTACTGATAACAGGTTATGGGCAATATCACGAAAGGCGTCTAAGTTAGCAATTAACGAATATATTGTGCATCATAGCTCCTTTGTTCAGCTGACTAGATACATCACAAATTGTTCATGACAAAAAAATCCTTCAACAGCATCATATTACATACATTTACACGGACATTTACCGCTTGCAAATACGAATGTATATTCCAACATTGATTATTGTAATCTGATAACCCTTTAATGAGCCGACTAAAATGGCCTGTGCAGTGTTATTGAGAAATATGGATTTGCAGACGTAGAGGAGACTATTTTTGAAAATTTACTGACTGGACGTACGAACTGATTGGCTCGATTATCAACAGAGTCATTCCAGCGGTAACCTTTAAAGATGTGTCTTCTCTTGGTCTGCAACTGGTCACTTTCTATGAGAAAATTATAATTTTCTTGAGAAAATGTAGCCATTCCGGTGTTACACATTTCAGTTGCGTAAGTTCATAAGTAATTATATTATATTCATTTTGTCACTGGTATGAAGTAATTTAGTTCTTATAATGCACTAAAATAGGTGCAACATGGCCGAATAAAACAGTTCACCGGATGGATGCCTATGCTTAAGGTAGGTGTTACTAAATTCGGTACACATTCTGATTTGCTTGACCTATGTCTATATACAGACTGGAAATAATTAAAGAAAGCTACTCTGGTACATTGCAAGCTGTATATGGCAAGGATACCAGACTCAAAGACACCTACAAAAGTTAGCTATTTATCTCAAGTTATTAAGCTGATAATGGTGTATCTTTTCAATGAGAGACGGCCTACAGTATTTAAATGCAATACCATTTGCAACGTAATGCCTCGTAAATAAATGGCATATGACTAAAGTCGGTACGCAATTACTTTCGTCAGCAACTCGGTAAGTGAATTACAATGTATGCTGAACTGTACATTTACTTATGCATCCGGAGAACGGTTTCCCATACACTCTGGGAACCCCTCTGTAATGCGTGTGCATTCACACACATAGGCAACGAAGTGATCCCTGACTGACATTGTGGTGATACTAACGTTTCTCTCTCATTACAGGCTACCCACAAGGGTCTAATCCGTAGCTCTAAAGATGAAATATCTCTCAATATTAAAAATAGAACATCCATGGCTAGAAGGACATCCTATATCCTCTTTGAGACTGGGCTTCATGACTCCAATGGCATTGCACCAACGCAAAGCCTACAATATGTAACATGTATGTACTACCACGCCTTCTCTATGGATTAGAGATAATTATACTAAGAAACAAACACCTTAAATGTCATAGAGTTTTCATTTGAATATGCTGTGTATAATTCATTCTCTACATGGGCTCACGGCCAACTTAGCAGTGTTCCTATGCCCGGGATTAAGCCTATCGCTGCTGAGCTACATCACCGACATTTAACAGTTCTTGGTAACATTAAAAGATGCCAAAATACTTCCTTATATGATAGCATGCTGCGTCAGTTAGCTATAGGTTGCAGCGCATTCAGAAGATGGTTCGAAAGTGGTGATGCATTCGATTTGAACAGAGCCGTGCTTAATAAGGAATCAATTGAGTAGAGTTAGATCTATCAAAATTATCAAATTTAACAGAGCATGCATCAAAGAGTAACACGATTAAGGTTATAATCGTATTGGGTACAGCTCACACACGTTTTAGCTTGGGAAATCTATGACTAGAGTAGGCAATGAGGGTCGATTTTATGATTTGAATTTCTTGAGTTCGTTAAATCATAGCTTTGCTTTTCTATGTTTTAAGTTGAAAAAATTAATGCTTTTGGGTCAATGCATAGGTGTGGAGGTTAATATATACGCATTCACATTTATTGGTACTAAAATCAACCTGTAGCAATTTCAATAAGATAAGACTCGGAGACAATGAGCCCAATTAATCATGACATGTCTTGGTTTGTCATCATACCGATATATTAAGTCGAGCAACACAATTGTGTTATCGACTACGCGAGGATAATTTATAAACGTATGTTTTAATCTATGTTATTTAAATTGCACGGGCGTGGTCACCCAGCCAAGGCTACTGGCATTGGTGATATAGTGTGTCCATGCCTGGAGTTATATTTAACACATAATGACCATATATACACCTGTGCAAAAGTTAAGCACCAGCAAAAACAATAGAACGTAGAAACATGATGGTACAACTAGGCTGCCATACTTTTTGTGCCCACGTTAGCTGACATAATTCCAAGTACGAAATGCACATGCATGCATGACTTCACGCCGCTTGATGTCCGTGCGTGGGGGGAAACAGCACACGTGTTCAGTTATGTAAAAGTCCAGTTTGAGGTGTAGAACATTACATACAGATTTAGGCGACAAGATTAGGAATTTTGTGTTCATGACCGTGGTTTATTTGTACAGAGAGAATTAGCTCTTGATTGTGAACCGCTATGGCAAGAGGAAGGTTAAGTGATCGTGTGAAATGGCAAATCATAGGCATGCATACCACTGGTATGGCATGCAGAGAGATTGGCAGACAGCTGAACATTAACAATACTGTAATCAGTCGTTTGATTGCAAAACATGGGCAAACTAACGAGGTGAAGGACAGGCCTAGATCTGGAAGACCGAAGAAGACTACTGCCCGTGATGATCGAGCCCTAGTAGGCCTTGTTAGGAGATCTCCATTCACCAACAGCAGAGTGCTCAGCCAGCAATGGGAAACGCGCAATAGAGTGTCAATGTCTACCGTCAAAAGGAGACTGTATGCTGCTGGCATGAAAGCTAGGAGACCTGTCAGACGTCCTCTCCTCACTGCACACCACAAAGAGGAGCGTCTGAGGTGGTGCAACGAAAGAAGACACTGGAACATGAGATCCTGGAGACGGGTACACTGGTCCGATGAAAGTCGGTTCCTGCTTCATGCCACAGATGGTCGAACTCGTGTATGGAGGTCCAGACGCACGGCGTACGACCAACGTAACATCATGGAAGAAGTTCCATTTGGTGGAGGTTCCGTTATGATATGGGGGTGCATCTCATTTGATTGTAAGCTGGATCTGTTGACTGTACCTGGAACACTAAATGGACAAAGATATCAAGATTCCATACTGGATAGAGTTGTGGTCCCTCATTTTGTAAATCATGCACCTGGATGACAACGCCCGACCACATCGTGCTAGAGCTGTGCATGAATACCTCCGCCAGAATGCCATCGAAACCCTACCATGGCCAGCAAGGAGCCCTGACGTGAACCCTATTGAGCATATCTGGGACATTCTGGGAAACATGGTGAGAAGGAGGGATCCTCCTGTGCAGAACCTACAGGAATTAACAGAGGCACTCCATCTTGAATGGCAACGAATACCACATTGGCGTATCAGTCGGTTGGTGACCAGCATGAGACGTCGTGTCCAGGCCGTCATCCAGGCACAAGGTGGATATACCCGGTATTAATAATGACAGTCTCAAACTCGTGCACAGATGTTAAACTTCGTTTTCAGTCACCATTAATGACAATCTAGGCACGTGTGTCAACTTTAGGGCAATAGTTGTCAGTTGTGTCAACGTAACCATATTCAGGCCTCGTTTTCAAGTTCAAACAAAAACATACAGTGTTTCCCCACCATCATAATCAGCATTCCTCTAGTTGCATTATTACCTCTTGCACTAAGATGGATGGGTACATAAATGTTTATGCTATTGCTTTCTTCATAGCACATGAATATACCCTCGCATGTGCGTAAAAATAGGGTGGTGCTTAACTTTTGCACAGGTTATAGATAGTAGACACGTAGATATAACGGTGCAAAATGACGTGCCGGCTAATAAACTAATAATTGGAGATAGTAATCAATATAATACACAATATTGATTAACAAACAGATGATTAATAAAAACTATCGAATGCAATAAATTAACTGACAATTAACTGACAGATAAATAAAATGAGATACTACATAATTTAATTGCATATGGTAAGTAAACAATTTCAAGAACAAGATGAAATGGAGATGCTAGACCTTAGCCCTCTCGTTCCTGTCACAGTGTAAAAAAGGTTTAGGATTTTCCGGACTTTTTCGGATTATCCAAATTTTATCGGATTTTCAGGATTTTCCCGGAGATACCCCGCAGATATTCGAATTTCTAGTGTATGAGCACACCCTTCTTTATTGCATAGCAACACCGGGTCAATAGCTACTTAGATAGGCTTCTTAAACACACATAGAGAGACGCCCATACAGACTCACAGACAGACTCGATGGCCAACCACTCTTCCCTTCAAGGGGCGATGGTAATAATATAATAAAATAAAATACTGTATTTATTTTACATGTTGACCTCGCATTCTGGATGCAGTTACATTGACGGGATTACACAAATTGAATGTTTCTTAATCAATGTCAACGGCTTAAATAAGATGTTCGTTCCATTAAGAACTCGTGGATAAAGCTGACCTAAATCGGTGTAATGGAACGTTACCACCTGTCTTGATATAGAGGTGAGTTGATGGATGAGTTTCTTAATATTGACCGATGCAAACATGTCATGTGGGCGTGATGACGTCACTGACAGTCGAGGCCACATTAGTGTTCCAAATTGATTGACCAGGGGACTATTATAAAACGGCTGGATGGATGATGTCTCGGAGTCGGGAAATGGAATGGTTCATGTCAGAAAGATACCACTTGGATATGTATTTCACGTGCAAGCAAAGATTTATTTGCGATATTAACACTTCCGCCAGACCATCTGGAAGACGAATCCGTTATGCACATGTGGTGGCAAATGCATCCGTGACGAATAATAGTGTTGCGATTAAAATAGGGAAAGTGTGTCTCAGAAATTTCCTAAACATTGGTAGAATAATCTATCAACATAGTAACGGTGGTAATGCAGGAATCCAGTTTTAGCTATGCCCCACCCATCTATAGCTAAGCTCCACCCACGAGGTGTCCGTGTTGGGATCATTCGATCGCTGCGCTCTCTAATTCTCAATTTCCAAAACCTATACGGCTAAACTGTTGAATATTTTGCAACTAATTTGATTGGGTGCTTTTGCTGCCTATGGCAGAAACAGCGTCCAAACAAATATGTTTCAAAATATTCAACAGTATGTTTATAAAATATTAAATGTGATTGACTGAGAAACAGGAGTCCTCCATCTACCAAATTGTCGCTTGCTTTAGCTCAACGTCCTTCGATTCCAAAGCTAAATATTCACAACACGTAATCATCAATATCATTTGAATGTAATCTGATGGTACGCTATCTAGCATAGCGATTCATTTATAGAACAACCACTCCTAGCTGGTTGCAGTATGCCTACCGTAGCTCCCGTACACACGAAACTAGCAATACGAACCTAAGCCTATTCGATAATAGTATAGGAATGTAACCCCTTTTGTGTCCACCTAACCCTATTATTGTCGATCCCGCCAAAAGCGCCAGCTGCAGTGGCCTTTCGGGGATGTCCATTTTCATGCTAAGTGAAGAATATTTTTGACAATTTATCATTGTAATGACTGGCCCGGTTACCGAATCAGTCATTAAAGTGATGAATTTTTAAAAATAGTCTTCTCTTGGCATGCAAATAGACACTGACTAAGCAAACATGTGTATTCGCTTGACCATTATCCCTTTAATGAGCAAGGCTGTCAACGCCGACCTCTTCAGTGATTGCAAGAAATATTCATGTGCCGTATCGACAGCAGAAAGGTAGGTTTTTGTAAATTCCAGTGGTAAATTTATAAAAAAAATAAAATTGTATTATCTTGGGGTACAAATGAACATATCACTGAGAAACTTTCAATTTTCTTGAAAAGGTGTTGCTTGATTGATTTACGTTATTTAATTACGCGTTTTGAGTGCTTTAAGGAGCCGTTGGTCGTGGCCTCCTACGCCAACGGCGCCTCAAAGTACTCAAAATGCTTAATTACATGCTTTTCTTGCCTAATTCATATTAAACTATACACTGGGATCAAGCATGTCATTCTGATTGGTTATTTTACAACGGCTCATCCATGGGCGAGACTGGATTTTATAGCTGTAAATAAACAAGATAAACACGATCGCTAACCTTATCACTTTCACTTTCAAATAAAAGTTATATCATTTAAAATCGATGCAGGTGGCGTAAAAGCAGGAACTATTATAGAATATTGACGTAACCGCATAATGGACCTTTCCGGTGTTAGCTATGCCCCGCCCATCTCTAGCTAAGCGCCACACACACCTCGCTCGTGTTGGGATCGATCGATCTCTGAACACCCTGACTATCAATTTCCAAAAAAACTACACAGGTAAGGTGTTGACTATTTTGTAACTAATTTGACCGGGTGATGTTGCTGCCTAAGCATGTTTATTAAATAGCAAAGAATTACAAGGACACACAATTCATACAACATGTCGGACCATTTGCGATTTGATGACGGTCTATATGGAACCCTTTGTGACGCAATGGTTATGACGTCATCATACACGTGCTGACCTGATTATGACGTCATACGCGGTCCGAATATGGATGGATACTCTGGAAACGTGAATTGTGATAGGTTTCTGTTGTACAAAAATATGATGGCATATATGGATGAGGTTCTAGTGGGGGTAGTTAATGACCGCACCACTAAATAATATCGTGTATTAATGCCATAGTCAATGTCACTGCCATACTGCAGTACAACTAGCATATAGCGTAACACTGTATGCGAAAAAAAATAAAACGTAGTGTTGAATATTTTGAACATAATTGGATTGGAAGACGTCACGGTCCAAAGCAAGACTGTCATCCAATGTAACTATGTTCAAAACATATATTGCACTAAATAGCATGCTTCTGCGTTTGCCTTGGAAACGTGTTCAGTTATGTATGAGCTGTAAAGTAACTACCGCGCGTCCACTCCGCAAACCTTGTTAGTTGACTAAAGTTGTGAAAGGCATCCTGCCGCGTCCATTAAATGTGCATGAGTTGTTACCGTTTGATTCAGCAGTTGCCAGCTGTGGACAGTATCGATCAAATACTCTATAAAACTCTATCTTATGACTCGTAAAGCTCTGTTACTGACGATTCAAAAGACGCTATAAATTCTTCATGACAAGATACAATATGGCAATGTAATTGTTCTACATTGTTAGATTGCGTATGAATCGCATACCATATTAATTAGTGGCTCATGCTCGTCGACACCGAGTTGTGTTTACCTGGAATGTAAGAATTTCCATAACCCAGTGGTAACTGAATTTTACCACATTTCATGTATTATGTGTGGAAATGCTGTTCAAAAGTAGGGCAATATTAGACCCATTGGGCTGCGCTATTGGTTCGTCTTTAAAAATATGTATGAATGCATGCACGCTTGCCTGTCTGTCTGCTTGTCCGCGCGTCCACCACCCCAACCGCCAGCCCGCCAGCCCCCCCCCCCCCCACCACCAGTTTGCGCGCACGTATGCCTGCCTAGATACCCGTTTGCCTGCCTGCATGTATATCTATCATTAAAATTAAACAACTTAGCTTAACCAAACTCGTCCCGTGGCTGGTCAGGGGTAAAGACGGCATGGTACAAGTTATCTCAATTATATACCAATTGACCAATATGTGTAGTTAATCCCAGCTAATCAAGAATCATGTGCCATTGATTAGCACTATTCATAGCATATTTACACAGTCGGATCGAGGTTCATATGTGCTGGATAGAGCCCCATCAATGACAACCCACGAGTCGCAATATGAAGGCGGCTTTAGCACCAGGAATCTTCACATATGAATATAGAGCAGGCACAGTTATAGCTATGTTCCGCCCATTTCTAGCTGTTCCGTGTGTTGCGTTCGATTTATATCATGTGAACGCTGAATTCCGAGAATCCCAAGGCCAAAATAATTATATAAGTAGTTAATTGAATATTTTGGAACTAATTTGACTGGGGCCCTTTTTCGGAATTATTGATCGAGAGCACGTGGCGGAGCTTAGGTAATGATAACACGGTAAAATCATGCAAATGTCATTGTCGGTCGAGTAAGCACCTTTCCGGGTGTTAGCTATGCCTCGCCCATCTCTAGCTAAGCTCCACCCACACCTCGCTTCTATTGGGATCGAGCAATCTATGAAACCCTGACTATCAATTTCCAAAAATAATTTGAGTATGACGTGATACGAGGTCACATGATGGATGGATACTCTGGAAAGGTGAATTAAAACTCGAAGCTAGCAAGCCTCCGATACTCCTTCAATCGCCATCACATATACCTATTTTCGTTGTATTCTGCTACGAATCGGGAAAGTCCAATGGTATATCCGATAGGGAGCCTATATGCCACTCAAGTTTCTGACATCATAATCAAATACGTCACTTGCTGCTTTACGTCACAATTAAAATAACGTAGTACCGCAACGGAAGTCTCTGAATTGTGTGGCGTTGGTCAACTAAGGCATATAATTTAATAAAAAATTATGTTGACTATGTCCAAATTAATTTGAGTGCCATGTACCGTTGTAAACGATTCAACCCATTACTGATTAACATACGAACACCCATGGATGTGTACTAATCTAGGCCGACCATCTCTTCAGATTCATTGGCAAAAATGCGGATTTAACAGCCTCCGGATTTCCGGACCTTCTGTCAATCATCTGTGTTTTTCATCCATATAGGCCCTATCAAAATGTACCCAGAGGATTTTGAGTAGACACATTTAAGCTGCAGCCTGTTCAAAATGTAAACCGTTTCAAACTGTTTTGTTAAATCTGCGATCACAATTATATTTTTGCCTTTGCAATTTGTAGGCATAATAGATAAGTTATAGTTTACATTGATGATGTGTATGCATTTCTGCATGCTCATGTATGCAACCACAGAAAACCCCCAAATCGCATGTGAGGCCACTATGTCCGAAAAGGACAAACCGTGCGCTTTGGCGCTCGTCCACAATTATTTTAAAGAAAAATCATGCCAAACTGGTCGCCTCGCTACTTAGGCCAGGTTTTTCCTCTCCCATAATGCTGGCCTAGATGTACATGTAAGTCACGCATGCGTGGTGTGCATTGGTGTACTAAGCGCCGAGGCATCTTTAAGCAATATACCTCCATGCATCTATAGTTCCACTAATGACAATATAGCATTTGTATTGTCAGGAGGGACGCGATATACCCAGCAACGGGGCACTGCGATTTTGCGTGCGGCGTGTTTGCTCTGCGGGAGACGTAGACGATTACCGGCATGATAGAATGTTATACAGGGCCAATAACACAGCTAGTATATATTTATCGCTTGCGTATCATTTAAACTAACAATCAGTTTCATAGTTGTAATGAACAATATGTGACGCATGCACCATTCTTGAGACAAGGACGCATTCTGCATACATGTTCAAGTGTATTGGCAATTTGAAGGTCGTATTTGCGTGCCCGCTCCACGGGTGGCTTCTATTTATTGCTGTCTAGAATTGCCTATAGGCTCGGCCATTTCGCACATGGGAGTGTGGGGCTGTGTCTCGCGAGATCTCCATCGATACGAGATCTAATAATTCTAGGCGCGAAGACGCGGCTCTATTTTTAGATTGCTGGATATCTCATAATTATTATCTTCATGCGCGTGATTCATGGCGCGTTCTCTTATTTGTTCTGGTCCGACTGTAATAGAGTTTTCGCGGCCATGACCGCTTAGTTATTTTAATAAACAGCCAACGGAACTCCAAATAACTACTCTAAATTAGTACTCTTCTTTTGCTGGAGGACTGCGTACAAAACATGTTTATCATTCCTTCTGCAGATGAAAGTATTCAAGTACACGCCCACGCGCGGCGTCTCTTATATGCCCACTGTAGCACTCTATTAAACAGGCCACAAATGGCTTCTTGCGGTGATCGTGAGAAATGTCCATTTGCATTAGCTACTCGCCGGAGAACTTGTTTTGAAAGTTTATCACAGGAATGACTGGTTGGATAACCGATCCTATACTTCCAGTAGTAAATTGCAAAAGAAAAACCATAATGGTCTCTTGGACGGCAATTAGACGTCATAATTATTTATGTCAGATGTAGCTGGACGTCACGCTAAAAATCTGTAATGAATGACGTATCTATCTCCACCAGGAACATTGACTAGCCAGTCAAGTATGTGAATTACACGTCTGTACTATTTAATCAACATTTCACTAGACGCTGTTCGAATTGTATATCTGCTATTTATTCAACAGTCATTTTCTATGATAATGGCTGGATTCGATCTGTAACTGAAGCATATGGCGTCATAATCAATTACGTCATATACAGGCGGACGTCACAATCCAAAATGTGTAAATGAATGGCGCATCGAGCTCTGTCATAAACATCGAATAGTGTACGAAGTGTATGTCTTTACTGTTTAATCAACATCGTGTTGAATATGTTGGAACTAATTTGACCTGGCGTTGTTGCGGCCAGAGGCAGCAAACATTTAAAAGCACCCAGTCAAATTAGTTTCAAAATAGTCATCAGCTTACCTGTATAGTTACATTGAAATTGGAAGTCTGGGAATAAATTATTCAGCGTATATATATAGCTAAGCTCCACCCCTTTTTTGCGTGTTGGAATCGATGTATATATACATCGATTCCAACACGCAAAAAAGGGGTGGAGCTTAGCTAGAAATACGCGTGGCATACCTAGAAATGGATCTCTCTATTGAAATTGTCATGAGCAAATTGAGCATTACATGGCTAATACCACTTGGTAATGCGTGGCCCACACAATATGGACCACTTGTATTAAGAGACCACCCATATTTACAGGTCGCATATTTTAAGGCCAATTATAGATTGTTGCCCTGAATATAATATACTCGTCCTCTGACGGAGGGGTGATAATAAATACCACTTGCTAATGGGCATTTTCATGTTGTCTATCCATTATATTACTTCATATGATGTCCTAATCAACGACGTGGCGTATATGATGACGTCATAATCATGACGTCATGACTGACTCGATTTAGTCAGGCTTAGATGCTTAATAGTCCGACACGTTGTACGAATTGTATGTCTTTGTTATTTACAAAACGTGCTGGTGAATATTTTGAAACTAATTTGACTGGGCGATGTTACTGCCACAAGCAGCAACAGTACCCAGTCAAATTCGTTTCAAAATAGTCAACACCCTACCTGTATAGTTTTCTGGAAATAGATAGTCAAGAAGTTCATAGATCCATCGAACCAACACGAGCGCGGTATTAATATATTCATAAACCATCCGGATTCAGTGACCGATTGACTAACGTTAGGCCTATGGAAGTCATTTCAAGCAACCGCCACCAAGATGTGACTTACTTGGGCACAATTGTGTTTTTCTAACAAAATCCTTTAGGATGTTTAACACCGAAATTTCAATATCTCAGATAAAGACAACTATACGAATATCTTTTTAATACTTTGACTGGTAGCCCACCCCACCCTACCCACCTACTTGTTGCTATCATAGACCTGTATTCAGTATTGCAACGACAGAAAAAGAAATTATGAGGACGACGGTGATGTACCATGTCTGTTTAACATTTCCCGTATTATAGCATGATTCACATTCGTTGCATTCGAAATAGGGTAAGAATTACAGACTTGTTACTGACAGTCTTGAGGCGTACTATGTGTGTGGTAAATTTCTAAAGAAAAACATGCATAATGATATTGTAGAGGGCGAAAAAGTAGACAAAGTTCCCTAGCAATGATGGATCCATCTAAAAATAAAGGCTTGGCTTCTTCGAAACTACACCTCTAATGTAATGACCGGTCGTCTTCTTACGTAATCGCAAGGACTAGACTGATACACAGACTCAACTTCGGATACCAGACAGACCTGGACCCAGTCTATCTCTGTAGCGGACTGTAAAAGCAACACTGTGGATCGTGTTGATTTTGCGATCGTCTTAACCTCAGATATTAAAATCGACTCGATCTATCCAGTGTTTCGTGCGATGTCAGCATCTATGCAACGTCACCAAATTCTTGACCTCATTTAATTTGTGCGCGACAGATTTGAATTTTACGACGAATTCCGAGGGACTATTTTTCCGTTAACTACTTGTCATATAGACTACCATAAGCTTTATATCATCTCGTGTTACGTGAATTAATATTATCTGCTACAAAGAGAGTAGCACTCGCTCCCTTTTAAGTTTCAATTATCTACACCACCATATTCTGGTGGAAATCACTACGTCAATGGCTACTCAATAGGCCCCTACATACGAGATACATTTCTCGATCTCGTATCGAAAGAGAACTCGCGGGATACGAATGAATAATGGATGTATGATTATCAGTAGTATCCTTTAGTCATTAATCCATCCGTGGGAATAAATCCATGTAGGGTCAATGCAGTTATGTAGCAGTATTGATAGACTACCAATGTCCCAAGTTTCCTGTCAAAACTGCTGTCAATAATATTGTATAGCAGATTGTTGAATACAGAAATCAACCGAAAGTGTAGGCCTATGCATGTGCTAAGTTAAGAACGCCCACAGGAAATTCGGCCACAGAATTTCAACCATATAGTTAGATAGGTTTATCAATACGCTATTGAAGTAAGGGATTGAGGTTAAAAAATTGTTGCCATGAAGTAATTTCATAGTGCACAATTTCATACCGAAAATTTTCTAAATCTCCGGTGATTCACAGTTTTCAGTGCCCTATTGTCTGTAGTATGTGTAGGCCCATAATTTCACCTAGATAGACTTACTAGGTATATTCCGAATCTAACAAATTCTAGATGAAATAATTTTATTAGGCAAAAATTGGCTTAAATGTTGGGGTTTTTCGTGCCTTTCGGTGCCCTACTGTCTATATGTAATATGGGCGGCTCCAGAACTTCACTCACATAGACGTAGAGGGGTTTGAATACGATAGTTATATTGGGAAGGTAAAAAAATTCAACTGTGAAGTAATTTCGTAGTATGCGATTTCATCGCGTAAATTCGTTCCAATTTTGGCGGAGCTGCGGGTTTTCAATTCCCTACTAGTATTACCTGTCTGCAATAGGTTTGGCCACATATGTTTACCGATA
This sequence comes from Chaetoderma sp. LZ-2023a, assembly GCA_034401795.1. Taxonomy (NCBI): domain Eukaryota; kingdom Metazoa; phylum Mollusca; class Caudofoveata; order Chaetodermatida; family Chaetodermatidae; genus Chaetoderma; species Chaetoderma sp. LZ-2023a. The sequence continues at coordinate 66,412,415 of CM067360.1, forward strand.
TGGTGAGATAGCGATATGACCACGCTAATGAATCTTGAGTTTTCTACCACGTAGTAATTTCGTAATATTCAATTTAGTAGCCACGGACAGTTGTCAAATGCCAACAATTTGCTATATTCGGTATCAGAATGTCTGTTCTCGATTTGTAATAATTTTATATACATATATATATATATATATATATATATATATATATATATATATATATATATATATATATATATATATATATATATATATATATATATATATATGGATGTATATAACTCAATATGAGCTAGTGCTTTTGCACAATTCTACCATCAAGTAATCTCATCGTAGGTAGTTACATATTCGCCGTATGGCCCCATTGTAATATGGTTGGTTCACATTCACCACATTCAGATAGGTGTATATCGCTCATAATGTGTTCGGCCCCAGAATGTCACCCATATGTGTTGATAGGTATAGACATACGCTTACGGAGCATTGAAATTTAAAACTATCTACCATGAAATAATTTCGTCTCAAATTTTGGCCGATTCGCGGTTTTCGTTGCAATATGGTCAGCCCGAGAATTTTCCCGCAAAAACTAATAGGAGTTTGAATATGCTAGTGATATTCAGAATTTAAACAAATTCTACCTTGAAGTAATAGTACACAATTCCAGACCGAAAATTGGTCAAATTCTGGCAGATCTGTACCATACTGTCTGCAATAGGTTCGGCCTCAGAATTTGACCCATACGGCTAAATACGTATATGAATACGCTAATAAACTATCAAAGGCTTTAAAAATTGTACTGTATAGTAATTTCGTTATATGAAATTTAGTAGCGACCGACCGACAGTTGTCAAATTCCAATAATGTACTATATTCCGTACCACAATCTCTGTACTTGCTTTGTAGTCAGTTTTTGGAACATAAGGCCATGTAGAACTCACTATATTCTCGCACTTTGTGCGAAGTATTGCACAATTCTACTACAAAATATTTATTATAATAATAAATCTCTTTATATATCCCATAGTATTAGCTCCGTGTACTGGTAGAACCTGACATATCAGGCTAATACCCTAAAATGTGCAGATATGGTCAACAAGATCGTTACCAGTATGTTCTATGATAATGGCTGGATTCGCTCTGTCTCTCAAATATATGACGTCATAATCATTTACGCCATATGCAGGCTGTAGTCACAATCAAAATGTGTACTGAAAGATGTATCAAGCTCCATCATGACCATTGAATAGTCCGCCAAGTGTACGAATTCTATGCCTTTACTATTTAATCAACATCGTGTTGAATATTTTGAAAGTAATTTGGCCTGTCATGTTGTGGCCACAGGCAGCAAACGTTTTAAAGCACCCGATTAAATTGGTTTTAAAAGATTCAACAGATTACCTGTATAGTTATTTTGAAATTGGGATTCTTGGAATGCATTATTCAGCGTATATAAAACGATATCAACACGCACAAAGGGGTGTGGCTTAGCTAGAAATAGGCGTGGCATACCTAGAAATGGATCCATCTATTCAAATTGGCATGAGCAAATTGAGCATTACAGGGCTAATACCACTTGTTAATGCATGGGCCACATAATATGGACCACTTGTATTAAGAGAGCACCCGTATTTATAGGTAACATATTTTAACAAGGCCAATCATAGATTGTAGACCCTTGCCATCCCGAACGCACGTATACCCGAATATAATACACTCATCCTCTGACGGAGCGAGGGTAATTAATACCACTTGCTAATGGGCCTTTTCACGTTGTCTATCCATCATATTACGTCATATGGCGTCGTAAATAATTAAGTGACGCGTAGGATAACGTCATAATAATGACGTCATGACTGACTCGATTTAGTCCATCTCAAATGCTTAATAATCTGACACGTTGTACGTATTGTATGTTTTTGTTATTTAATAAAAATGCCGTTGAATATTTTGAAAGTAATTTGACTGGGCACTGTTGCTGCAATAGGCATCAACAGGACCCAGTCAATTTAGTGTCAAACTATTCCACGACTTACCTGTATAGTTTTCTTGAAATTTATCGTCTAGAAGTTCAAAAATCCATCGATCCCAACTCGAGAGTGGTATGGGTGGAGTTTAACTAGAGATGGGCGGGGCATAGCTAAACTGGAAAGGTTCATTGTATTAATAAACCACCCATATTCAGTGACAGATTGAGTAACGTCAACCGCCACCAAGATGTGACTTACTTGGGCACAATTGTGTGTTTTTCTAACAAAATCCTTTAGAATGTTTAACACCGACATTTCAATATCTCAGATAAAGACATTTAGACGAATATTTTTTTAACTTTGACTGGTCGCCCACCCCACCCACCCCACCCACCTACTTGTTGCTATTATAGCCATGTATTAAGTATTGCAACGACAACGGCTGCGCATGTAGGCCTATCATCTTCTCTTATTGTTTTTTTACCCTTTCATGAGGAGGGCGCCAAAACCGGCCGCTACAGTGATCTTGAGGAATGTCAATTTGCAGGACAAGAGAAGATAGTTTTTGAAAATTCACCACTGGAATGAATGGCTCAATAACTGAGCCAGTCATTCCAAAGGTAAATCTTCAGAAACAGACGTTTTTTGGCCCGCAAATAGGCATTCAAGAAGCAAATATTTTCATATTCTTGACCCAATTTAGGTATCACAGGGTTAATTAATTATAATGACGACGATGACGAGAATACCATGTACCATATCTATTTAACCCTTCCTGTTTTGGATTAGAGTATCAGACACTAGGCTGAACATGCAGATTCACAGTTGTTACATTCGAGATATGGCAAAAACTACAGACGTAGCGTCTTGTGGGGCGTCGACGCAAATGTGTTACCATGGTGGACGTCTTCTACGTGCGACGTACTATGTGTGTGGTAAATTTCAAAAGAAAACATGTATAATATTATTGTAGAGTGCGAAAAAGTAGATAAAATTCACTAAAATAATGGATTGTGATTATCAGTAGTATCATCTTGCCTTTTTTGGTCCATTAGTGGGAACACATCCATGTTGGGTCAATGCAATTATGCAGCAGCAGTGATAGACTATCAATGTTACAAATTTCCAGTGAAAACGGCTGTCAATAATATTGTAGCAGATTGTTGAATACAGAAAGCTACCGATAGTGTAGGTCCATGCGTGTGCTAAGTCAAGAAGGTATCCAGTAAATTTGGCCACAGAATTTCAACCAAATAGTTAGATAGGTATATGAATATGCTAGTGAAGTAATGGATTGAGGTAAAACATTTCTACCATGAAGTAAATTCATAGTGCACAATTGTATACCGAAAATTTACTTAAATCTCGGGTGATTCACAGTTTTCGGTTTTTATTGTCTGTAGTATGTTCAGCCCCATAATTTCCCCACATAGATTTAATATGCTAGTTATACTCCGAATCTAACAAATTATAGATGAAGTAATTTTAATACGCAAAATTTAGCTTAAATGATAGTGTATTCGTGGTTTTCGGTGCCCTACTTTCCGTAATATGGTCGATTCCAGAACTTCGCTCACATAGACGTATAGAAGTTTGAATATGCTAGTTACATTGGGAATTTAAAAGAATTCGAACGTGAAGTATTTTCGTAGTATGCGAATTCATCGCATAAATGTGTTCCAATGTTGGCAGATCTGCGGTTTTCAATTTCTTACCGTCAGCAATATGTGTGATACATAATTTCACCAATATGGTTAGATAGGGATATGAATACGCTAATGAATCTTGAGATTTCTACCACGTAGTAATTTCGTAATATTCAATTTAGTAGCCACGGACAGTTGTCAAATGCCAACAATTTACTATATTCAGTGTTAGAATCTCAGTTCTCGGTTTGTAATCGGGTTTTTTACATATAGCTGTATATAACTGAATATGTACTACTCCCTTTGCACGATTCTACCATCAAGTAATTTGGTAATATGTAGTTACATATTCGCCATATGGCCCCATTGTAATATGGTTGGTTCACATTCACTACATTCAGATAGGTGTCGATATGTCCTAACATATCGCTCATCATGGGTTCGGCCCAGAATATCATCCATATGTTTAGATAAGTATAGGCATAAGCTTACGACGTAGTGAGATTAAAAAATTTCGTAACGTAAATAAGCTCAAACTTAGGTTAATTCATGGTTTTCATTGCAATACGTTCACCCCCAGAATTGCACCCACAAATACTTATAGGAAATATGCTAGTTGTATTCCGAATTTAAAAAAGTTCTACAGGAACGTAATTTCTTAGTACACAATTCCATACCGAAAATTGGCGCAAATTCTGTCAGATCAACGATTTTCTGTAACAACACTGTTTGCAATAGGTTCAACCCCAGAAGTTCACCCATACGGTTAGATACGTATATGAATATGCTAATAAAGCAAAGGTTTAAAAGATGTTTACTATACAATAATTTCGTCATATGCAATTTAATAGTGGCACACCATTGTCAAATTCCAATAATGTACTCTATTCGGTACCAGAATATCTCTAAATGCGTTGTAGCCAGTTTTCGAACATAAGGCCATGTAGAATTCACTATGTTCTCGTGCTGTGCGAAATATTGTAATGATTCTACCACCAAATATTTATTATAGTAATGTGAACATAGTTCTATATATCCCATATTATGAGCCACGTGCACTTGTAGAACCTGACTCATCAGGCTAATACCCTAACATGTGTACATATGGTCAACAAGATCGTCGTCATTACAACAGTTGAGACCGATTTGGTTTTTTGTCGAGCAAAAATATTTGATTTAATAGTTCGTCACTGTTTCCAGTACAGATATCGTGTGCTAGGTGACATAGATACGATAGCTAAAATGAAACAGATCACGATGTCGGGGCTGTTTCCCACTGGGTCTTCAGTCAGAATGTTTTCTACTGTATCATTTTCGTTGGAGAAAACTAGGTTCACGGTATTGGTTCTATCCTGGCCACTTAACTTTGTTGAAAAGGTTATCTGTCGGTACAGATCGGGGTCCTGTATTGCATCAAAAATATACTTGCTTTGTGCATTTCACTAGCATTGCAGTGCATATTTCACCAATATATTTCCTGGTAATAAGCTCTTCACGTCTGTTTAAGAAGGCATCAAGATTTAGGTTTAAAATATTCTTTACAGTCTTCTTTAATATGTGTGAATGGGTATCAGGATATGTATTACTTCTTGCACCGATTTTCTACTGACTGGGTTGCCAGTTCTGTTGATTTTTTTATCTTTACAAGTTGTTGATACCTAATGTCCCAAATTTGATCTGTTGCTCTCTGTTGATGCAGTAGTGCAATTTTCTCATCACTGGCTGCTTTTAATTGTGTCGGTTCCTCTCTCTGTTAAGGAGTTTGGCCTGGAGAAACATGATGGATGGAAAAATTGATGGACTGACCAAAAATATAAGCTGCTTTTCCTAGCCTATGGCTAATACTGCCCATATCTTTTTTGCACAAAATATTCCTTCTTTTTGTGGTATTGTCCGCCTATATTTTTGTCATGAGTGGCTTGTATGCCTTTATATAGCTTCATTTTTTCATGAAACAGTTGAGTTTATTCTCATAATTATACTAACCTCCGGGCACGCTATTTACCATTGATGCCTTGCAGCAATATGTGTACTTGCATTGTAATGAATCTCTGGTATATGCCAATGACGTTGTATTTATTTAAATTTCGATGGCTCTCTGCTAAACTATGTTGTGTTGCAACCACTAACTACGCCGAGTCCACTGTTCATCCGTAAGTCAGACACAACTCAACTCCCCTCACCCCCTCAAACACCTGCCTAAACACAAGCATAACACATGCGATACTAGAGCCCCTTAGTGAAGGACTGCATAGCACCTGACAATCTCAACCAGTTAAATTATGAATTCCAGGAACATAGCATTAATAGCAAATATGCAGGTTAGCTGTTCCATATAGTGAAACTAAGTTGACAGTAATCTATTGGTTCCATAGGCCGCAACATCTCCCAGTAAATTATTGTCAAAATAGGGGCATAGTCAACACACTATTACTAAATTGCAGATATGTTTTCGAATGCAGCCTTTTGTTTTCAAAGAGATCAACGTTCAACGACCTACTTGTTCGGAGGAATGAGGGAACGATTTCAATCTATGCCGCCCCCATTTCTAACTAAGCGCCGCCTTTTTTCTAGCTAAGATGAGCCCATGCTTTGCGCATGTTGTGATAGATATATATACTTTGAATCCTGAATTTCCAGACTTCCAATTGTATGGTGACAATACAGGTATCCTATTACATATGTTGAGTCTACGTTGGCTTGGTGATGTTGCTGCCAATGTCAGCAACAGCGACCAGCCAAATTAGTTTCAAAATATTCAACATGATGTGTATAAGATAGTAAATCCCTCATAGATATACCATTCGTACACGTGACGGAATAGTCCAGCTTCATGGCGGGGTATACTCTGGCCTATTAATTAGTATTGTGGCATCAGCCAACATGCGACGTAATTGATTATGACGTCATATACTTGCGAAACGGATCTGAATCATCTCTTGGATAAATAATGCAGATTGTTATTGTAAACGGTTGGTGCAGGTCTACATTTCGATGTACCGCTAGCACACGGCGCATCTCTCATAAATAGCCATATCGTATGGCAACAACGCTATCAGAATTAACACTATAAGCACAGAACAACAAACAAGCATTAGCGCTAAATAAATACATTCCACCATCAGTAAAGTATGCGTTTCAACCAACTATGTTAGCTGATGTCAATCACGCCATATACGCATTTCGCTGAAGATTTTGAAACTAATCTGGGAGGCATCTGGCATGTTCGAGCCTAGTTATCTCCATCTAAAGGACTGGTGAATATGATTGCAAACATAATTAGTTTAGAACAGCTACTATAAAATAGACATAGCTTCAACGATATTAGCTGGGTCTTACTCCGTGGCATGGCCGCGTATCATTAGGAGAAGTCTCGGACAAATGTCAATATGTACGATGCACACAATACAGGCTACACAAACATTCCTTTCCGAGCAACGGACCATTCCATTTTAGCTATGCGCCGCCCACACCTCAATAGTGTTGGGATCGATCGATCTCTGAACTCCCTGACTATCAATTTCCAAAAAAACTATACAGGTAAGATATTTAAAAATTTGGAACCGATTTGGCTGGGAGCTGTTGCTGCCACTCAAATTTGTTTCTAAATATTCAACAGCATGATTATTAAATAGTAGAGCCATACAATTCGTACAACGTGTCGGATTATTAAGCGTTAAAGATAAGCCATATATAATCATTTATGACGTAATGATTATGACGTCAGCATACACGTCACATTATTGGTTATGACGTCACACGGCGTCACATGATCAGTGGATAAACTTGGAAAGGTATATTGCCACCCGCGGACACACCTGGCCACACAGACGCATGCATCTATCGCCCATGCTGTACTAGCTACTGTAGTCATGTATCTTAATTAAATATGTCATGAAACTAGACACGGTTAAACATGTACTGGCATACACCAACTTAATACAATTTCTAATACGCTTATTTTACATAATAGCTGACAAATATATAGTGAATCAGACACGTTTAGCAATTTGGTACAACTAATGGGAAACTATTGAATTCACATAGTCACATTATGGCATTGACCCATCATTTCTTCAAATGAACAACCGTTCTTGTTGCCACTCTATCTACGTAGTTAATGTAGCGTCACGCTATTTAATGTAGGGGCGCATGCACCACATTTCGACGTTTGAAGTTCCATGAATAGCTCGGTTGATGACGCGAATACCCACTTTCACAACAGTTTGACCACAACCCTATCGCCCATGGTGGGGGGGGGGGGGGGGGAGGCGAATGTAAATGTTCTAGTGCAACCGCAATCATATGGATAACTAGTTGAATTTCGTTCAATTGTTTCGGAAAGGTGCATTACAATCAATTTCTTGCCATTTTGCCAAACCTATCCTTCACCCATCTCTGGCGTAGGGTGGTGGGGACAAATGCAAATGTGTCCATGCACTGCACATCCCCATGTATAAATCGCTTATCAAATTCGGTTGAATTCTGGCTAACGGTTTCAGAAAGGTTGCATTACATTCGATCTCTTGAACATTTAACACCCATGCCCACCTATTCCCACCTCATCTCCACGCCACCACCACTGGGACTGGACTAAGTTAAATGTGTTCATGCACACCAGGCTGATATGACTAACTCACATACCAAATTTAGTTGAATTCCGTCCAATGGCTTCGGAGACGTATTGCAATCCATTTCTACACGTTAGACTCATACTTTTTTATCACACACACACAAATACGCACCACCCCATCCCTCCACTCACCGCCCCCCACCCACCACCTCGCCCCCACCCCACCCATCCACCTTCACCAACACCCCATCCCACCCCCGCCCCCACCCAACCCCAGCCCGTTCTTGGGGCAGAGCCAGTTGAAAATGGCCCCGTATAATCCGCAATTGTATGCGGAGCGCACAAACTAAATTCCATCAAACGGTGTTGTGGTGGAGATGCGCTAAAATTGATTTGAACTTTTGATACCCATACCCCACACACTGACGGCGAAGCAAAATACAAACGTGTCCGTACACTCCGCACTCATATGGGTAACTTGCATGCCAACTTTGGTAGAATTGCGTCCAACAGTTTCGGCGAAGTTGAGTTACAATCAATGTTCCGCACCCACAGACAGACATATAGACCGACACACGCACAAACATACGGACGGAACTTCAAACCCCCACTTCTCTTCGAAATCGTGGGGATAATATGAGGACGGTTTATCCTCTATCGTAAAGGTCTGCCCATACCATGATGCCGCCATGCCTATCTTGCTCCGTGATGTTGGCTGCGAGAGTCTGTTCTCCTCATCTCATCCATACACGGTGACTGAGTGCCATCCGCAAATTACACACGCACGTCCGCAAATTACATACGCACGTACGCACGCACGCAAGCAAACACGCACGCGCGCACGCACGCCGCACGCAAACACGCACGCACGCACGCACGCACGCACGCACGCACGCACGCACACACGCACACACACACGCACGCACGCACCCACGTACGTGCAAGAAAGCATGCGTCCACGCGCTCATTCACGCATGCGCGCACTTTCGTGCGCTTGCAGCTCCCGGTGAAAGTTACTAATGTGCCCGTTCCACCACATCCGTTTTCTCACTGGAGAGTTAATCGGGAATAACTCCATACCACAGTATTGCGTTACGCCGGTTAGGTCTCAAGTGAGAACACGGCTTATGACGCTGTTGGAATGGTGCTAAGAGCAACAACGTTTGATATTGACAACTCTACCGCTGACAGCAGCAACATTTCTAAAAGCAGATTCGCCTATAAGACCTTATGTAATGCTAAGTACTACGTAAGATAGCAGATTATGGCGATTTTGACCTGCCATGGTTGTTGTAATAAAGCGGCTACTTCCATACGGGGATTATACACGTTTCTAAATCTAGTAAATTTAATAGGGTCGATTTACGCTAAGACCGTGCTCTCATTAGAGACTTAACCGGCGTAACTCCATACTGGTGTATGGAGTTATTCCCAAGTAACTCTCCAGCGAAAACACGTGCTAAGTTACGGGGACGCATACGCTCTTAAGGCATACCAGCTTTAGTCTAAGGCCATAGTAGGGCAAATATGTGAAAAAGATGTTCCATTCTGGCAGAAAGCATGACATTTGGTTTATAGGTGGTTTAAGGTATCCTGATAATAATTAGATGCTGTGCCACGTGATTCTACGAAGGGAACCCATTCAAAATGTCGGATTCAAAATGGCCGCCTTCCCAGCGGAAAATTCGCATTACTCAAGCTCTAGACGGAGTAGAGAGATGGGATTAATGCTTTCTGCCAGAATGGAACATCTTACCTCAAATGTGTTACATATCCACCCACTACCATGTTCTCACTATAGGGCCTACGCATAACCGGCGTACCGCCATAGTGATGTATGGTGTTCTTCCAGATTAACTCTCTACCGAGAACGCGGCCTAAGAAAGCAGTAAAATATAGGGAAACGAATGCTGACCCGAGAGCATTAATTCCGTAGGTTACCTGATCTGATTAGCTATAAGAAGCATATCGCCTGTGACCGGCCACTAATCGGATACTATATAGATGAGGAGATCACGTTAATCCGGATATTAAGCAGTAGTTACTATTATAGCGTGTGTCTAATCTAGCCGCCCACTGACTACGCGCGGGTAGCGGCATCAATCCAATGGCTGAACACGGGGTGATCATTATTTTCTATCACAGAACCACATAGCTTTCGTTGATATTATGATAGATAACTTCATGTCGGGGGAAATGTTTTGCTACATATATAATCGACAACTTGACAACCTGGTGGTTCAATTTACTTGCTTGTACGAAAAACAAAGTGATTGTGCGTCAGGTCCAGGCCGCTTCTTAAAAGAGTAATTATGCTTAGTATATTGAGCTAGCATCTCAATGCGTATGATATCAAGATGGCAGATTATAAACAGCATCTAAGCCGGTATCTACATGCTTATAACGTATAGATAATTAAATAAAATGATAACCCGGCAGAGGTTAAGCTATCTCTATACCTGCCGGCACTCTCTCCGCGACATCCAGTCTCCTTGGCAACGCGTGGTACGTGGCCAATACTGGGCCAAAGACAGGGCCAAATTGGCTCGGTATTGGTCCAGTACTGGCCCAGTAAAATGCGTTATAAGGGATGATGAACTGCACTTGCCCACTTAAAAACTGAATCATTCAAATTGATCTAGTCTAACATTTTCTGACATTTTGAAGTTGACAGATCAGTTTCTGTTTCCATTTCAGAACATACTGTTAGCATTGGCCACTCTCCTCAGCTTTATCAGCCTAACATACTTGGCTATTCCACCCATGCACTGGTGGTGATAACACACTATACATATTTGCTATTATTCGCAGCTGTTGACCATTTGCATCGATATATGGCATCGTAAGCGGGCATAAGTGCTTAAGTAGAAACATTTTCTCCCAGAATAAGCACCCCATAGTACCGATGGTGTGTGTCTATACTGTGCACTACCGTGGATGTACAGTAGACTTTCTCATATAGGCCTAAAACGCGCTAACGTCCGCCTCCTACGCAGTAAAACGCCAACGTTCGCCATCGCATTTGTTCTACATTAACTCGATACTAGAGCAAATCTATACTAGTTGCATTGTCGCATTTGGGACAAATGACAGAATCTGAGTGGATACTTAAAAGAAATGGGAAATATTAATACAGATAAGTGAGCATGCATATGTGATACATATAAAACTACTGGCTTTTATTAACACGAATAATACGGGAAAGTGATAATGATCGACAACAATGATTAATCAATTTAATAGATATTCATTAGACTATTTTGAAACTAATTTCACCGGGATTTGGTGCTGCCTGTAGCAATGGGTTCATGACAAGGTAGTTTTAAAATAGTCAGAAGATGAATTTCTATATGCACATTGGAATTGATATTATAGAAATCTCAGGGCTCAACAGGTTAGTGCATTCCACACAAATAACAATATAACAAGAACTAACATTAATACACTACATTTATTTCATCTCTCAAGACAAGTTTTTGTATATTACATTCGTCTTCCACCACATAGACTCGGTGGATCTGTAGCCAATTGCAGCAATTGATAATATGGAATTTATAAAGGATACAGAAATGCAAGGACTCGTGTTTGAAAAATTTATATTTATTTTGATAACGAAGTGTATGCTTAGTTTAATGGATGTGCATAGTTGATATGATGGACCATTACATTTTCTTTTCCGGAATGCAGTATTATGATATGATGTGTAACCTAATGCCGCTTGAATCAACATAACACTTTGAGGATGGATCCGCCATGCCACTCAATTAAATGACGTCTTACTAGGTTAGGTTGGCTGACGTCACAACACATAGTGACGTAACCTTTCCTGTCAATTCCATTGGATTGGCTGCCACGTGTACACACTGTATGTCTTTATAGTCCATGATCTGAGTACAAAAATGTGTGTAAATCTGGGTAAACCCACACCTTATTGCAACATACCGTTTTTCACTTGTATTGCGTTCTGTCATAATTCCTTCACAAGATCTCAAAAGCTTAACAAAATGTTGTGTGCTAACATATTTCCCGCTTTAAATACCATTACTAGCAGCTATAATTGCGAAAGATGGTATTTCATTTTTGCTGACCAATCTATGGGCTCGCGTATGTCAAATGAAATATCTTCAAGCCTGCAGCCCATGAGTATATGGTTCGACACGGTTGAAACGAAAGGCACAAAAGTCATAAGTCCAAATGCTGAGGGAAAAATACAATTAGAATAGGGCCAACCGATAGATAAAATGGTAAAATTTCTTAACGAATCTGAATGACAAACATAAGGATTTACTCATCTGAAATATAAGCTATTGAAACTTTCTTTGCGGTAAAATTATTGTTGCTGAAATCAATGGGAAATTGAACCTTATTACATTTAGAAATACAACTGATACAATATTGTATTATTTATACTCTGTACATAAAGGTGATGACGCTGAAGCAGATAAATTGCGCATCATAATGCCTGCTGCCGAACTAATACACATTATATTAAAGTCATACCTTGAACACACACTACATATAATGCAGCCGCTGAACTCTCCGATATCGAAGGAGGCGTGTGATTCATTCCTCAGTCACTAAGATCTCGTCCCGAACGTATTGAGTGTATTAATGATAGCAATGTGAAGGCAACATCTATTGGGTAAGCTATATATTATATGGTGCAGCTGAACAAAGGTTGTTTTAACCCCACTGCATATAGTACTTGCAATGCAATTACTCCATCAGTGTGGCTCTAGGTTTCTAATGGACACGCTTTATCAGCATGGCGTCTGCAACTCATACACACAAAGAAAACTGTACGACAGAAAGCGCTGCTGTCACGTAAGGCCGTAATATAACCGGATAACTCCCCCGACAGTAGCTCGTTCAATTTGTAGCAGATAAGCCTGCGCACAACACTCGAGACATTAATGTGTTAAACAGCTTTATTCGAAAGGGAATTACTGCAATTACAAAATCAGAATACAAAACAAGTAGAAGAGTTGTTGTTTCCAATAATGGCATAGCGAAAGCTGGAAAAATAGATATTCTGTGCAATATACGCCTCTGTGCGATGTTGAATGTGAAGACCCGACGTCGCATATGGATGTGTTGAGGAAGATTGCAGTGTTACTAACATATCCTGGGCTGACATGGGCAGGCTTGATGCAAGTTGCCCATGGAGTAGATCATCCAGGCAAATCTTCAATTTCCTGCCAATGATTGATCGTAAACCAACATACATGAAGTGTATCTATTCTACATTAAATGTGTCTGTAAGTAGGCAAAGAAACAATGATTCACATTTAGTATTAACTTCAATATGCCTGTGTGGTGGAAGGCAATTGAAATTGCAGTTAGCGAACCAGAGGTCAGTGATCTGAAATCGGTTGGGCGCCAGGTTGGTAGGACTCATACTCAAATAGGTGTTTAGGTTGCATTATATTTAGTTCTGGTTTATGGAGCATGCTTCAGATAGCATATGCTGAAAATAAGGTATCACAAATGTTCAGCGGGAAAGCGATTGCCAAAGCAATCCGCTGACACTCATGTTGATCCTGCTCTCAATGCCTTGATTGCCTTAGCTGCATTCAACAGCGGTTGCATCGCCAGAGTTACCAGTATTTCTGTCGAAAACATAAGCCAAATGTTAGATCAAATCAAAACAGTCATGAGTCAGAGCCACATATACTTGTTGTGGCTACTATATATTGATATGATTGATATTCTCGCTGTCAGCGAAATGCTGCCAGACGTTGTGGCATAATATGTCTGTCAAATCTGCTCGGCTCTATGTGGAGAATATGGGACAGTTCTATACCCAACGTTCTGATGTTAGTGCTTTGTTTCAAAGTCAAATTCATTTCATTCCCCGAAGTGAATGATTTCAGGCTGGCCTCTCAACTGATTTTGCGATAAACATGTACTTATGAGAAGCATCACAACTAATTGAGACGCTGAGATTAACCTTGCAATATAATGTCTCACACGTGTTGATAGTTCTACTAGTATAGTGATCAACATAGTAGGGCAGATATGTGAAAAAGATGTTCCATTCTGGCAGAAAGCATGACATTTGGGATATAGGTGGTTTAAGGTATCCTGATCATAATTAGATGCTGTGCCACGTGATTCTACCAAGGGAGCCCATTCAAAATGGCGGATTCAAAATGGCCGCCTTCCCAGTAGAGCTGGGCGGTCTGACGGTAGTACCGTGAGGACCGCGGTATACCGTTGACATTTCCAAATACCGTGAATACCGTCCATAATGTTTGAGCAATATTTGAGAAATATATTCATAAAATCTGACTTGAACAAGGGTAAATAAGTGCTAATAGTGCCAAAAATACAGGCATCCCTAACTATTATCCGAGTTGAGGTGAAAGGGTCGTTGTAAAAACAAACAACAAGACGTTAATAACAAAATAATGACAGGCAGAATTGTATGTCAAACGTACTTCTTGAAAGTCTCACGGTAAAATTGCTTTATTTAAAACATCTAAACTCATTCTCTGGCCGTCCGCCGGTAGTAATTACACTATAATATATTCCCTATTCCCGTTTCTATTATTTGCAACTTACTGGTTGTTCATGAACTAGACCGTTGAAAAATACATTACTATGCTGAAATTATCAATGAAAATTTACTAAAACGTAGTATTTGCTCGCGCCGTTTTGATCACGTGCTAATTTATTAACAACGAGCAGCGTTGAGGTCGTTATTTTTTTTTTCTGGCTTGTTTTAAGAAATTTCTTTAAGGATTAAATCCAGTTTAAGTAATGACACCTAAAAATTATAGTGTTTTAGTTTTTGTAATTAATTTTTCACCTGACTACACGTCGGAAGTTCGCGGAAATAGCTCTTTACACGCATTGTTCACGTGAAGCATGGCGAGTAACGAGACTGCACATCGGGTACACGGTAATTAGCAGAAGCTTTGGAATCGGTTATATTCAATGTCGTGTTATATGTATGTGCATAGGCCTGTTTTCGCGAGTAACAGAATATACGACTCCAACAGAAATAAAAGAGTACAACACTCGCCCCGTTTAGATACTCGGGGATTGTGTCTGGACTCTGTTTATCAAAGCGCTCGACTGCCAAAATAAAATTTACCGTTGGCTGGTGGCACGCATTAATAGCAAGAACAATCCAGATTGAAAATAGTGCACCCCAATGTCTCAAACAGCGGGTTATAGTTAGCGAGTCGACCACACTCTTTGACCGATATTCCCGCGAATGATATCACGCAATAAAAATAGTGACCTAATAAAATCGTGAAACTAAACAGTCGCAATAGCCATGTTTTTCTTCTCTAAATCAGGAAGCCGATTTAATTATTTTGCCTATATTTACCGTTGATTGGAGCTGGAAGTGAAAAGGAAATGGAATTTTTTCTTCTAATTTCGTGGCATGCCTCAAGCTCAGATGACGGTATACCGTGGTACCGCGGTATTTTTTCATGGTACCGATACCGTCATGTAAATATCAATACCGCCCAGCTCTACTTCCCAGCGGAAAATTCGCATTACTCCAGCTCTAGACGGAGTAGAGAGATGGGATTAATGTCAAATTAGGGGTTTCATGGGTCAATCGTTATAATTCTACTCACTATAATACTCTAAATATGTAAATAGCAATCCTTCCATAACGACCACCTGTGTTTGATGTCAAAAGACGGTGGCTCTTTAAGATGTGTTATCTAAAAGATCCATCTCTTGAGAACAAAAGCAACATAGCATCTAGAAATAGTTTAACTTACTTGATTTCTTAATATCGAACCAAGTAATGGTCATTATAGATACGTTCAATTCTCCTATTAGAGTATGCAAGGCTATACATGATGCTGTTGATTGTTGAGTCATGATTTACAGACGTCACACGCACTGTGCACCGCATGAGCACAACTGTGTACAGGGTAAGTTGGATTTATAGCATTTGCATCTGCCAGTGCAATTACTTGTGCAAGCACAATTTACGAGTTCCCGGCATGCCTTAGATGCGTCTGCAAGCAAACTCCATTGTGGTGACCAAGTGTCTCCATCTCTGACCCAACCCCAGTCAGCTGGCGATGGCGTGTTTGCATTTGCGTGGAGTGATTGTCCCCAAAGATGACCTGCCTGGAACGCAGCACGTTTGGTGTGTTGCAGCAGAGCTGCACTGGTCGGAGGAATGTTTTCTAGCTCCCTGTTGCCAAAAGCGAAAAGCCGTTGTCGTGCCTCATTAACCTTTGACAACGGTGATGTGCGTTTGTACAGTAGTACGACAAACCTCTCCAGCGTGTCCATGTCATTGTCACACAGAGACGCTGGGGCATCAGACAGTCTCCTAAATAGTGACTTGAATAGATCTGAAGTTCTCCAAACTTCCCATGCTGTCTTCTTGCCAATCCCACAAAATGCAGACACAGTGTCACACCCAGAGAAAGCATGCATAAATAGCAGTCCTTATGACGCTTCTGCTCCCAAAACTGTTGCAATGCCATGAGCTGATACATAGCGGAATGTCTTCCCATGGCCAACTGCGACCGAGAGATCACACCCATGAAGAAAGTTTGCTGTCCGTATGGCTAGGACTACGACGTCTGTATCTGTAGCATGAATCATTATTGTTCGATAAACTTGGTGATATGCATGGAAGACGTGGAGCAACATTCTGCCATCTGCTTCATCTTGATGCATGGCGCGAGTTGTGAGACGTCATGCGCTGGCCTCATCAGCACGTTTTCCTCACATGTTGTGACGAGTATCTTTCCTTCTGGTAGCCCGAATGACTCCACTGTATGTGCGAGAAAGGTGAAGAGGCCTGTTTTGTTTGCATCAACTCGTAGGAAAGTTTTCCAATTGTGAGGGAGTCTTGTACTCGAAGAGCTTCACCGTAATTCTCTAGCGTGTGTCTTCAAGCTTCCCGCCTTATGAATTTTGGTATCGCCAATTATCATCTGAACTAAAGTAGCAAGTGATTGAGGTAAGTTGGCATACTGGTCAGCATCAAGTGAACCCTTGCAATCATACTTAATCTGAAAAATCTCTTTGCAGACTATTTGAGCTGCCCTCATCAACGCAATTGCGTCACTATCAGAATCATTTTGATGGCTAGTAATAGAGCATCGCCTATGTCTTTCTTGAATGTGAGAATCACTTCATAGTTACTCTTGTTTGACTCCACATTTGGCATTTTCGACAAGATCTTTTCCTTCAACCTGGTAGCGGTAATCCTACTTGGCAAAGCACCACCAAGTTGTTCCAGATGGCGAGTGTATAATCGTGTTAAATCAGATAGCTTAAATATGTTGCCAATAGGATGCTCAGAGGCTTGACGATCTTCCATGTATTATATTAGCACTGCAAGAGAAAAAGAGCTATTTCAGATTCACTTCTCGAAAGAGATCTATGTCGTGTGTATAGTTTTGTCAAACAAGTCTTGTGGTAAATGGCATCCAATGCTGTCATGTTTCCAGAATCATTTTAGCAAGAGGTTTTGTATCTCTCAGTGCTGTCACCATTTTGCGTATGTTTTGGTCAAATTTTGCTGTTGCTGTTGCGGCTCTATGAAGGTCATGCTCTATTGGTCGGTCACAGAAAAAGCACAGTGGTTGAGTGAGGTGGTAATATTTACTTGGCATAGTGAAATTAGACCTCAATCCAGATTGGACTGGTGACCTGAGATCCTCGCTGGATTCTAATTTCGCATTTCTTTTCACGGCGCGATCAACCCGAGTCCGGCTACAGAGATGCCAACAAGAGTTGTGCCACCTAGCAAGCTTTCTATGAGCATCTCCGCAATTCTAGATCCATCATTCAGCCTACATAGATCCAGGTATGGTGGAAGGGCACGGAGTTGCTGTAGTCTATCAAGGCTATCAGTTAATGACCTATAACTCGTAATCACATTGTCACGATTTGTGTTACTACATGGATCTATGAGATGCTCCATTGTGGACTGCTGGCAAATAATACACTGGGACCAGTTCGTGTGTGCTAAATCCACTGTGGGATCAGATGTCAATTTCACTTTCTTTGACATATTGACTTGAATACGAGAATATAATAGGCTATTGTCTCCGTCTATAAGCAGAGCACAATACGCGTGTGCGTGATTGCTATGCAGCTATGTATTCTCCTGATATATTTAAATAGTCAGTGTGAGTTTAGGAAACTACAATACTTATATGGAAATCCGCAACGAAATAATGCTTGGCGAAGCAGGGGCTGGCATACAATTACTTTTACTGGAGAAACCGTGTAGACCAATTGTTTTGAGTAGCGAAAACTTGTTTCTAAAATGACGACCACAACAACAACAACAGCAACAACAACAACAACAACAACAACAACAACAACGACAACAACAACAACAAAAACAATAACAACAACAATAATAATAATAATAATAATAATAATAATAATAATACTATATTTCAGCATGTTTATCTATTTAGAGTATTGTAATGGGTAAAATCATAACCAGTGACCCAAGAAACCCTTAATTTGACATCAATTCCAGCCATCTACTCCATCTAGAACTTGAGTAATGCAGATTTTCCGCTGGGAGGGCAGCCATTTTGAATCCGCCATTTTGAATGGGTTCCCTTGGTAGAATCACGTGGCACCGCATCTAATTATGTTCAGCATACCTTACACCACCTATATGCCACATTTCATGCTTTCTGCCACATTACATATCCGCCCCACTAACACAAATATATAACTGATGTAGCGCAAGTTTGCGATGGAGATAACACACATAACTGTTGTGTCCATACAAAGTAGAAATCACCAACAGCTGATTATATGTTACATGGCCGGGATAACGGTAATGATGACATATAACAATAATGGCGTTCATTTTTCTCTTGCCTTAGAATTGCTATAATTGCAGCTGGTGTACCGATGCTTGCTTACATATAATTTATTGAACATACTAATCTCACAATGATGCTAGACACGGGAAGTATGATAGCGTGCAGACACCACTTTGAAATGAAATGTCCAGTTATTCACTGCTGATGTAGCGCATAGTTAAACACTGTTAACTATCTGACGGCTGAATTTTGCAGGCAACAGTTTCAGGAGTATAACTATGATCATATTACATATTTGAAATATATTTTGTCACAAATTGTTTCGAAAAGCTTCAGCAGATCTATAATTAGTGCAACATGTTTTATATAAAAGTTTGCTAACGACCCAGAGATACTGAGATGCATTGAAAAATGACAACTTTCTAAATATAGCGCAATACCCGAATCTAATTTTGTTGTTCAGAATTACAGTGATACAGAAAAATATGATAGATCCATACCCCAGCCTAATTTCCATATTCTTTGGATTATATACCCTGTAAGTATGTTTCAAAAGCTTACGTTTGATATACCTGAAAGCATACTCTTACCCGTATGCACTCTTATCTTGTTAGTGGACGAAAAGTGTTCCAACTCTTCACTCATGTATTCATAAAACTCAACGAGAACTAACGTTCTATGTGTCAAGATGTCTGCTGCCGAATAGTTCGGCAAATAGGAGGATAAATAGCGGCATTTTCTTAAAGTCAAAAAAATAATTTTCCGCTAAGTATATGTTGGTAAACCGTTGATATGTTATGTTTAGAGATGCTGTCGAATCCTAGCATAGCACACGTGAAAGTAGCCATCTATTATCTGACGTCATATGACATTTTAATCAGCAAAATGGCGTGTAGGAAGACGTCATCATCATTACGTCATAACTGATTTTATTTGACCCGTCTTTAACTATTAATAGTCCGACACGTTGTACGAATGGTATGTCTCTACTATTTAATAAGCATGATGTTGAATATTTCAAAATTAATTTGTCTGGACGCTGTTTCTGCCATAGGCAGCAACATCGCCCAGTCAAATTAGTTCCAAAATACTACATGTATAGTGTTCTGGAAATATATAGTCAAGGAGTTCGGACATCGATCGATCCCAATCGATCGACGTGGTGTGGGTGGAGCATGGATTGAGATGGGCGGGGCATAGATACACCTGGGCAGGTACATTATGCTTGCAATTAGTGATGGGCCAAACGATTCATTTACAGGCCTCTTCATGGATTTAATATTTGATAAACATTGTGTTGAATAGTGTGAAACTAATTTGACTAGGCACTGTTGTTGTCATGGATACCTATATAGCTACCTTGCAATTCTGATTCTGGGAATTAAGATTTCAATGTATATAAATCGATCCCAAATCGAGCCGCAAAACATGGGCAGCGCTTATTAGAAATGGGCCGGACATAGCTAGAAATGGAGCCATTATATAATTATTAATCCCGCATAAAATAGTCTCTACAATGATCTTGAGGAGTGAAGAATATTGTTTTTTTTAGAATGTACCACTGGAGTGGACCAATGATATAATAGCATTTATATAATATTCCTCCACCACATTGCAATATCCTTGATGCACCCACCATGCTATTAATTTAACGATTTAACCTCCAAAGACAGAATTGGAAAACTCATTATCAATTTACTAAATAGTATGGTGAATATTGTCAAACTAAGTTGATCGAGGGCTGCTGATGCATAGAGTAGCAACATATGCTGTAATTAAGTTAATTTCAACATATTGAACACTACCTCTATTGTCACCTTGAGATTCTGGATAGTCAAACGGTTAAATCAATTTCTCGTTGTTATTTGATCAATTTTTCTGGAAATAATACAGCGTATGCCGATAGTGGCAGAAGATGGTATTACTGGCCTTGGAATACGAACCAATTAACCTACCGTCTTCGTGGATGAGACAAGGCATTATATTTCTTCATACGTATTCCAGAACACCGCCATAGAGGCTGCCTGTGCATGTCAAGGTTCTGCTAGTGGTTGTTTATCCTATATAGAAGTGCTTCTCAGTCAAGTAATAGAGCTAACCATTCCTAGCTATTCACTCTACTTTCTAGCTAAGCTCCGCCCGCATTGAATCGAGGTTAACACACTGAACACCGAATTCCCAGTATCTCAATTCGAAGGTAATTATCATGTGCAGGTAAACTGTTGGATATTTTGCAATAATTTGACTCGCAACAACTAGTCAAGTTAGTTTTAATATGTTCAAAAAATGTTTCTTAAATTCTGAGTTCAAAAAGAGACATATATAATTCGGACACTTGCTGTTGGACATTTACCACTCTACTGACGGATGTATGTTATTCGATTGTGATGTCAGTGAATAAGATACGTATTTTGATTATGACGTAAGATACTTGAGTGACAGATCGGCTCCATTCACGCCATAGGTAACTATAACATCAACATCACCCTACAATGGCTTTCTCACTGGCAGCAGTAATCCATTATTTCGCACACTATCAATACGTTAGCACTTAGCACCATGGGTAGCGCAATGCTCTTGTCAACATCCAGATCCTATACAAAAGTGGCATTCACGTAAACAGAGGAAAGCTATTTATGAATCCATTTCCTCACTCAATCATATGACGTCATAATTAACTACGGGGGCGTGTAGGATGACGTCATAATCATGAGGTCATGCGTGATTCGATATAGTCCAACTTTAATGCTTAACAGTACGACACGTTGTATGAATTGTATGTCTTTACAATTCAATAAACATTCTGCTAAATATTTCGAAACTATTTTGACTGGGAGCTTCTGATGCCATAGGCAGAAACAGCGCCCAGTCAAATTAGTCGATCGATCCCAACATGAGCGAGGTATGGCTGGGGCTTCTGCTAGAGATGGGCGGAGCATTGCTAAAAATGGAAATGTCCATTGAGCAATAATTGTACATAACACTGCATTATGTGAGATTGATAGAAGAAACCGGTTACTTATATCTGGCATGCAGCAGGGTGTGGTAAAACACGTACTGTGTATCATTCGTCTATTCATGCATAGCATTTTGAATTTTAACTCTTCTAACTAGCACACATTCTATAGGTCACAATTCTGAGCGATGTCGAGTAGATTTTGTCTAGGCCACGAAGTGTCGCGAGACTATTGTAACGGCCACGTCTCTCTATGTATGATAGAGTGCGTACGTACGTGTGTGTGTGTGCGCGCGCGTACAAGGCCTAGGTTGGGGTGGGTACAGTTGTGGTGGGAAAGGAGCTTGGAATTATTCTGAGTGTTTGTTTACTACAGATAGAGAAGAGAATTTCCTGGCAACGTGGTACAACTTTCCTTTGCAACGGACATCTAATTGAAACACAGTGCTGGTGTAAATAAGCGTGAGGGCAAAGCAAGTATGGCACGCCTATTTTCTAGTATACACGTCCACAAACAAGAATACATTATGGCTACAATGATAATGCAGGTCACTGCGCCGGCACTGTGGCAATAGTGGCAGGCACATCAGGGTATGCACGAGAAAAACGTGCATTGAAGATTGATGAGGAAGCAAACTGCCTTCGAAAAAGAAATCTGGTTGCCATTAAAGTGTGGTGTTCCTCTGTTTCAGTTAGTAAGCTTACATCGATATGAATAGTGATTGGCGTATGCTGAGTGTGTTGTTTTAGTGGATAACCTCATGCATCTGAAGATAGTATTCACGGTCGTGTACCAATTCATGGAGCTGCTCTGCCAGGGTAAGTACGCTCGCACAATCATCCATGAATACAATTTCCTGGAACACTACCAGATCACATTAAGCACATTCTATTCGGAGTGTGCAATCCTTAGAACAATAGGTGTCAGGGTTCAAATGTGTAAATCGATTCTACGTGCGTAAAGTCTGGGCGGAGCTTAGTTGGAAATCGGGTAGAATGTGTTAAATGGATTCCTATTTTCAGGTAGGTGCATGTTTTTGTTGCAGTTGTCATCCGCATCGTCGTCGTCGCCTCCACCGTCGTCGTCGCTATCGCTGTTGTTATCCCTATTATCGTAACCATGGCATGCCACGGAACTGTCATTGATATTGCGCGTATGCTTTGCTAACGCCGGTAAAATAAATCGAACTCTTTTTCTACGGCTATCGCTAAAGACGCGAAATTCTATTGTATAATATTTATTAGTTATGATGGTAGAACAATGACCATTCTTATCGTGGAAACATTATTAAGCGAATTCAAGTTACCTTTCTGGATGTATGCCTGACATAATGACAGGAATTGTGTTGTGTATACGGGCCTTGTACTAGTAGAGGCCTTGTCTAGCTGAAGTTACATTTGATTGTCTCTAATTACCTATAGATCATGGGTTACTATCACGGGGATTCTGATTGCGCGTATATCGCCATTGCTCTAT
This sequence comes from Chaetoderma sp. LZ-2023a, assembly GCA_034401795.1. Taxonomy (NCBI): domain Eukaryota; kingdom Metazoa; phylum Mollusca; class Caudofoveata; order Chaetodermatida; family Chaetodermatidae; genus Chaetoderma; species Chaetoderma sp. LZ-2023a. Next base: position 66,435,806 of record CM067360.1, read on the forward strand.
GTGCATTCGCGAATACGCATTACGACACATACGTACGTACGAATCTATTGTTCCATTGGAATGAAGTGACCGCATAGTTGGCTGACGTAGCTGATTCTAGATCAGTTACACCGCAGCTTAAACGACGATGAGTATCCTATTCTTTCGGTGTAGTCAATAACACGGACTCTAGATATATGGAGATTAATCCTTTCATGGTGAAGCTAGCCAAAACTGGTATTTTTCGCGGTGTTGGATAATACCCATTTGCATGCCAAAAGAAGACTGATTTTGAAGAATTATCACTGAAATGACTGGCGCGATAATCGAGCTAATTATTCCAGTGGTCAATTTTCAAAAATAACCTCATGGCCTGCAAATGGACATTCGATAAGCACATATTTTGAGCCTCATGGCCAAATTCTGCCTTCGGATGGCTAGCTTATTCAATACATACATACATGAACACAGCGTTTCAATTCTATATGCTGCATGCGAACGTTACCCCCATTATATCTTGTATGCGACGGTGACATTAATTACATAGTGTACTTCCAATCCTAGTTGCTATCTTAATAATAATCAAACAGCAAAAAGGTTCCGGGATATTTAGTAGAATTATATGTATATTATATCATATCTAATTCTTTTCCAAAAAAACACCGGCTGTAGGCTGTAGCTTCTCATGGCAACAAGCGCTCCCAGTTAAATTGGTTTCAAAATATTCAACATAATGCTTATTAAATTGTAAATTCTTCAAGGACTATCACGGTCTTTTTCAAAATACTCAACAGCTTAGCTGTACGTATACCTTGAAATTGTGATGCTAGGAGCTCAGTGTTCAAAATCGCATCCAACACGAATACAGTGTGGGTGAGCTTAGATCAGAGTGACGCTCGTCGCTAGCTAAAGTCATTTAAAAGATTTAATGTGGAAAGCCAACTAGCGTGATATCCTCTATATTACCCGCACATAGTGTAAGCGAATAGTGATCTACTTAATACCCACGTTGCCCAGGTTATGAAATATACTACTAATGATTTAGTGTGATGCACTGCATTGAAACACACTCGAAAAATTCAACTTTCTCTCCACCCCCACCCCCCCCACCCCGGATCTCTCACTCACCCGCTGTCCCTGTGCCTCATTCGCTCGCTCACTCACTCACTCACTCACTCACTCACTCACTCACTCACTCACTCACTCACTCACTCACTCACTCACTCACTCACTCACTCACTCACTCACTCACCCACCCACCCACCCACCCACCCACACACCCACCCCCAGCCCCACTCACTCACTCACTCACTCACTCACTCACTCACTCACTCACTCACTCACTGACTCATTCACTCACTCACTCACTCACTCACTCACTCACTCACTCACTCACTCACTCACTCACTCACTCACTCACCCAAAACCCCACTCACCCACTCACTCACTTACTCACTCACTCACTCTCTCTCTCTCTCTCTCTCTCATCCAATTGGATTATGGTGACTGCGAAATGCGTTATGTTGATTGTGACATCAGCCACCCTGTGACGGAAATGATTATGACGCGGACACATGTGTGGCAATACCTTTTAATCAAATCATATTTCGAAATAATAAGCATACAATTTCGTTGCTACGCTTACGAACAATCTGAATAATACATCTGCACATCTGCAACATAACCTTATTCTAAAATTAACCAACGTAACATCCAGTTAACTATAATTGGTGACGATTTGACAAGACGATGGTGTCCATACAGGCTGCAGTGTGAGTGAGCTGGAGCACGCGCCACACACCAACTCAGGGGGCACCGGTAACGTTATTATTGTAATTAATAACTTCTAAATACAAAAACTGAACATGTTCTCAGAAGAATAACCGGCCACGATCCTTAAATTCTAGGAATAAAAGAAAAACGCATCATCGTCAAGATCGGTCATATTTAGGGGGAAGTGGAAACACAAATTGTGAGGATTATATACCTGTCTTAGTTGTCATTAATAAATCACTACGCCCCTAAAATTTCATATATGTTTTATGCAAATCAACTCACATTTCCAGTTTATCCATCCATCATATAACATTATAATCAACTAAGTGACGTGTATGTTGACGTTTTACTCATGACGTCATGAATGCTTCGAAATAGTCCGTCATTAGCACTTAATAGTCCGACACGTTGTACGAATTGTATGTCTTTACCTTTTAATTAACATGCTGTTGAATATTTTGAAAGCCATAGGCAACAACAGCGCCCAATCCAATTAGTTTCAACATATTTAACAGCTTACCTGTATAGTTTTCAGAAAATTGATAGTCAATGAGTTCAGAGATCGACCGATCCCAACACGAGCGAGGTGTGGGTGGAGCTTAGCTAGTGATGGACGGGTCATAGCTAAAACTGGAAAGGTCCATTATATTACCTGAGGTAAAATATCACCAATTCTGGCCGTTGCTTAAAATCTTGCAACTGTGCATTGGTACATGTATGACTTTCAAAACACTTCCAAAGAAATACCTTTATGTTATGAGCGTGAAATGTGAATTATACGCAATAAATGCCAAATTACATGGTCACTGTGCAGTTATTTCATGAAATCGTGTTACTACAACAGCCTATTGCTGACGGAATCAGCATTACTGACCGATTGTTCTTTACGAATTTACGAATTTAATTATGGGGAGCGCGAAAATGAAATGAACATAGCAAAGCTATACGTTAAGGCCATTCCACATGTATGCCCTCTTATCCTCTACAATTTATTTTATATTTTACGCTAATCAGCTGCGAAAATGTCACCAGATATCAAAAGTCACCAATTGTGGTCGTTGCTTAAAACATGGCAGGTGTATTTTCAACCAAATGCGCTTGTACTTTAAAGTGACTAATCCAAATGATCCGTGTTAATTTATTTCAGGGATTGTTTTTACTATAGCCGACAACAGAATGTGCATTATGGAAAGTAGATACAAAATTAATGCAATGGTCCTTTCGAATTTGTCCATGCCCCTCACCCATCTCTAACTAGTCTCCACCCACACCTTTTCGTGTTGGGTTCGATCGATCCCCGAGCGCTCTGACTATCAATTTCCGGGAAAAGCTATTCTGGTAAGCTATTGGTTATTTTAAAACAAATTTGACTGGTTGCTGTTACTGCCTATGGATCTCTGAATCAGCAGTGACGATTTGCCTACCAGAAGTCTTCCCCCGGCCTTTGAAACAACGTGCATTGCTGCATTCAGTCAATGCGTGAAAGGGCAACAAAACACGGCATAGGATGAGACCAAGCTTTTCACAGATTTCCAGTTTTATACCACATCTTTCCTGCTATAAACGTGTTGAAATAAATCTCCAAAACCAACATGTCTGTGTTTGGTTACCATATTTTGGTTTGTTCATGCTTAACCCTTTTTGTAGAATCAAACACATGGCGAAACAATCAGCTGTCAGCTTCCTCTTGAGTACCGTACATTTGATTCAGATGCCGCATATCATTTGAGCTAATGCATGTAGCATTGTCATGGTCACGATACCCACCCGTCAAAACCAGTATTTGAGTTGGCTGTTGGTAATTTTTCTGTTTTCTGTCAATCCAATGAAAGCAAAGTCATTGAAGTTGTCTTAGCGTATGGGACTAGGGAAAAAAGAATTCACATTCTTTGGCAACACCTGTTCTCCTGATTATTATTCTAGTTTCTGGGATTTGACAGTGTGTCCACTTCACCGCTCACCAGCCGTGGTTGATTCTTTTATATCATAGTTATTGGCTATGGCATGTACAATATCGCCTTGTTTAAGGTTCTCTTGACAAACTCTTCAATGCCATCAAGTACGTCGCCAATGGTTTTGTCTCCAGCACATGACGATAACGATAGCGTATGGGGACAAGCCAATAATCCAAAAACACTGCCTTCGATTTTCTTTTAGGTATGAGTTCAGAGAGAAAGGTGGGTTGATCCATTGAGGAAGATGCTAATCTGGCCACGACTCTAAGCAGCTTACGTTGTTTGTTTTGCCAAAGATCGATCCGTGTTCACGATAGACAGCGGTCTACTATATAGCTCATAAGTAAAGAGTTATTGGAGATCAAGCTTTTTTCTTTTGATACAATCAATAACCTACGAAGCAATTCTCTGTCACAGGTCAAGGGTCTCATCTTCTCCTTAGATGACTTTTTCAGAGAAGGCTGGATCTTTGCTAATGTGGCAAGTGTGATGTTCTTTGTTGGCATCCTAAACGGTTCTGTATTTGACTCTAATCTGTCATTAACATGGTTCTTGAGTGCGTTTTGCCCGTCCATCTTTGCCGAGACTAGGGCATTTACCATAGCACGTGGTGCTACTATAACAGTATTCAGTAGGGATTAGGCTCTTCTACATCATCAGATGCATCAATTGAATAAAGAATTTCCGTTATAAATTGAATTACTTCATGGATATCGTTCTCATCCTGATTGATTTCAGCTGGACGCAAATCATGGTGAATCCGTTGTTGGTGAGTATCAAGGTCACACATGAGCGTAAACGTTCTTATGATGACGCTTTTCATATGCACAGCAAGATACCCCTTTAGAGCAGCATTTTACTGCCTGCTGATGCTAATGATACCGCCTTGTTTTGATTGTGAATCTCTGACAAGTGACTGATCAAGTCCTGGGTCAAAACACACACTGTTAAATGGTGTTCCCTCTGATTGTGTCACAACATGTGTATCATCTTGGACTAGTTCATGTACTTCATGTGATGTTTCTGGTAGCATTTTAATCTCAGCAAGATATACCAGGCCTCATCTTGTGTAATTATGACGGTCATATGCGAAGGCATAGCACAATATTCCCGCTACGCATGTAGGGCGATCAGCCCAGTTTGCAGGTTTTTTTTTAGCAGAACCATGGTCTAGAGGTAATTATATACCATCAATATACTGCTTCCAAAACTGGAATGTAAGAGATTCTTTAATTCCAATGTCTTGGAATTGACGATAGGTTGGTTCTCATCTCGTCAGGAAATCTTGAATTTCCCGGAACAATGCCTTTACCCTTATTGGACCATCTTCATCAAACTCTTCGCATTCAAGCATATCCTGCATCTCATCAACGTCCTCCTACTGTGGCAGCATCCTCCTTCGACATATTTGCTTTTTGTACTGCCCAAGCAAGAAAGGCCACCAGCTGCATAGGGCTCATAGCTTCAAACATTAGTTTATTAGCCAATGTACAATTCGTGTAATTATTACCATGACATTTGGTCCAAAAGCACCTCCTTCAACCAACACATCCTGTATCCCGCTTTCGTCATAACGCTTGCCCATGATCATCCAGTACAGTCCCAAGATGTGAAAGCCTGCTAATCTGAGGATATGATGGTGGAACTCATCACAATTGCAGAAGAAAAGGGACATCTTGAGAAATAATGTAGAGTTGGAGAAATAAGTTGATTACAGGATGTATCTGACCTAAGCATCTTCTTTTCCAGAGATTTCAATGCTGTGCCAGGTACAATGGACGTATAAATAATAAGGGCTCGTGCCGTATTCTAACTATAACTGATCTCCAAAATAGCATGGCACCCATCACAGCTCGGAATGTATTGCTGCTACTTAGGCGTCAATGGCTCAATGTTGACAGTAAATATTTTCTTTGGGCAAAGTCCATGTCTTTTCTAGTGACAATGCGGGATTCTAACCCTAACTCTTTTATGAGCTGGTGGGTCTGTTCTTAACCAACCCCCCCCCCCCATGTTTACCAAACACCAGCATTCATAGGAACAGCAAAAGGTCATCAGATACCATTGTTTCAACTCTCTGTTGGCATATGTCTTTCAAATCGATACATGGAAGTGTTACTAAACCTTGGCATTTACGCGTTGAACTGTGCAGAGCTAGGTCTGTTTGAAGCAGTACTACGTTTGTTGAATCACCTTGCAGAATGACAAGAGCAGCTGCTATTGCTTCTTCAGTAGCGATATGATTTGGTGAAGGTATTTTGTCGATTGCTACTTTAATGTCAACGTGTATACTGCACATACGTTCAGACTGGTAGTCAGAGGACTGAGACTTAAATATCACTGTTTGTCCATAATTCTTTTATAAGGCGACTTTTCAGCTCTTCAGCACGACATTGTTGGTAATCTTCATAAGCACGCGTGTATAGATGCCGTCGATAAGCATGCAATAATGCCATACCATTTTCGATGTTTTCTTGAACATCAACAAAAAGCTGATGAAATGCTTTTGAGATGTAGTATCAGCAACTATACCTCTCATGCGGGCTGCTTTTATGAGTAATGTGACAAGCAGTTGGTGTGATATTTTCTTTCTAATGTTACAAGATCACGGGAAGACTTCATGGCAACTAGTGTTCTGCCACCAATTGTTTCGCCTGCTGTGCGTAGTTTGTCTTGTAATGGGAGAATACGAACCCCTTCAGACAAGCGTGCAATATGTGTATGCCCTGCTGTTTAGGGGAAAATAGGTTACCAGTACCTCGCTTAAACAAATAATGCAGATGGTATTGATATCTAACTCTGTTAAAACGTTTTTGTTTAACAGATAAGAGGCCAATATTTATTCCAGGCTTGGGGTCCATTCTTCAGCAATATGTCATCCCCACCTTTTGTAAATTTGTCTAATGACATTAATCTTTTGTAAATTTGTATGATCTTGCAAACAAGAATGCAAATATAAGCAAGGCACACCTTTGTTAGCGGCAAGTGTCTTTAAATGGGTCTATTTAGGAATAACCGGGACTTATGTATCTGCAGTGTATTTATGATTATAGAATATTTAGCTGGTACCGCTCCATTTAATCCTCAACATTTCGTCTGCTTTACAGCTGTTCATTTATATTGTTGAAATAAATTGTATTTTTATATTTTTTCGCACTTTTCGAATTTACCCCAGAGCAAATGTGTTTGAACAAAAACATACTTATGTATATGTGTATTAATTCATATTAGTACATTATGGACTACATCGTAGAATGGTGAACATATATTAATGAGTCTAAATACACAATGTGACGTCACAATATTATAATATTAAAGTAGCATTAAAAAGCGAATATATGTTGCATATATAATATGTAATTATTATTGTATTTCTAGGCGGTTATATTTTGTTTAACTTGCTCGCGGGTAGCCGTATCCAGGGTTCTGTTTCTTTTTATAAACGACACACCCATATGTTCAACATATATTTTCTGAAACGTGAGATATAGACCTTTCATTTGGTACCAATGAACCTTCTCATACAGAGGGTGTTCAACGGAAAACCATAATTAGGCCCTATTTGGTGCGGCACTCGAGGGTACCGTCCCATATTTCATGTGTACACATTTGAATCAAACCGTACCTACAGTATTCAAAACATACATAAATCGTGAAGTTGATCTGATCCGGATTTTGTTCTTATCCTGATCACGGCCATAGTCTGGAAATCGTAGTTTACGGTACTTGTCTTTGTTCTTTTAAAATCTCAGTTAAATCATATGACTAGTTCTTGAGTTACGCATGAACACATGTACGCTCGCGCGCTCGGAAGCAGGCACGCACGCTTGCATATACGCACGCACGAACGCGCACACGCACGCATGGGCAGACAATAATACGAAGCCCTCTTCCCCGTACATGGCAAGGGAAATTATTTCGCATACAGTTCACGATGTGTTATCAATAAAGTAACAAAATGAGTATAAATATGATAAACATCTCGAGTTTATTAAGTGCCTTAAGCCAATGTCTCACGCTTCTACGCATTAGGTAACTAGATATCCGTGTTTCATCGATTAGTTATCAATATATTTGCATAGAATTGATTCATGGTAATAAATTCGTTGTCAATACGCTCCGCAATAGCAGACGATAATGTCCCTGTGGTGTTGAGTTGGTGTGGACTTGTGAGAAATTTGAGTGGATATTTGCACACATTGCTGACAGGTTTGGCCTCGGATCATATATCCATTAGACCTTTCCACTGTATCCATCCATCATATGACGTCATAATCAACTACGTGGGTGTAAAACAACATCACGATGAATGTCGTAGATAAGTACGTCATGAACACATATCTGAAGCCGAACTATGCGATGTTGTACGAAATGTCTGTCTTTACTATGTAATAAATAGTATGTTGAATATTTTGAAACCAATTTGACTGGGTGCTGTGCTGCCAAATTTACAAAATATTCAACAGCTTACCTGTATAGTTTTGAGGCAATTGATAGCTAGGGAATTCGGATATCGGTCAATCCCGACACGGCGAAGTGTAGGTAGAGCTCAGCTAGAGCTGGGCAGGGCATAGCTAAAACGGGAAAGAACTATTGTAAACACATTTTCCGGTTATTCCCCCTACTTCAAAATATAGCAGACGCGGAGATGCACTGCAAATGCAGGAATTCCCAAAATTCGATGGAACCCGGCATATGCTGTCAATGCATTGCAGGAATCAGTGAATTGGACGAATATTTCTGATTACCAATATTAGTAATGTATGAGTATCGATAAAGCTAATATTAGGAACGAAGCGACACATAATAAACTAATATTATAGAGCATATAAATATAGTTACAACGTTTCTAATATATCAATATAATCGGATTATACAGAAAGAATCCTTATAAGCAGATCATAATTCCTAGGTAATCATATATATATATATATATATATATATATATATATATATATATATATATATATATATATATATATATATATATATATATATATATATATATATATATGTTGCTTATGATTTAGAAGCAGTACACTAACTTCCTGAAAGTTCCTTTGCTCTATTTAAACCGTGCAGTCTTCGCAGACATATGATGTGTATCCATGTTTCAAGAACACGTCATCAATATAGTCTGGCAAGCTAGTCCGTAAACAGGGCATAATGGATTCGCCCTTTGAAACATGAATTCACAGAATCTCAATTTTAAAATAACTATACAGGCAAGTTGTTGAATAGGTTGACACTACTCTATCAAGACGTTCTTGCTACAAATGGCAGCAATAGCTTTCAGTCGATTTACACTCAAAACACTCAACATAATTTTACAAAATGTTAAATAATGCAGGTGACTTGATCTTTAGCGTTCAGACGATTGAACACGTGCTTGCTAGTGTTTATCAAATGCTGTTTCTGCACATGCTACAGCAGCGTATTTAAGCCCTCGTGTGTCAATTTTATCATATATTGGTCAAACCGGCCCAAACGGCATCTGGTGTGGTCTTGAGGAATGCCCACTCGGAGGCCAAGTGCAAACTAAATCTGAAAATCCACCACTAGAATTACTGTCTTGGTAACAGAGCCAGTCAATACAGTGGTACATTTACAACAAATAGTCATTTCTTGCTCTGCAAATTGATACTGGCATTAGCAAAACCTTGAATGTTCTTGACCATTAGCTGTTCCATAGTGAGGCTTGCCAAAATACCATCTGTAGTGGTCTTAGAGTGTCCATTTGAAGGTCAACAGAAAGATATATTTTTTGTAAATTCAACAACAAAAAATGAGAAAATGAACATTTTCTCGAAACACTTGAACATTGATATGAATACCATTTTGAGCGCTTTCAGGCGCTGTTCACACAAATGGGTTAAATCTTGCCATACTTCCTCACCTCAGAGCAGTCCCACGAGCCAATACCATTTGAATATAGAATATGAATTATGGTTAGTTGTTGAGACATTAGCTAGAATTAGTACATTGTCACGCGCTCGTTATGTGACCGCTGCCGCTTCCCTGATAACGCAAGTTTCTAGGCCTGTACTGGGCCAATATCGGGTCAATACGGCCCATTAAACTGCATTACCATTGATTAAGTCCACAAAAGAGAATATTACAGCCACCCAAGTCAGCGTCACTCACCGATGTCTAATTGTGATATTTCTGTTGGACCTCCGTCGCGCATTGCTGCGTTCAATCAAAGATCACGGAGGTGAATGAGAAATAAACCCGTGTTCGAAATCTATCACAGTCAGTTCTTGGGGATTATTCGTCGCTGTTGTGTCTGCTGGCGCTGGTATAAAACACTTCGCATACCGGATGAATTTTCCATTTATAGCTATAGTAAAAGCCAATGATATTATTGTTCTGTTTTGTTTTTTCTTCTAAAGAGTGCCGTCGGCGGCAGATAAGCTTCTTAACGTGGCAGAAGGTTCGAGGGATTTGTGTAAAACAGGATTAAGATTGCGAACTTTATTATATTATAGCGGCACTTTAGTGTGTTTCGACGTGCTTTGGAGTTTCATACCGATTTATCATCCGATTTACCATTACGAGTTCGGTCACAGTGGCTGCTTCTATTGAAACGTAAGTGAGGCGAGCTCTCAAGACTGGCAAGGTAATTTCTTCAGTGAGAGATAGCGATACGAATGCTTCATTTTGGAGATCCGGAACAAATTGTTGTTGTTTGTTGTTGTTGTCGTTGTCGTCGTCGTCGTCGTCGTTGTCGTTGTCGTTGTTGTTGTTATTATCCCGATGTTCGTTGTAATATTGGTCAAACTAGTTCTATCTAGGTTGGCCCAACTTCATTTTGCGTATTAGTCTACCGTTGGCCAAACATATTAGGACCAATACATCCCCACATCGTTAGCGCGTTGGCCCGATGATGATTATAATGACTGACTGTGTTATGCAGCTCAAATAGTTAAATATTATGTCAGCAGCAATCAGTTTTTCTTCAACATTCTCCACTGCATCGTGTCCACTACGAACGTCTTGAGCTCATTTAGGTTCATTTTCGTTCTGACTTGTCCTGGATTGCGCCCCGTGGGGTCTGATCGCAATTCGCAACCAGTTAGTAAGTTGATGTTGTGCCGTACTTTGCATGCAGGACAACTGCTGTTATCCACCACTGCATAATTCTAGTGCGTTCTAAGCAGACGTATTCCTTGGCATTTGAAAAACATGTCCCAACATAGACCATCACTACACTCACTTATAGAGGGTGTGTGAGACTGTTTATAGCGTGCTGCATTTGATAATAGACTATGTGGCCAGTAGGGATGTGTGATGGCGCGCACACTGCCTTGTGTCATACATCAAGTATAATCAAGAAGACTTTTGGATCTGTCAAGGTGTCCGATAGGCATACGCGAGTGAAGTGATTTGGCATCATTCCCGAAAAGGTGTGCAGACTCGAGCTGTCCTGCAGCTCTTGGGAAATGTGTATCAAGAGGACATGTTTCATCATCGATAACCTCAACATCATCTGCATACTCCATCTTCAGTAGAATACGTGTCATTGAGATTGGAAAAGTTGGTATTTGGTGTTGGCAGGGGTGGACTGGGACTGGAAAACAGCCCTGGCACAAGTCTATGGTGGAGTGGCACCTAGTTCGTGATGCAGCTGGAATCACGCATGCCCTGTCAGCAATTGGAGAGGGTCCCGGGTTGGCTCTCTACCTGGGGAAATTTGAAATCTAGACGATCTTAGAGGGCCTGTTCCGCATTTCTGGACGTAAATATGGACATTCTTATTTTATTGTACCCATTTTCGATAGGAAATGTCATCATGGCATTACTATCTGTAAGAAAATATATTTATACCAATAACATCTGAGTCTTTCCAAAGTGTATCATTGTGAAATAAGTATTTTTTGTCTGGATGACCGGGGGATGTGACTGATCGTTTTTGTTATTGAAAAGGTGGTTGCCTTCTGATGCACATGTGAAACGCGGAGAACAATACATGGCTGAATATTCGGTCAATCCATTGCAGGAAAGATAGTCTCTTATTACAAGTCAGTTGCCATAAGGAATGTCTTCTAAACCGGCAAGATGGTGCTTCTTTATAGGCTACATTTCGCGCCTTACTATTTCACCCAGAAGGGATGTAGTCTCTCGAGCAGGATTGACTAATATGATTAATCAGACATGCACACCTTCCTCATACGACCAAATTCTTTCGGTTATACAAAGTGTATTTTTACTTATTAAAATGGGAGCACCATAAATTCTTTCTTGTTGGCGTGTCTCCCTCTTTGCAAACAAATACAGTTCATTTTTACAAATCAGTAGGCGGTTTAGATCATAGAAAAAAATAAGTTTGTAATTAATAATAATAACGATGCTAATAGTATACATATTGATGAGATTGAGCTAAGTATCTTTAGATTGTAGAGTTACAGAAGAGAGTGTAGTATAAAAAGATGAGGCAGAGTTAGAAGGCTGGATTTTGGATTTCGCCCATGCGTGTTCGTACCCAGTCTTCCTTAGATAACGTGCGTGGTGGGCCAGGGCTACATGATTAACACATCCTGTATCAGTTTAATACCCTGAAGGCTAAGCCTTCCATGAAGGCCAATGCAGTGGTCTTGACATATGCTCCTTTACAGGCCAAGAGATGGCTACCCCATACAATCTATCGCCGGAATGACTGGCTTGGTTATGGTATAACGGAGCCAGTCATTCCAGTGAAAAATCCTAAAAAAACAGTCATCTCACGGCCTACATATGGACACTGACTAAGAATAAAATATGTTGATGTTCTTGACAATCAACCCCTTAACACCGTTAACCAGGCCAAGCAAAATTTGTTCACGTTAGGAAAGATTTGTAGGCTGTCCATCTCAGTACATTTATACGCATCATTATGACAGTTGTTACTGAGTTTGAACCTGGCATACGTAATTTGCACAGTCCTTGAACGATTTCGGAGCCACTGTATCCTTATCCATAGCATCAGATTCACAGTCACTATCGTTATCAGAGTCTGTCCATTTACTTGTGTAGCAAACGCAGATACTATTCGGGCACATTGCTCTTATTCCAGCTTTGAACCAAATGCCTCGGCTCAGATTGTAAATTTTCACGGGTTATCGTCTTATCAAATTTTTATATTTGTTCAAATGACGTTGTTTTTTCTCCATCAGGCAGCCCATTAGATACGATTTCGCCAATGTTACACGGAGCTAGAGAGACCAAATCAGAATAAAGGAGTCCGTTTTCATGAAATCTCGATGCCAGTCTAGTATGTATCGTGTCTAATACGACATTGTATATCTCAATTCCATATATAGTCAATGGAATATATAGTCGCTTTCATAGTTTCCCTTTTTCCTTTTCACGCGACAGGCTCTCTGGTAAATTGTCACCAACTGCTATATCAAATTGAATGGAATCTATTATATTTCTATCATATCACTGCGTGAATTGACCATTGTATACACCTTTAGTAAATTCATACTTAACGTTTGAAGATATTTTGGTAAGGAGCAGTATTGTTCAAGATTCTCAAGTACATCTGAGCTGCCAAGAAGGTTTCAAACTTCAGCAAATGTCCCTTGAAATTCTTTTGCACTTGAATCAGGATTGACATGTGTTGATTCCACAACTTTTGTGACTGTGTAGGCCTAAAGTATGTAAAACGTATGACGTTATCTGGATCGTTACAAGGGCAAAATATGTCATGCAAGACATCACATTTTGAAGAACCACGTGTTTCCACTATTAGAGAAATACAGAGATTAACTGCTGCTCTTTGAATAGAAACATGCCAAATGTTCATTCTTTGTAGGACTGCTTAGGAACTGTTGCAACTTGTCTCAGTCAGCCCACGAGAGTATTTTCCTTTAACGTCCATATCGCCGGTATGCATGTAGTATTGGCTGCATTAATAATGATAACCTATAGCTTTGAACTGGTGTCTTCAATAAAGGATTAGTGACTCACTAAAATATGCCAACCTCAGAGTGGCACATCACACAGTCAGTCAGCCCAGCTGGCAGATCTTCTGCAATTTGCCAGAATTCCAGATTGGCCAGTCCACCAATGAGTCTGTTTGTGTGCGTGCGTGCGTGCGTGCGTGCGTGCGTGCGTGCGTGCGTGCGTGCGTGCGTGCGTGCGTGCGTGCGTGCGTGCGTGCGTGCGTGCGTGCGTGCGTGCGTGCGTGCGTGCGTGCGTGCGTGCGTGCGTGCGTGCGTGCGTGCGTGCGTGCGTGCGTGCGTGCGTGCGTGCGTGCGTGAGTGCGTGCGTGCGTGCGTGCGTGCGTGCGTGCGTGCGTGCGTGCGTGCGTGCGTGCGTGCGTGCGTGCGTGCGTGCGTGCGTGCGTGCGTGCGTGCGTGCGTGCGTGCGTGCGTGCGTGCGTGCGTGCGTGCGTGCATGCCTGCGTGTGTGCGGGAGTGCGTGCGTGTGTGGGGTGTGTGGGTGGGGGTGGGGTGTGGGGGTGGGGGATGGGGATGGGGGTGGGGTGGAGGGGGGGAACCTTTGTTGGAATATACAGTCCCGTGAGCACAAAATGTTAATTTTGTTTCCTGTGTTGAACTTTGTTTTAGAATACATAAGGTGCATAGAAATATATGTTGTCAATTTAGCACGGATAACCATGTATTATGACGTCATCAAAATGGCGATCTAAAATTCGCCTAAAATCCACTGATACCTCATTTTAGGCACATATCCATTGACTAATAATGTTATTGTAGCATTTTGTCGAATAGATATGGTTATATATTCTTCAAAATGTGTATGACTGATGACGGCATAACGGCGTCGAATTGACATCATAGTAAGTACATGTTGAGAAAAGCTTTGTGCTCGAACAGGAGATTGTGCTGCGGAGAGGTTTCAAGTGGAGAATACAGGTGATAAACACTCATCCTGTGGTGATCCCATTGGTGTTTCAAACTGTGCGGGAAGCGTTGATTTTACGTGAACATTTAGTTGTGGGTGTGCCAATAGGATTTTCATCGGCCGTTGTTCAGCATTACCGCCGCCAACTTGAGGGAGGAATTGAAAGAGCTGTTGTCTCCTGATGGTATTAAATTCAGATGCCATATCGATTCCCTTCTTGTAACAATCCAAATGCTTTAATGGTAGTACTGATGTCAACATGCTTTATTTCCAGATAATGGCAGCGCAGTTACATCCTTTCTTAACACCACAATGCCAGTTTTCATTAAACTTATCAATCGTATAGCTAATACGGGATAATGTCACATTTTATATAATGTGTTGGATGCTGTTCAAATGCACTATTGGTCTCAGGATGGAAGGACGTCTGAGTGGTGTCTTAGGCATTGCGTGCGCGATGGGTGTACCTTCTCCCGCAGCATGGATTGGGGGGTGCTGTTCAAAGGCAGGGAGGATGACGCGTGCGATTGTCGAGGTGATTTTCATGTTCAAGGTTTTTAATATTAATGCCGCCATTCCCACATGCAATGCCATTTATTAGAGATGCTAAAGCCTTTCTAAGATCTGCTTCTTTTGTTTGGCTTTTGTGAAGACCGTGGCTGGCATTGCAAACGGTGATAGATGTTCGTGTTATTTTCAGTGAACGGGTCCTTGCACCATTCATTGACTGTTTCAGAGTTATGTACCAAAATTGGTTGTTGCGGTGTCTGGGGTTAAAGCTTTGCTTGCTCTGAACATTTCGGGGCAATCATCGGTGGGCATGACTTCGATTGTAAGGTATTTTTATTATTATTATTATTATTATTATTATTATTATTATTATTATTATTATTATTATTATTATGTCTGTTGATGACGAGCTCTTTCCATGGACCTTTCGGTTTTAGCTATGTCCCGCCCATCTCTGCCTAGGCTCCACCCACACCTCGCTCGCGTTGGAATCGATCGATCTCTGAACACCCTGACTATCAATTTCCAAAAAAACTACACAGGCAAGCTGTTGAATATTTTGAAACTAATTTAACTAGGTGCTGTTACTACTTAAGGCAGCAACAGCGCCCGGTCAAATTAGTTTCAAACTATTCAACAGCATGTTTATTAAATAGCAAAGAATTGCAAAAAACATACAATTCATACAACGTGTCGGCTATTTGATATTTGGCGTCTATTGATTCCCGGATTCCAGGTCACATTCACGGCATATCTAGACTGGCTTTACTTCAGTGTATTGTTGGTAACTCTTCCAATTTGTACACTGGTACCTAGTTCCACCTCCTTGGTGGGGAGTCGACGATGAGTAAAATGGATAGCCTATGTGTCCACCGATTGCTCGTCAGTCACCAGATCACCTGACAATCAAGTGTGATTTGAAACCCATCCGTCTGATTACTGCCGCGCTAACCAGGCTAACATTACGCCCGGTCTCCCAATTATTGGTTTGTTTGTTTGTTTGTTTGTTTGGTTGATTTTATTGGCCGCTTACACCGAGAGGTATTTGCGCCATGACTCATTCTGAGAGGTGCTTCCCCGAAGGGTTACGTTGCTCCCCCGAAGGGTTGCTATAAACAAGCATTAAAACTGAAAAAAGGAAAAAATGTTGATGTTGCTAGGGGATGTATGCGGTGCCTGTTGCTGCCTAATGAACTGTTGTTGGCGGGTGTAAGTGTTGGATGCAGTGTAAGAGTGGGTGGGAGGGGGTGGGTCCCTTTACTTCACATGGGGGTAGGATGGGGACTTAGGGGCTTCCACAGTGGGGGTCAGAGATTAAGTGTGCATCTTCATCAAATCAGGGGGTGAATCAATTCCGCCGCCACCACCATGCCCGCCCAAGGCCTCCCACAAAAAACCCTAAAACCATGGCCCCTGCAAACACGGGTGTTGGAAACAAACATCCAGCTACCCCACCAGTGTCCCACCCCACATTATTAAGACCATTTATTAGAAATATTAACTTATCAGAATTTTCCCGTGGGAGGATCCCAGGACCGCCTAATTAAGCAGAGTATTAACCCAGAAACTCACCCCATACACCCTCACCCACCCCATTGCAGCCTAAATGCTCTCTCCAGGGTTGAAGTTAAAAAAAAAATTCTGATCTCACCCAAAGGGGTTTGGATGGGAGAAGGATTGGATGGTATGCCGAGTGTGCATCCATGTCAAATGAGGTGGGGTGGGGTGGACACCCTTGATAGGGGGTGGAGGGAAGTCTGTATAATTAAATCTATAAAATGAACCCAGGTGAGAATTATGAAATAAAAATGTTAAGAGATGAAAATCATAGTCAATCATATCAAATAAAATTAATTAAATTTAGATAATTTCCATGTGATTAAATAAACAAGAAACAGGAAAACTAGAGAACAGAAAATCTAGTGTTTGTAAAAGAAATATCCTGGGCAAAAACTTAGAGTTAAAACCTGTTGCTATTTGAAATAATAAGTGGATTGCGAATGTTGTTATAGAATGGTAATTTTTTGGCAATTCAAGCCACTGTTGTAGGCACACTCTCATATGTTCATTTACAGTTCGAGAGCAATTTATTTTTGAAAATTTTCGATGGAATGACTGGTTCGGTTACCGCGCCAGTCAATTTAGTGGTAAATTTTCAAAAATAGTTTTGTTACGTTTACTGCTAATCTTAAGAGAAAATACATTTAGGTAGTCGGAAATATAAAACAAAGTGAAACGCCACGTCCGAGATAGATGCAAGCAAACCGGCTGCAACTTGAGTGATGAATGCTGGAATTTACATTCATCAGAATCATGAAAACCCTGAAAACATGTTAATACACAAATTTCTATGTGAAAGTGAACAACCAACACGAGAACCAACCACTTATAACCCTTTCCCAAATTGTACTCCAAATGTCACTCCAAGCTTGTAGGGTTTTAACAATTTTCCAATCAGTACCCAGAACTCCCTATGGGGGTTTGGAGGGGGTAGAGCGTGTGCATCCATGCCATACGGGGTGGGTCACCCTTAATCGAGGTAGAGGGGAGGGCAGTCTGAATGAATAAATCAGGAAAATGAAATTCGATAATTTCCATGTGATTAAAAAAAACCCAGGACAAATTAAGATGGAAAATCTGGTACGTGTAATTACAGAGCAAGAGAAGACTATCTTTGAAAACTTACCACTGGAGTGACTGCCTCGGTTATCGAGCCGGTCATTGCAGTGGTAAATTTTCAAAAATAGTCTTCTCTTGGTTTGCAAACGGACGAGATTAGAAAGGCCTGTGTTATTATTAAATCGTGATAATTGTGATCAATCTGGTCGCTGTGAACTTGCCATTTGAAATCTTTACCCCAAATTGCTCACATTTCTAGATGACCCCTAGGGGTGATCACCCACGCAGTTTCGTCAAGATATCTCCAGTTATAAGAAAGAATTGCAACACCACAAATTTACGAATAATGGTAATTACATATTTTGCTTCATCATTTCACCTAGGAGAACGCGCTGTTTGACAGTGAGCGCTGCAACCCCACATAAAATTGCTTATTTCAGCTGTTTTATCTCACGCCACCTGTCTTTAAGATAGAGTATTACGTGCAGTACCTGTGTGGCCGCATGTACTCATTCTAAACATACAGACGATCGACCTCGGAATCATCACTGGATTCAAAGTCCAGAGTGCTAGCCATTACACCTGGGACCCGATTTTAATTCAAAGGTGTCTCTTGGCGCTATGCATAGTTTGCGTCAGACGGTTTCCATATGACATATTGAAACTATATTAAAGCATAGCCGTATTGTGAGAGGAACATATTATAAACCACATAACTGCTCTCAGAAATATGTCTGCTTACTGAATGCGTCACCATCTTGTGTTTATTTCCAATGGAATGCATACCGGTTTAGTTTAAACTATTAAATAATGTGGGTGCTATCCAGCAGCCTAGTTACCTCCCTTGATTATTTTTCATAGCAAGCTAAGACAGTGACCGCAATTTATCAACTTAGTGAACATACATTTGATTTGATTTGATTTGATTTGATTTGATTTTATTCTCTCGGTAAATGTTATAAATTACAAATATGATAACAGGGAGTCAACTGGAGGCTGTGCCTATTAGCTTGTGGACCCCTGACATAGAATAACATACAAATTACACGTGATTTGACATATTACAACTACAAGCCAAATATTGTTCCAAAATGTGCGTGTCGCTCATTGTGTATATTGACTGCAAGATGTTGGACATAGGTTGGCCGAACAACTGTAAGCAAACCGCAAATGTTCCACTGTTGTGTCAACGAGTGATCCGCATTGATTTGCCAAAATTACCAACCAATTGCCAACGTTGGCCCAAATGCAAATAGTCACTGGCGACCATGCCACATATTCACTTACATTGGCATACATTATTGATATTTTTCAGGATAGGTATAAGTACCGACATTAGCATCGATCCATATGTTGTATTCACTGCCCTGCTGGGCTTAAGAAAATTGACTCGCCCTTATATTGTCAAAATTCTACCCCTCCGTTATTGCTGAACTGACGTTGACAGCGCTTGAGAATTGCATTCTATGTGTAACTCTCGTCATCAAAACGCAATCCAATTGTTTATTTACTGCCCTGTTTGGTTTTAGAATGGTGTACTACTCATAGAGTTTAAAATAGCTAATCCAGCCTTATTGATGAATATACAATTTTACAACTTTAGAATGGTATTTTGTTGGTCATTCTCAACATCAGTACGGAGCCCCAAGTCTCGATTCGCTGGCCTGCTGGATTTTATAAGGGTGGCACATTGATCTACCGTTAAATTTTAAAATTACTACTTGTCCGTTATTGACGAATGTAACTTGAAAACACTTATTCTACCAGTACCGATTTGCCTCACAACATATTCGATTTTCTGTTCACCTTTTGATGGGTTATAGCAGGACGCGTGTTGTTAAATTTTAAAATGGTATTCCAAGGTGTGGAACGTTCTGGTTCTTAGCTTGTACGACCATCCTTTTAGTGTATTTTCCGACGATTGCAGTAGAGGTAGAGATGAACGTGTTCCAGTTCATGATTCAGTCATGGAACAACAGGGGGAAACAATTCTAGCTATACCATGCCCACTTCTAACTAAGCTCCGTCCACTTTTAACCGCGTTGGAATCGATGTGGGAATTTGAAACTTGATTCCCCGAGTCTAGATTTCAAAAATACTATACGGATAAGAAGCAGGCGATTTTGAAACTAATTTGTATTGCCAATGACAGTCGCTGCATATAACTGCAACACCTTTGTAAAATAATTTTCAAAACATTCGATATGATGTTTATTAAGTTGAACATTTCTCAAAGACATGCAATTTGTACACTTCGTGACTGGCATTTAGAATTACGTGATTGCGTTGTACGTCTTTGCATGTGACGAAAACTAACATGTAACGTGTTTGTTATGACGTCATATACTTGAGTGACAGATTGGATCCCGCCACTATCAGTCTTTTCGAGAAACAGCTATTCCTAATCAGATTTTAACAGTAGCAAACCCGTGTGCGAAAGTTATTAACGGTGCATATTCTCGCCAAAATGCTTCAAAATAAAATTGTCAAAATTATATACTTTTAGTGGCTTAAATTGTGTGTCTAGATGTAATGAAACGAAATAAATCTTAATATATTATGATTTCATTACGTATAGATTAATATAATTGTTTAAGTTGTGAAATTGAATTAGAAACGCGAATCCCTAATTCAAATTCACAACTAATAATATTATATTTATTTATTCGGAATGAAATTTTCATGACTAGTATTAAGATTTATTTCGTTTCATTATATCTACTAACGCAATGGACCTTTCCATTTTTAGCTATGCTCCGCCCATCACTAGCTAAGCTCCACCCACACCTCGCCGTGCTGGGATTGATCGATCCCCGAACGCCCTAGCTATCAATTTCCTGAAAACTATACAGGGAAGCTGTTGAATATTTGGCAGCAACAGCGCCCAGTCAAATTAGTTTCAAAATATTCGACAGAATATTTATTAAATAGTAAAAGCAAACAATTTGTACAACAGCGCATAGACCGTCATCAAATATGCGTTCGTGACGTACCTATCGACGTCATTCATGACGTCATTCATTATGATGTCATTATACACGTCACGCAGTTGATTATGACGTCATGTGGTGGGTGGGTACTCTGGAAAGGTGAATTTTAACAATTTAATTTTGAAGCATTTGGTGTGCATATGTAGCTTTCAGCAGGCAGCAGCCCAATATGACATTTAAAACCAGGATAACATGGGCCATTAAAAGCACACTGTGGACAAGAGCCAGACACACACGGTTGTCAGTTGATTCACGTAGAGTACAGCCCATAAAGAGGGTAATATGTTTCTAAAACAAAAACAGAAACATGTTAGTACAATTTAGGACACGATGCATGAAATGTTCTATTGAATAGTTTGGACTTAATTTGATGGGAAGCCATTGTTGCCTTGTCTCCAAATTCAATCAAGTCCAGCCTATTCAACACTACATTGTATTTGTTTAGAAACATTTTAGGTTATTTCCGATCTGTATTGTATCGGTCAGAATACGCGAATCACACTAATTGATTCCATTTATCACCAGAATTCTATAATTCTTAAGGAGCACAGATGTATGTAAATATAATCAATATGTGTAAATAGGTCGATAGAAACCAGATCCCAAGAGCACGCTGTCTCGTTCAAAACATTCCCAGAAATACAT
This sequence comes from Chaetoderma sp. LZ-2023a, assembly GCA_034401795.1. Classification (NCBI taxonomy): domain Eukaryota; kingdom Metazoa; phylum Mollusca; class Caudofoveata; order Chaetodermatida; family Chaetodermatidae; genus Chaetoderma; species Chaetoderma sp. LZ-2023a. The sequence continues at coordinate 66,457,131 of CM067360.1, forward strand.
TGTATGGTATATTAGCTTACTATAGAACACGTCTATCACTCAGCTCAAATGTATAAACCCATTGGCCATCACTTGCCGGAAACTACAAGTTATTCGTGATGTAGGGATTATTATGTTGTCTATTTTCAAAATAATCTGACTGGGATCTTGCGATGTATATTAATATAGTTTCAAAATAGATAACAACTTCGAGACATATTTTTCTTGAAATTGCGCCTCTGGAATTCCGAAGGTTGACGCGTTAAACATGGAGACACACTCAATGTTCTCAATTTTACAGGTAACATGCACAGGTAGCGTGTTTCCATGCTGTTCACATTGTTGACTTTTGTTAGACCGTCAAATTATATTGTCATAATTCATAAAATGTACAGCAATGTTAGACATAATACTATTACTGCAGCAACGCATGCTTATTTGATTCTGGGAAGAGATCCGGCTGTACTGAGATCAATGTGCAAGAACAATATGGAATTTCTTCTTGTACCAAATAAGAAATAATACAATTTAAACATTATCTAGTTGATTGCGATATCTTTCACATTTATTTGATATATGCATTTCTCGAAAAATGACCTATATTCATATTATTGATCACGTCAAAGGGGGATCCAATAACTAGTTGTGGTCATGGCGCCTGCAGTAATCGAAGTGTGATAATCCATGTTCAGGGGATACATAGGCTCTCTCCACATTGTGAATTCACCTTTCCAGTGTATATCCATCGATGATCTGACATCATCTGACGTCATACTCATACACACGTGTAGCATGACGTCATAATCATTACGTCATAAATTATTCTATATCTGTAGCTCGTAATAGTCCGACACGTAGTACGAGTTGTATGTCTCTACTATTTAATACACATGTTTTGAAACAAATTTGGCTGGACGCTGTTGCTGCCATAGGCAGTATAGTTTTCTGGAAATTGATAGTCAGGAAGCTCACAGATCGATCGATCCCAAAACGAGCGAGATGTTGGTGGAGCTTAGATAGAGATGGACAGGGCATATCTAAAAATGGAAAGGGTCATTGTAAGATATTAAGAAACTAGTTCTTGTTTCCCCTAATAACGCATTTTACTGGGCCGGTACTACCCAGTGGAGTGCGTTATTGGGGTTATTCGTGATCTGAGTGGAACATATTATTTGGATACATTTTTGTACTTATCGTTTACACATTGCAATAGCCAATATCCATTAGTGCCTCGCCTTCTCATAATCATTCAGGGAAGCTGTTTAATATTTTGAAACTGCTTTGACTGGAATCTGTTGCTAGCTTAGGCAGCGAGTGCATCCGGTCAAATCAGTTCCAAAATATTGAACAGAAAAATGATTAACGCTTTTAAGAAGTTGTTGTATTTGGTATGGCCTTTAGAATCGGCAAAACTGATCAACAGCGACATTATATTTTAAATGAACATATGCGCGCTGAGCTCCATCCCTGTAACACTTCACCCCTCAGATTATTTCAAGAAACTTAGATTTTACCCGAAAATATCCATTTGAAAATCAATTGAATAATATCTTAACCGCTCAAGTCATTCCTGTGGTAAACTTTTAAAAAATAGTCTTCGCCTGTTTTGCAAATGGCTGATTTACATGTTAAAGGGTTAACCCCGCATTTGGCAATCAACAGTAGTTTTGCTTAGGACCTGGGATTAGTTTTATATTAATTCACTCGCTCGATTGAATCACATTAAACTTTCTACCAGTGTTTATTGTCTAACTCTGATAACTTTCTTTTCCAAAGGGTAATTGTGTGAATAGACGCTTGCAACACAAAATAGATCGCTACTAGTCGCTATTTATCGTCCGAATGCTAACTAACACATTCAAATAGACACTATTCTTAATTAAATTGTATCCCATTCGATTGAGTCTTAAATCTTACTACAGACGGTGATTAGTACACTGGAACACAATGGAGCTGAAAGGCGTTGCTGTTTTTGGACAGCAGCATGGTTTTAACGTCATTAATTGCAAATGAAAGAACCTTAGCGACCACCTCTCGTGAATCGTTCACAGGAGGGAATCACGTCCGTAGCCAATACACAATAAGTAATCTTTGATGGAGTCAAATTAGTAACCATGCTTGAATGGATGTCTGATGTATCGACTGCGTCAAGTACAATTATTACACTCGCTAGTACGGTACGATGGACAATACCTTTAAATACCGTAATGTAATATTTTGATCAGCAAGGCAGAGAAGCGGTAAGCGTGGAATTGGTTTCTGTTTACCAGTGGTGATGCGGGAACATGTATTATTATGCATGCGTGAGTCAATGGTAACATGAATACTGCCAGCGCGATAATGTGATGGCGTTTATTATAACCGTACGATGGCTTCTTCACGATACCAACATCCCGTAATGCATGCATACCGCACAGAAATGGCCACAGTCTTGTATTACGATGCATTTCCATATGCAATATATAGGACCTATATTCAAGACCATGTATGTAATAGAAATAATTCATAAAATAATCCCATATGTCATGAATACCATCATCTATCTTCTCAGATTAACCCTTTGACCCAAAATGCCAAAAAATAAAAAATCGATTTATTAATTATTATGTTGAAAGACGTTCCCGCCAAATTCCTTCCTCCATATTCAGCATCTTACCTGTATAGTTACCGTGAATTTGAATTCACCCCTCAAATTATTTCAAGAAACTTAGATTTTACCAGAAAATATCCATTTGCAAATCAATTGAATAATATCTTATCCGCGCCAGTCATTCCTGTGGTAAACTTTTAAAAAATAGTCTTCGCCTGTTTTGCAAATGGCTGATTTACATGTTAAAGGGTTTCAAGAAACTTAGATTTTACCAGAAAATATCCATTTGCAAATCAATTGAATAATATCTTAACCGCGCCAGTCATTCCTGTGGTAAACTTTTAAAAAATAGTCTTCGCCTGTTTTGCAAATGGCTGATTTACATGTTAAAGAGTTAACCCAAATGCCAAAAAACAGAAATCGATTTATTAATTATTATGTTGAAACACGTTCCCGCCAAATTCCTTCCTACATATTCAGCATCTTACCTGTATAGTTACCGTGAATGTGTATCCATGTTACCATTGACTCACGCTTTTTTTAAATTCTGTAGTGTTTGAAAGTATTTGTACGCTATTATTATTCCACACACTCCAATTTACCAGTTGTTCGTAACATCACATTATAATTGCCCTCGAATTATTCAGGTCAAATAATCTTTAGATAATTTAACCCTTTAATGACGAAATGTGTTCAAGAAATCAAAGTATTTGTTTAGTGACCGTCCAGTTTCAATAAGAGGACTGTTTTTATTTAAATTTTACAACTGGAATGACTGGCTCGGTTATCTGCCATTGGCCCGCAAATAATCCTCCCTCAAGACAATTCCAGAGGCCGGTTTGACCGGCTTTACCATGACAGGGGTTAATGTAATCATAGGCTCAAATGTCTAAGTCACAAAGATCATATACACCTACTAAGAACCTTAATACAGAGTATAACACACGATAGACATCTGCTTAGAATTGGCTGAGATTTTTCTATCGTATCCGTATTGGCATTCAAAATATAGTTCCTCAATACAGGGTGAAGTACGCCTAAGCTGTCATCAATGCATGGTTATTTGATACCGAGAAGCGAGACTGTTGTACTGAGATCAATACGCAAGCATAATATATAATGTGTTATTGTACAAAATCAGAAATAATATAAAATCTTGTAGATTGCGATTTTTTTCACATTCGTTTGATGTACGCATTTCTAAAAAATGTTCTCTATCGATTCGCCTTTGATATACATAGAATGTTATTACGCAATCTGCTGGCCAAAGATATACGGTCAATATCAACATGACTTTGAGATGTTGGAAAGAGCCGTGCCTGTTTAGCATGTTTGCGGCCTGGTAACATGTGCATAGGCCAGTTCATTCGGTGCAAACAATAGACCTTGTAATGGCTAGACCGCGCTCGATGCCTTCAAGTGTGTAACATAGTTGAACAGTAATGTATAATTCACGCTGGTCACAGGTCAGAGAGATTTCCGGTTACATTTTCTCGACCGGTTCTTGTATATAAGAGAATAGTTGAATGCTACCAATATTTATTTTCTCTTAATGACTGTGTTAGACATTCGAATAACATGTCGAATTAACAAAAGCATACCTAAATGTGTTTAACGTTAAGAAATGATATTCAAGGTAATGATATATAGGAACTACCACTACATATATTGTTTTTATTGCGCCTAGGAATTTGAACCAAGCATTGTTCTGCTAAATTCACAACAATTTGTCTTTCAATATCGTAATATTTTGGTATGATTACTTTCAAAAAATTGAAGTGACACGTTTAGTTTATCCATCCAGCATATGAGGTCACATGGCGTCATAATCAACTATGTGACGTGTGAGGATGACGGTATAATAATGATATCATGAATGACTCGATTTAGTCCGTCGTTAATGTTTAATAGTCCGACACGGTGTGCGAATTGTATGCCTTTACCATTTAATAAACATGCTGTTGAATATGTTGAAACTAATTTGACAGGCCGGTGTTGTTGTCATAATTTCAAAATATTTAACAGATTATCTGTATAGTTTTCTTGAAATTGATAGTCAGGGAGTTCAGAGGTGTCGGTGGTGCTTAACTAGAGATGGGCGGGGCATAGCTAACACCGGAAAGGTCCATTGACGATTCTTATGATAGTTTCACGTTATGCCCTAAGGTGCATAATAGCGGCGTTTTGAATCGTCTAGATACAAGTTCATGTCCACTTGTGGTTTATCTAACTGAGTGGCGGTCTCATAGTGAAGGAATGTGATTGAACGGTCTAGAGAGTATAATGCATGTGGTTCAAACGGAGTGGAATGTGCCATGCGCAAATGGCTACAGTTTGACTATGCAGCATATGTATTTCTAATTAGTTTTGTTATTTGCAGAAGCTGGCATAGGAATAGAAATAACATGTTTTATCAATTATAGTCGATGCTATGGTTGACCACGAAGTGCACCCAAATTAACTAACGAACTAATGCTCATGAACAACATGCTGAACTCCGCATTATGCCAAGCCAATTACTAAATACTAGCAGAGAGTAACGTTTCTACTGCAATGTTGCCATCCCATTAAGCGGCTCCAATTGCTGTGATCGACGTTGCTCATTTCACACATAAATCTCGTTATATACGTACTAGATATATATATATATATATATGGCAACAATAACATCACGTATGATTCGCTTTCAAAATGGTATCAGCCTTCATCCCACTTATAATTGTTTACTGTATCCGCACATTAGCGCTTAACGGCATGCGATGCACGTGTCGAATGTCAGACGGTGTGTAAACGCGGAGTTCTCCCAAAATGATGGAAACCATTGAGTGAAAATTGTAACCCAATAATTTCAATTTCAAAATTATAAATGGCACACATTATATAAGTTCCAATACTGCATCATGTAGTCCAGAGTTTAATTGTTTCAAAAATAATTTCACTGAATTGTTTAGTTGTCTAGCGCATCACTTTCTTTTAGAATCGGTATGTTGTAAATATCCAACGCGATAAGTAGGCCTAGTAATGGGGAGATAATAGAGGCATCCGATATGTGACACTCGGGTATCTGACGTCAGAACCAAATATGCCACATGTTAGCTGACATCACAATCAAAATTACGTATCCCTGTTAGGAAAATCAGGTATTCGTCACAAAGTATACAGATTATGTTTTTGAAGAATGTGCAATTTAACAAATAGTCGGTTGTATATATTCAAACGAATTGGATTGGGGGCTGTTGACAGTGATAGCAACAACCCCGATTTTGGGCTCAAAATATCCAACGGCTGAACTGTATTGTTACCTTGAAATTTACATTTTGCAATTTAAAGTGTTCTTCAAATAGATTACAACACGTCTAAAACAGTGGGTGGGGCTTAGCTATAAATGGGCGTGGTATAGCTAGAAAAGGATCCCTATATTAAAGCTGGTGTTCATGTGATGAATCCAGTTTTAGCTAAGCCACGCCCATTTCTATCTAGCTAAGCGCACCAGCCAAATTAACGAAATTAGATACGTTCATGACGTAATTGATTGTGACATCAACATACGTGTGGTATACTTCATTATGACGCCAGATATTTGACGGGCAGATTAGATTTCTATATTCCTTATATTTTATCGGTTGGTTCAAAGTCAATATTCATAAAGCTACGTAGGCGATAAGTGGATGTCAAGTCTTCTCCCAGATGAAAGTGAACCATATAATCTGGTTGTTATTGAACGTGTTCCAGAGAGAGCCATGGCTGCGTTAATAAATGTCCACAACGTGCCCTTATTTCACTAGCTATGTGTCTCTAAGCTACCAAACAACGGACGTCTAGAGCTGGATTTGCATGATGAAGGGTGATTTCCAAGCGCATATGATTAAATAGTGACATTTGGATATAGGCCTACTGCTGTACAATTATAAGATCATTAGCTATGCTCAATCATAACGTTCAGCAATTGCTACACGTGTATTACACTACCCCAAGAGCAGTCATGGCCCCAACAAGATCGGCCTGATACCAGTACACGCGTTCCGACGTCTGATCTCTGTATTTACGTTGGACCTTACCGCAAAAGCATTGACAACATATGGACTCGAAGACCATCGATCGCAATGAGTAGCGGACCTGTGTTCTAATTGCATCGTGGCTAGTTATTGGAACCGATTCGTCGATGCTTTGTTATATGAGGTTCGCTCGTATAAAAAATCATGTACCGGATGAATATTCCAGTCAACTTCCTGCTTAGTAACACGTCACCACATATATATATATATATATATATATATATATATATATATATATATATATATATATATATATATATATATATATATATATATATATATATATATATATATATATATATATATATATATATATATATATATATAAATATTCCTGTTTTGTTTTCGTCTCGCTTGAACGTATGAGGAATCGGAGAGTAGTGACTAAGTTTGGCAAGTGCATCAACTTGCAGTGCATTAATTTACTTAGGTGAATTATATGTCATGTATTCTAAGCTACCAACCATAAGAAAATGAAAACGGAATTCCCAAAATTTCAATTTCAATGTAACTATACAGGTAAGATGTTGAATATTTAGAAACTAATTTGACCGGAACCTGTTGCTGCCGTAGGCGTCAACAGCTCCCAGTCAAATCAGTTTCAAAATATTCAACATAATGTTTATATTAAACGCAAAATATTTGCGTGTTTTTTGTTATTTCTGGCACAAGTGTTTAACTGTGAGAATTCTTTCATATTATAGTAGTTGCACCATATATGATCGCACATTGTGCCGGAGCTACACACATAATTTACCGCCAACTGTCCGGCCGCAATGGCAACAGTCAACGGATTATTGGCGAGGAATTCCTCAACTCAAGGTAACTTGATGATAACTGTATCACCACCTCCTAAGTTGGTTTTTCCATATCTAGAGAAAAACCATCCTGGAATTCTAAACGCGTAGGCATATTTCCAGCATTAGTTCCACCGAGTAATTTTAACACCGTAATCTGTTATATTTAAACTCAGAGCACCCGGGTAGCAATGTCTTGACTAGCTTTAATATAATCATGTAATAGACAAGTCAGTCGGAAACCAGTCTATGTAGGGCACTTGAGAAATGGCCATTTGCAGGTCAAGTGAAAACATTCATTTTACCAATAAATTTACCGACTAGATAATGAAACCAGAAATTACAGTGGTAAATGTTAAATAAATGAGTTCTCGTGGACTGAAGAGTAACATTTCATAAGCAAAAGAGACAATGTACTTGACAAATCCTGAGCATTAGACGAAGTGTTAATAATGTAATATTATACTAATCCCACGCTTGAAATCGTGCATACTTTATATCTTTCCACATCTCAGATCTTGTGATTTGAGGTGGGGTGTGGTATTTTTCCTAAAACATACAATTAAATTGGTCTGGCCTTATGCGGTGTTACCTGTAGTAAAACTGGTTATATAAGCCAGAGCATAATGTTGTTACTTTATCCAGTATTTTGCAAATGGAATATTAATGTTCTTCCCTACCTGCTTTGATCTTGATAGCCAAACAATGCACTCATTTGACATTTTCAGACTAATTAGACTTGGATATACCGGTGCGACGAAATCGCCAACATTTTATCTGTAAAGGGTATTATTTCCAGATATTTAGAGCCTATCAACATCATATTGCAGCGACAATATAAGATGTATTTATGTTGCCCATTCACCAGCAATAACTGGAGATTGAATCGGCGATAATATCAACGACGATTTTCCGCCGTTGATACCCGATAATGCAGGTTACTATGCCGGTACTGAACCAATAACTGGACAAGTTGCTCCGGTACATGCCCAGTGCCACCCAGTAACCTGCGTTATTATTGAAATGAGTGGCAACGTCTTTGCTCAACAATTACTCGGCTTTAATCAACTCCGCAGTGTCTTGTTCGCCGCGAGCATACTACCCCTCCCCCTCCCCTGGGTTTGCTTTCGTTTATAATGGCTATCCGATTCTGGATTATAGTATTAAAATCTAGATATCATTCTCCATTAAGAAACCTCCCAACAATTTGAAAATAATTAAACTTACTGATTACAAAATTAGAGAATACTTTTAATCGAATGGTATATAACTAGCCAATGTTATATTATTATTATTATTATTATTATTATTATTATTATTATTATTATTATTATGGAAATATTTAACCCAGAGTCTCAATTTGAAGGTAACTAAACAGATAAGATGATGAATATTTTGGAACTAATTTTACTGGAGGCTGTTGCAGCAACAGCTCCCATTCAACTCATTTCCCATATAGCCAACACACGCTTTATTCACTTCTAAAGGACTTCTCGAATTCGACCATAAGACTTTAAAATGGTTAATAATCAGCTATAGTTCACCGTGATAAACAATTATTGCTGGTGAATTATTTTTACAATCAGCGTGCTGTGCACTATGACTACACAAATATGATACGTAAATACACAGCAAGTAATAGTATACTAATTCTAAGATGGTACTGTTATTAACCTCCATGAACTGTTTCAGTGGTTTCTGCAGTCATATCCCCGTAATAGGATTTGATTGATAAAGTGGGTGTTTAAATGTGTGTCCAGGTTTGTTTTGCAAGAAAGAGATGTCATTGCATCCTGAATGACCGGGGAATTTTAAGCAGGATGCAATACACCAATATCCAACACTGACCATCAGAAATGTATCATAAATTTTCCTTGTGTTAAATGATTTATATTCAAGTGAAACACGTGCATTTCTGTGCAAACATCCAAACGAGATACTTCAGTGAAATGGGACTATTTACTTCATACCCGATGACATATAGTAGGGGTGTTCCATTCCCACGTATGGCACGCCCCTTTCTAGCTTACTGCTGCCCAATCTTTACACTTGCTAGATTCGATTTAAAACTTTGAAACCTGACTTCCCAGAATATACACGTGCACGTGACTATACAGGTAAATACGTACGCTACTTAAGTGGGAGATGCTATGTCTGCGTTGCTAAACGTGAGGCTTGCTGCATGGTTACAATGCTATGCTTCCGAGCATCACCGACCTACTATGCACGAAGCCGTCATAAATGGCTTGACTACATTGGCTCTTAACTGTAACATCAGTCCTAGCAGCTCTTTCATTCTAACCACACCATCTCGGCAAATAAATGTACGAAGTTAGTTGAGGATGTAAATTCGTCTAATGTCAGAATATTTTTGTTTATTAATCACATAAGCAAATAATTACAGCCATTGAATTTATTCCTCCAGTTACATTGTCTGTCTGTCATTCATTACAAAAAGTACCAACTCATTTCCTTCCATACCACTATACAGTTCACCCATATTGCATCAAATAGCGTGAGCTGGCATTCACAAAGTCTTTGTAAGACATAATACCAACTATAGTGTCTGCCTAAACAGACATAAAAGAAAACTATAAGGAATGATGAGTGTATATCCCTCTTTCAAGGAGAGATCACCAACTCACCACTCATAAATACAATTGTTTAAATTTCCAAATATCAGCTCCGGAGTCAATTCAGAAGATTGCCGATTTAGCAAAGAGATTTCCTCTATTTCAATGATTCTATAAATAGCTTAGAATGAACGAAAGATCTGCCTGAAATCGATTAAATAGGTATATTAATTTATTTTACATCTGAATAACGAATAGGCCACAGGCAGCAGCAGCACCAGGTTAACTTAAGGCCACTATGGCTAACAGCTTACATCTATAGATTTCTGGAAATTGGTATTCAGAGAGTTCAGTGATCGATCGATTCCAACACGGGCAAAGCGGATGCGGAACTTATCTAGAGATTGGTGGGACAAAGCTAAAACTGGATTCCTCCATTGCTAGCTCAGAGTTGTACTTTGATTTCAACCGACTTTCAGCTTGAAATATGAAATCTAAATGGCGTAGTTCGGTCGACCGGTCGGGTACCGGCTGTACCAGCTAAGCTGGGTATGCGCTGCCCATCTAGGATTCGTTTCCTGAACACGCCCCTCTGGGTAGGGCTATACGCGTATATCGGTTTATGGGAGCGAGAGCGTGTAAAAAAACCGACTAAGTTCGTTAAAACGCATTATGCGCAACTAGGTCGCGTAGTTGTGCCCTAGATAGGATGGCGCTTATAGTGTACCGAGTTGGTACACTGTAATCCTTATTGATTGTCTCTTCCCGTGAAATCTGGCATGAATCAAGACCAGAATTTAGACGGGCTTTTCAAATCTGTAAACCATTTCAAAATCGGTTGAGAAATGGCTGAGTTACCCAGGAAAAACTCTTCTTGATTATCTTCAAAATATTGGCCTGACATCATAACCACGTAGACGTAAAGCTTCTAGAATGTTCTAGAACGTTCGACGACGCTATTATTAGCTGTGGGCTGATTTGCTGTTGCTCGAACGATGATTGGATGACGCCTGCGCCTGTGACGTCATGGAGAGTATAAAAGGAGACGTGATCCAGTGATCGAGACCATCCTCGGCCAGGGGCCGAGCAGGTTGGACCTATACTAGCTACGATCGACACATAATAAGCATATGGCTTCAGTTTCCGTCGCGTTACCGTAGCTACCAGTAGCCAACCCACCGCATTAAAACAGTATTTGTAACTCCCAATCTGCGGGAGTAATTTGGAACTTATGATAATCGTTCACGAAAACTGCATCTATATTCGGAACACAAACTTGCGGTGAGGCCTTTGCGGCCGGAATATGTGAGTCTACAGATGCAGGGGCTGGATGTTCTTTGATGGATGACTCGCCGGTTCTGCCGGCCATGCCTAAAAGTGGTATTTCAAACGATGCCGCACCAATTGTGTGGGTTCTTTCAACTTTCGACCGCAGCAAGTAAACTCTGCCCGGTGAGTTGACGTACCCAGCACCGTGAAGCTTTGTTTTGTATCTTCATTTGCCTCTAACAACCCCCGCTAGTGATCGGCTTGTTTACACCTTCCATCCGTGCCATCAGTGTACAGGAACTTTCCTCACCACGTAGTACTATCGTATCTTTTACTGACTGCTCGTTAGACATTCTATTAGGCCTACAGCACTAAGTGATGCCCTCCCACCATGAACGTTCTTACGGGACTCTTGTTTGCAGAAAACAGCTCACGGGAACCAACCTGTGGGAACCGAACTTTCCAGCTTCCGAAGAGCGCATCGTCTCACATCGACTACGGATTGACGTGTCAATTTCAGTGACACGGTAGCCTAACTTGGAAATGACTACCAAGTATTCAAGTAACTATACTTCACCATTTAATTATTTCTCTATATAGGTTTTGTTAATTATCTCGTATCCGTGCTAACGGTTCCAATGACTAAAAGGAACCATGACGGTCTTAGGACCGATAGTTATAGTTTCTGTATTTGTTAATAGTTATTATCATTTTCCTCAATGTGTTGCTAACCACACTATAGTAGGTTCGTTAACCTGTATTACTATATATATCTTAATCATTGCCACCGAATTGTTTGTTCTGGTTAGATTACGTATGTATATGGCCAGTGGCCATCCGTTAAACTGTTTTGCTTAAGTTATAGAAAATATAGGAACGCAGTGCACGTAGGAAACACTATACAGCAACATTTATATATGCAGCATTTTCTCCCGCCACCAACAATTTTTCAGTAAGGTCGCTGTCTGTGCTATAACTCTGTTTAGACCGACATGCTACCGACTAAACCTTTTTTATTCAGCTCGGTAGGATAGGTCTAAAATGATTAGAGACAATTTCTTCATTACATACTGTGTAATATACTCTTCTCTTCCGCCAGTGCGATAATCTCGCCCCGCACTCCGGTAAGACTCATAACTCCAAGATTTTGTCTCTCTTCATAGTCCTCTTAGCCTTGTGGCTTCTTAATTGTTTGGATGTCCCTATCCGCACCATGGGCTGATCCGACTCTGTGAAACTATTGGGGTTTCCGAGCGGTGATGGCTACGGTGCGGTATCACATACACATTCCCGTGTATCTTCGGATACTTAGTAGATAGTACTTTGAGCCAATGTAGGAAAGCACTGCGAAAACACATGTATTAATTATTATTTTATGACAACCCTCCCGCACGGCATTGCAAAACTGGCAACTTGTATATAAACGGTTAAACGGTTAGTTCCGTAGGACCCGGTGGCGGTCGAGATACGTATTCTCATCGAATTCTGTTAAAATGTCTGGGCATGATATTCAGATCTGCCACGCCCTTACGGAAAGGACATGTACGGTGTGCATTCGTCTCTCTTACCCCTAATATAACGATAGGAGATATGGCCTAATAATGCTTCTGTGAAATGTAAACCATGTCCTGTAATGTTTCATGTGGTTGTGAAGCAGAATGTCCGGATTCTCAACCAGTTCGGAGATCCCACTAAGTAACATGTATGAGCACTGTCTACAGTATTGATGTCCTCGGGCATCTGTTCTCCGTTTACAGCTATGTCTAATAGCTAGGTAGATATCGGGCAGTTGTGGCCTAAACTAATTCTTGTTGTGAAAACAACTAAAAGGAATTAAGCAAAGCAGAAGGCCCGCAGAAATAAAGCGGCAACTACTAATTCAGCATATTAGCAATCACATAAGACGGTAATGAAGGAATCCATCGGGAATCTTCCGTTTCGTCTTCACGTAAAACAGTACGCACCCCTTTAGACATAATCTCACTAGGTATGTTTTTTTCTTTCTACAGCATTTTTGTTTGAAATATTAGAGTGGGCCCATTTTTGCCTACTATTCTTCTCCCGCTTTAAGACGTGGCGACACCTTCCCGAGACAGAGGCCCGCGCGGGGCACTTGCCTCTCGCAAGGATTCAGCGATGACGGTCCATGCCAGGATAATACTCCTCACCCAAACTAGCACTAGGAGTACTGCCTGCGTGAGGCACACCACTTTTTCGTCTAGGATAGCCTTCTTCCTTTCAGCTTAGAGGTATAATAACTTATATTAAGTTAAAGAGCTATGTCTCGTGTACGGGAGCCTCCCTTGCGTGGATACCTCTGCGGGCCTACGAGTCTGTGTGGCACCTCCGGTAGCCCCATGTTTAAAAGTTCATCTACCTGCCTCTATGTCTTGTATTTTCGTATGCTCTTATTATAGTTTTATCTAGTATATTTTTCAATTCGTTAGGTAAACTCATTGCATAGACTTATATTTTTAGGTGACCAAATCAAATCTTGTAAGTCCATAGATCACGAAATTGCTATGGACAGGCATACTGGTGACACCAACTCTTGGGATGAGACCGTTGTGTTTAATGTTCGCGACAATGGTCGCATGGCCCCACCGGAACGATTGAGTTCCACCCGTTTTTGTTTCCCACAGGGCAGTCTGGTTCAAGGTCCGTCACCACGAGCCTGGATGCTAACCAGCGTCATCACTCGTCGTGCACTTACGGCGCGGCGAGTCGACATGAGACATCGGAACGGCCCGACACTACCCGGCGAGCTACAATACGCAGGCCAACTCGCTTAACACAGAGGCGTTTGGCCTTATATAATGTATGCTTATAATCTAGTCATGTCATCATTCTCGTGCTACGAACAAAACATATGTTTGTACATCTCATTTTATTATGATTTATCATGAACAATTTGAGTAGCATTGCTGAGAATTTGACTTGACGAATATTACTGAATTTACTGAAGAGAAAGCAACACCAAGATGCCCTTGGTAAAAAGACTACGTTTATACAATGCAACATGCGTATCCTTGATGATGTATAACTATAACAGCTGGGCAGCTCCAAAGGCAGTTCTAGACAAGTTTGACGCCAGCCACAGCAAACACGTACGCACCATCACTGGGCACCGATGGCCAGAGAGCATAATTTCCAACGATGCACTATACAAGATGTGTAATACGCCGCCGTTGTCTGTAAAAGTCGCCCAGCAAAGATGGTCCGTGTTTGGCCATGTGCTAAGGATGCCAGAAGACACATCAGCACAGAGAGCCTTGGAATTCGGCCTACTCGGAGCCAGCAAATACAGAGCCAGGAGAGGATGCCATTGCATAAATCTGCTAAGCGTGCTACGAGGAGACCTAAAGAAAGCAGGATTAGGTACACACAAATCAAGAATGGACCTGAGGAAGCTAAGGAGTTTGGCTGAGGACAAGACATAGTGGGCAAAAGCGAAGAAGGACTGATTGTAGCTGTAGGATTTTCTGCTACTACAGCCGCAGAATAAAGTAATCATACATAAAGCAACACCAACTATCAACAGTAACGCAATAACCATTAGAGATTTCTTTAATTCAATCGATGCAATATATGTTTCCTAACTAAAGTCTAAATATGTTACACTGGGTGATATATGGCTGCTATCGTTCTCATAGCTTAATGTGCAATAATGAACACCGATGTGTCAGTCTGTCGATCCATTTCTCTTATTTGTTTTTTAACCTTTCTATAATCTGTAATGAGCCATCTACTAATTACACGACACATAAATAAAAATACTGAACATACGGCATCATCACGGTTATAGTGTACACAGCCTGAACATCACCCCGCAATAACGGATTTAAAACTTGTTCTAAACACACATGTCGGTGCCCTTGCCATTTAAATTAACCCTGTTAATTATAACCACTATTGGTCCCAATGGAAATATCAAGAGTTGTCCGTGATGGAAATATGCAGCTAATGTGTCAATGCCACGTTCACAAAAGCTGCTACTATTCAGGATGAGCAATGTGGCACTGTGCCGAGCTCTCGCTCATATATCTATTTTATCTGTACATGATTAATAAATTATTCATACACCTTCAGACTCCTCAACTCCACGACCGGATTCGCTCTTTTGGTGCTCATTAAATAGACATAGGATTTGAACCGACAACCTTTGGATTACGAATCGTTCACCTTCCCGCAGGATCGGGAGATGAAAAACAATAATGTGCGAGTGCGTGTACGTATTAAATAAGACAACTGATAAAAGGATAGCTCATTAATGCCACAGATTTTGTGGTGTGCTATCGGCATTAACCCTTAGAACGCAAAAGTCCAAATACGGTAAAACCATGCTACACTTGCTCCGTATGAATGTATTTAAGGCGGAGGATTATAGTTTATTCATCTATCAGATGACGTCATAATCAACTGCATGGTGTCTAGGATGACGTCAAAATTAATTACGTTATGAATGGCATAGCTAAGTTCGTCACGGACGCTTAATTGATGAGGGACTAAGCGTATTTCTACGAATTGTGTGTCTTTACTATTTAATAAACTTGCTGTTGAATATTTTGAAACTAATTTGATTAGGCGTTGCTGCTGTTGCTGCCATAGACGCCCAAGTCAAATTAGTTTCAAAATGTTCAACAGCTTACTTGTATAGTTTTCTGAAAGTCGATCGTCGTGGAGTTCAGAGATCGATCATTCCCAACACGGGCGAAGTGTGGATGGAGCTTAGATAAAGATGGGCGTGGCATGGCTAAAACTGTATTCCTCCATTACACTGGCAGATGTGTCAGCAACAGGTTTAAGTCAAGATAGATTCCAATTATTCAACAGCTTGCCTATTTAGTTAGTTTGAAGTTAAGATTCTGAGAAATAATAGACCTTTCCATTTTAACTATGCCCCGCCCATCTTAGGCTAAGCCCCACCCACACCTCGCCCGTGTTGGGATCGATCGATCTCTGAACTCTCTGACTATTGATTTCAAGAAAACTATACAGGTAAGCTGTTGAATATTTTGAAACTAATTTGACTGGGCGCTGTTGCTGCCTATGCCAGCAACAGCTCCCGGTCAAATTAGTTTCAAAATATTCAGCAGCGTGTTTATTAAATAGCAAACAATTACAAAGACATACAATTCACACAACGAGTCAGACTGTTTGAGATTTGATGACGGTTTATATGGAACCCTTTGTGACGTGATGATTGTGACGTCATCATACACGCGCTGAGCTTATTATAACGTCATACGAGGTCAAGTGGTGGGTGGATACTCTGGAAAGGTGACTTGTTCAAAGGGTTAATATATTTACACAGCAGTTACGTCGTTCAATATGTCCTGTGTACCTACACAATGATCAATTATCAATACGCATGCCCATTGGGACTTGACCCAATGTACAGGTGTTTTCGTCTTGGTTTCATGGGTCTACTATATTGGAAAATGTGTCAAAATATAAGTTTATACGATAAATAGAATCTCAAACTCGATTCCATTTCAAATCACTATTCGCAACGCGATAATTCCACTCGGTTGAAAATAGTAATATGAAATGGGACCCCGTTCCAGATCCTCTATATAGCTGTGGTTGGTGTGATTATGGATGTTTCACGGTTACATCATTTGACTCCGTTGTAATCATGTCACGAAAGCATTGTGCTTATAGCTATCAGATGCAAATCTCAGCGATGATTTATTTATGAAGAGTTTTTTAAGTGGCAACTCATTTTACGCAATTACCTATGCGTTTAATCATCTAACGAAAGATCGAATTTCCTGCGCATTGCAATAGGGCATGCTAGCTAAGTAACGTGTATGAATTTAGAAATAATTCTCTGTTTAAATTCAGTGCAGTTACATACAGTAGCAGCTTCATGACTATGTCTTCAGGTGATCAGTATTAACACGGAAAGTGATTGATTGTTTTCCCATAATTAACATGTTTGTATAGAGTGGCAGACTTGTTCTAGTAAGCTAATACATCAAACACGGAATTTCTGGGAATGCTTTCATTGAAACCATATGCTCTAGGGCTATGGTTTCTATTGAACTGTTTGCACATACTGATTATATTTACATACGTATGTGTTCTCTATACATTAAAGCACAATAGAGATATACGGCTACGTTTCCGTGTAATCGGTTATCATGATTAACTTACCAGACAAGAGACATGAATCAGCCGACAATGGAGGAATCTAGTTGTAGTTATGTCCCTCCCATTTCTAGCTATGCCCCACCCACGCTTTGCCCGTTTTGGTAATTGATCGATCTCTGCACTCATGACTATCAATTTCCGGAAAACTATACAAGTACGCTTTTGAATAGTTCTTACCTACGGTGACGCGGTGCTGTAGCTAAGGTCCTCCCACCTATTCCGCGTGTACTAGTTGATTGGAAACGTGTACACTTGAATCTCTTGTATCTAAATTTCATGGTAACTATCCATGTAAACTGCTGAATATTTTTTAAACTGGTTCACATTGGAACGCGGCTGTATACTGCAGCAATAAGTAGCAGTCAAATTAGTTTCAAAATATGAACACGTACTGTGTATTAAATTGTTAATTCTCCAAAAGAGATACAATTCCTAGACTTCATGAGATAGTTCTTTTTATTTTCGTTGTGGAGCCATTTTGTATGTGACGTCGGCTAACATGTGGCGTAGTTGATCATGACGTCATATTCTTGAGTGGCAGCTTGCCCTTGCCTGGTCTTGATGCTGCTAAAGTGGCATATGGGTGTAACAAGCTAGGTATGTACACCTCGTTGAACACGAACGACCCTGCTGCAAGTGGGTGGGGGTGGGTATGGCAACAAGACTATTTTAGCACATGCAATTAAAGTAAAATTGTTTTCAAACTGACAATTGACTAAAATGTGCACGTTATTATGCAATTCGCTGACGTTTTTTCAAATCGAAATTGGAAAATTATTCTCGTTGGCATCTTTCGGAAGTAGACAACCCAATAAAAAGGTGTTCCCATTTTTTCTGAGGAAATTGTATTGTGAAGTCCAATATGAGTACTATGGTTCTTAGAATACATATAGCTCATGGCCCGGCCCGCATAGCCAATCAGCACAGGTGGCTATAGAATGTGTGTA
This sequence comes from Chaetoderma sp. LZ-2023a, assembly GCA_034401795.1. Lineage (NCBI taxonomy): Eukaryota > Metazoa > Mollusca > Caudofoveata > Chaetodermatida > Chaetodermatidae > Chaetoderma > Chaetoderma sp. LZ-2023a. The sequence goes on from CM067360.1 coordinate 66,475,497, forward strand.
ACTAATCTGACTTGAAACTGTTGCTGCTTATGGCTCCGGGATACGGGCATTGTCATATTAGTTTCAAAGTATTCTACATATTTCCTGAATAGTAACCTTGGAATTGAGATTCTGGTACTTCCGGGTTCATAAGGTTAAATGGAAACGTGTTTCTCTATTCTGTTCTTCTTTTATCTGCCAGCAACGCCCTTTCCCCCAATTCATGAATCCATTTCCTCACTCAATCATATCATGACGTCATGAATGATTCGATTATGCTCGTCTTTAAAGCTTAATAGTCCGACACGGTATACGAATTCTATGTTTTTGCCATTTAAGAAACATGCTGTTGAATATTTTGAAACTAATTTGACTGGGCGCTGTTGCTGCCATAGGCAGCAACATCACCCAGTCAAATTAGTTTCAAAATATTCAACAGCTGACCTGTATAGTTTTCTAGAAATTGATAGTCATGGAATTTAAAGGTCAATCGATCCCAAACGAAGGTAGTGTGGGTGGAGCTTAGCTAGAGATGGGCGGGGCATAGCTAAAACTTGAAAGGACCGTTGCACAAGTAATCATTTCCTCACATCAGCAGTGCATTAGCACTCACCAGCATCGGCTTCGAGAGAGGTGTCGAAAGCAATATCCTGTGAAAAGATGGTAGTCACATAAACAGATGAAAGCTATTAAGCGGAAAGTGTAGACACAACTGCATTATACGAGATGTGAAGATGAAAGCGATTACTTACGTCTCACGTACTGAAATAATAAATCTTGCGTAATTCTGGATATCTCGTTAAGTATTTTTGAGATTCAATCATACATGGATAACAGAATTTCCCAAGTCCGTATGATGCAATCTATATTCTGTTCCCCAAGACTGCAATTACTGTCCGGATAATTTTTTGGTGTGAAATTGTAAGCATGTATTCGTTGTAATGCGCCGATCAATGGGTGTATGAACTTGTCGTGAATGAGTGTTCAGTTGGAGGACGGTAAAGCAGACCAGATTGAATCTGCAAGTAGTGTAGATGGTGCTGTAATAGGCCTTTCCAGAGTAATGGTGTCATAGTACGTCATACTCAGCTAAGCGACGTGTAGGATTACGTCATAAGCAGTGCGTCATACATGATTCTATACGGTCCGTCTTTAATTCTTAATAGTCCAACACGTTGTGCAAATTGTATGCCTCAACTATTGAATAAACATGCTGTTGAATATTTTTGAAAGTAATTTGATTGGGCGCTGTTGCTGGCTTAGGCAGCAAACAGCACCCAGCCAAATTAGTTTCAAAATATTCAATAGCTTACCTGTATAGTTTTCTGGAAATTGATAGGGAGGGAGTTCAGAGATCGATCGATCACAGCACGAACGATGTGTGGGTGGAGCTTAGCTAGAGATGGCGGGGAATAGCTAAAACTGGAAATGTCCATTAGCGTGGCAGTGGGCAGTGTATTATGATCACGTGCGTGAAATGTGTGTACCCATTAGTGGATGAGCAGGCGTGTTCAGTTATCGTCATGATAGTTGGTTGTCGTTGAAACGTGACAGCTCTATGCGCATTCAGGTATGGGTGGGTATATGGAACAGCGGCTGTCATGCGGTGCGTATGGTTGGCTAATCGCTAATAGCATTGCAGTTGAACAACCATATCAAAATTACTACATCCATAGCAGTTACAATGAATCAGTCAGTTAGCGCTCTTGTAGTATGTGGTGAGCATTGATATTCCAGGTACGAATACTGTCGATTATAGTGTCGTATGTCGTCGTCGTCGTCGTCGTTGTTGTTGTTGTTGTTGTTGTTGTTGTCGTCGATTGACGCTGATGTCAGGTGGCAAGTGATGTATTTGATTATGACGTAAGCTAGGTGAGTGAAAGACCGGATTCCTACTCAATCCTACTCCATATAACGTAATTTCTAATTCAGAGCGCGCTTTCAAGGAATGGACCAGAATTTGCTTATTTATCAAGGGTGGAATAGATAGTAACCAACTGTAATTATTACATTCTCCCTAGATAGCCATTCACATCATGCATAATCACGCAGCTCGTGAATGTATAGCTAGCAGATGGCTAATAAGTGGTGTGGTTAACATCTAATGCTCTAATTGAATAATACTCCAGTGGCCATTAACCATGAGACTTTATATTAGTTGTTATATAATAACAAGCTTGCATGTTGCATCAACCAGAATGTACCTCGCAGCAACGAATTGTAAGCTGCTTGCTTTATATGCCATTCAGAAAAAATAATAGTTTCTGTATTGTTCAAAGGATCAAGTTTCTTAACTTGTTTCGTATACGTGAAAAGGTGCTGATTTATTCGGGATATTTCGACAGTTCCCTAATTATACAACAATCCCCTACGTATAACCATGCAATCAATGGATAAATCCTATTATTATATCACTCAATTATATGAAGCCATAACGAATTACGCCACATATACACTAATGGTACAATCAAAATGCGTAATGAATGACAGAACTAACTTAGTCATAAACATTTGAATAGTCCGGCAGTTGTACGGACTGTATTCCTTTAACATTTGATAACAGTGTATGGAATATGTTGAATGTAAATTGACTGAACGCTGTTGCTGCGATCGGCAGCAACAGTCGCAATCAAAATGGTTTCAATATATTCAACAGGTTAGCGCTATCGTTACCATGACATTGGGATTCTCGGAATTCAGGCTTCTGCATATATAAATCAATCCCAACACGGGCATGGCATGGGCGGAGCTTAGGTATAAAAGGGCGGGGAATGGCGAAAAGTGAATTAATCCATTTGCATGCTTGGGCACTCAAAGATGGCTGACATTTCGAGCCATACTCTGAGAATGCAATTCATCCTGCTGCTCTACCATATTACCAACTGTGTTACTCATCCTATTTTTTGCTGTTATCGTCTCGGGCACAGTCATCGCTGTCATCATCCTCGTCGGCGGCGGCATTATTCTTGGTGCTGATGTTGTTTTTGTTATCAATGTTATTGCTATTGTCATCACCACAACAATGCTAACCATTGCATGTGGTGTGTGTGGTGTATCAGCAGCTGTTGTAAAATCTTGGAATTAACTGTGATTAAAATATTCTCGTATGGCTTATCAATGTATAGCTTTGCCATCTCTGTCCCTAACACGTCGAAGCCGAAAAACCGAATTCTAAGACTCATTTCGTAAATAGTTAGTAATTATTATATTTATTATTTTAAGAATAGTTTGATTGGGAGCTGTTGTTGTCTATGTCAGAAACCGGTGCCATTAAATTAATGTTAAAATATTCAACACAGCTTACGCGTATACTTGCATTATGTTTGGGAAATCAGAGAAATCCCTGCTAGAAGGAGCAAAATAAGTCCTACAGAGCTTTATCTTACCTATGGCCCACGCATTACTAGCTAAGCCCGTCCGTATGGTCGTTTCAGGATGTAAACATCTTGAATTCCTGCCGTCTGAATTGTATTGCAACTGTATAGGTAAGCTATTAAATATCTTGGAAATAATTTGTCTTGGAGATGTTGCTGCCTGTGATAAATGGAGAAATGTGTGGAACCAACGTCATTTGATTATGATGGCAATTCACATGTGACGTATTTTTATCATGACGTCAGATAATTGAGTGAGAGTTCCGATCCGTCCATTGCTTCATTTTCTAGCGGAATAGTAGCAAGATTCTTGAGCAATGTGATAACCTTCCAAGGATTATTGATAAGGCATATACCGTTCCCCGAGTCAATGCCGGCAGAGATAAATATGCCTACGGCTAATGCTATGTAGCAGGATGCGTGGTATTTAGGCATCAGCTAGGATTTACTGAATAATGTTTTTTCTATGTTATGGACTGAAGATGGTCGTATTCTTTTTATAATTGTGTTACTAAAAGACCGCCACAAGTTCTTACAATATCGCGTGTACTATTTCCCATTTATTGCAACGGGTTAAAGCTCAGAACCGCACATACCTATACTGTGCCATATAGTAATACCATTTATGATATTAGCAATGCCTTCCAATCCAATTATGTACAATAATTTTTTAACAGTATGTGTTAGTTTGTCTTTGAAACATGTTATTTGTGAGCAGCGCTGCAGATTCTTGGCGATAAAGACCACACGATGCCAGATAGCTTGCGACAATGCCGCCTTGTGTTAATGCAGTGTTCGATCGGTGTGTGGAGTTGGGAGCGGGTGGACGGATATTTGCCCCACCCGCAGTGATAAAACGATCGAGCTCAGTCACGTTCCTCAACGGCCCAATGCATTGTACTGGAAATTAGTCTACTGGTTTGATATTCATACTTCAAGATATAAGAGAATATCTGATTCAACACTATTGCATGGATTCATACCAATATCAGGAACTGATGGTCATATCCGCCCAATAAAGCTGGGATGCTTCAGTGGAGCGGATGGACATAGTGGAAACTAATACTTGGAATGAATGCTATCCAGTCAGTCTCTGGCATACATCCGTGCATGCGGAACTAATAATATGCGCACTTGATCGATAAACCAAGCAATGGTAAAAAAGGCCAAACTATTATTTGTATTTTGATGCCAACATACATTTCCTATTTTGGATTGCATCTATTTGCAGGCAACCAGATTTTGCTATCGATTGCTCTATATGTAGGGATAAATTTGTAATGGATTAATATATCCTCAATACATATTTGGGATTATATATATAATATGAGGGATATTTTGAATCAAACTTGACAGGGAGATTCTCTTGCTTATGGCAGCACCATGTTCCTGTCGAATCAATGTGCGACGACATATGTTCAAAATATCCCTCAGATTATTATTTTATAAATCGGAAATGATCCTGATTTTTTAGATATTCTGCATCAAATCGTTAGTAGGGACGGTGTTGTCCGAGCATAGTCTGAGCACATTTATGCATTCTAAAACATTTCTATCAACGAAGCACGATATCTACAGGACGTGAATCGACGCGCTATGTTTATTCGATGCCATCATGAGACCATCGCGCGTATTGTAATGATGCTAAACTACGCCTTGTGGAACCCCAACTGCTAAGTATGAAAAATAAACCGTCCCACATCGAATCGCCATACGACTTAACGCGGCAATAGGATCCGCACACGGACATATTTTATCGCGTGTAATCTGCACTTGTTATATCGCCGCATCCCTCTCATATGTTCGAGAACATTGGTCTTAACTAAACAATCCATTCCCAGAGATTTACAGATAAAGAGAAATGCTCATTTGATGAACTGCTTATGATAACTGCATAAAGCCACAGCCTTTGTCAGGAATGAAGCAAAAATCGAGTTCCCATACCATGTCTCATTTCAACCGTCAATTCCCAGAAACACGCTTTTAATGTCGCTATACGGGCAAGAGTTTGGATATTTTGAAATAGGCAGCAACAGGTTCCAGTCAAATTAGTTTCAAATACTCAACATTAGATTTATTAAAACGTAAATCATATTGGCCTTTCGGGTTCAAAGGGTTAAGATACGCCTATCTGATGCTACATGCCTCTCGATAATGCTCTATAAATGCACTATCTGGATAGACCCATCATGAACAAAGATCGATGCTTGTCATTGCAAACAATGGCAAGCCATCACCATTCACCGCTATCCACACAGTTTAATCTCAGAACTGTTCGAACTGTACATCGCTGTTCCACTCTGTGTGCAGTTACGGCAACAGCGATGGGTAATGGTTGGACATGTTCTTCGGCTGCTATGCAAAAGGGCTGATTGGAAAGGATTGTCGGTGTCAGTGCTAGAGACCAACATATATCAGGTACGCAGAGGAGTCCATAACACGAACTAGTGACGTGTTTCCGAAAATATCGGTCCCGACCCGGGATGATTCATAATAAAGAAATATTAGTTGCTAATAATACTTCATTACAGTTACGTGTTGTCCAATCAGACTTCAAATAACGTATCCCTGACCACTGACGTTGGAAACGAACCTACATGAGCTTATAGTGCTCGCAATGTGCAGGGCAGTAGAGGTGGGGTAAGCTGGGTCGAATTTTCATACCATTTCTCTTTTGTTCGTTTTCTTTTTTCTTTTGACACCTTTTTTCTTTCGATCGCCACCGACTTTTGAAAAGGTGTGAAACTCCGGCCCCAGCTCTCCGCCATTCTGATTGATGTTAGCTGTTAAGCATGACCATAAGCACTGCTGCCTCGTTAAATCACGTGCCTCCTCGCATCCAATGAGGTGAGCTTAAGGGTAATGATTGATATGGGTTGATGCATTGTGTAAAGGATGATTGACAGGATATGTGCCTGGACTCGTCTTTTACGGACTTTGGGAACCCATTCAAGCAGGAAGCCACCACCTCCGCCCTCAGTAAATCATGTGCCTCCCATTATCCAATCATGTATGCATAATGGTAATTTACGTAATGATTGCCAAGGGTTAATGCATAGCGTAAGGTGACTGACAGGGTACATGTCTGGACTCATCTTTTCCCGGAAACTCATTCAATCGCAAAGACCAGCACCCCACCCCCACTCATTAAATCGTGTGCCTCCTGGCATCCAAGGAAGTGAGCTTAAGGGTAATTAGTGTAATGCTGATGGGCAAGGGTTAATGAGGGTAATTAAAGATAATTGCCCAGTTACATGTCCGGCCTCATTTTTTCCTGATCCTGGGAACTCATTCAATCACGAAGCCCCGCCCCCTCATTAAATCACATCCCTCAGGCATCCAATGAGGTGAGCTTAATGGTGATTGGCGCAATGATTGACAAGGGTTAATGCATAGTAGAGCTGGGCGGTCTGACGATAGTACCGTGAGGACCACGGTATACCATGAACCGATACCATGACCATTGACATTTCCAAATACTGTGAATACCATCCATAATGTTTGAGCAATATTTGAGAAATATATTCATAAAATCTGACTTTACCAAGGGTAAATAAGTGCTAATAGTGCCAAAAACACAGGCATCCCTAACTATTAGCCGAGTTGAGGTGAAAGGGGCGTTGTAAAAACAAACATCAAGATGTCAATTACAAAATAATGACAGGCAGAATTGTATGTCAAACGTACGTCTTGAAAGTCTCACGGTAAAATTGCTTTATTTAAAACATCTAACATTCTCTGGCCGTCAGCCGGTAGTAATTACACTATAATATATTCCCTATTCCCGTTTCTATTATTTGTAATTTATTACTCCAAGCATTTTGTCACCGAGCAAACACGCTAGAATAAAATAATAACTTACAAACTGCTATTCAAACACAACAGCAATCTCTCAAAGACGTATCTGATTGGTTGGTCATGAACTAGACCATGGGAAAATACATTACTACGCTGAATTTATCAATGAAAATGTACTAAAACGTAGTACTTGCTCGCGCCGTTTTGATCACATGCTAATATATTAACAACAAGCACCGTTATTTTTTAATTTTCTGGCTTGTTTTAAGAAATTTCTTTAAGGATTAAATCCCGTTTAAATAACGACACCTAAATATTATAGTGTTTTAGTTTTCGTAATTCATTTTTCGACTGGCTACACCTCGGAAGTTCGCGGAAATAGCTTTTCGCACGCATTGCTCACGTGAACCATGGCGAGTAACGAGTCTGCACATCGGGTAGTCGGTAATTATCAGAAGCTTTGGAATCGGCTATATTCAATGTCGTGTTATCTGTATGTGTATAGGCCTGTTTTCGCGAGTAACAGAATATATGACTCCAACAGAAATAAAAGAGTACAACACTCGCCCCGTTTAAACACTCGCGGATTTTGTCTGGACTCTGTTTATCAAAGCACTCGACTGCCAAAATAAAATTTACCGTTTGCTGGTCGCACGCATTAATAGCAAGAACACTCCAGATTGAAAATAGTGCACCCCAATGCCTCAAACAGCGGGTTAAAGTTAGCGAGTCGATCACACCCTTTGACCGATATTCCCGTGAATGATATTACGTCAATAAAAATAGTGACCTAATAAAATCGTGAAACTAAACAGTCGCAATAGCCATGTTTTTCTTCTCTAAATCAGGAAGCCGATTTATTTATTTTACCTATATTTACTGTTGATTGGAGATGGAAGTGAAAAGGAAATGGAAAAAATTGTTCTAATATCGTGGCATGCCTCAAGCTCAGCTGACGGTATACCGTGGTACCGCGGTATTTTTTCATGGTACCGATACCATCATGTAAATGTCAATACCGCCCAGCTCTAATCCATATCATAATGATTATTGACAGGTTGCATGTCAGGACTCATCTTTTTTCTGACTTTAGGTACTCAATCAATCATGGGAGATTAATTCTAAAATGGTCAATCCATTGCGTAAGTACAATTGTGGAAGATGACACTGTTACTCTAATGGATAGGCCATTAAAATTTCGTTTTTAGCCATGCCAATGTACAAGGGTCGATGCATCACGTACGGACAATTGGTTAGTTAATAATCAAACACATTAAAATTAAATAGTTGAGCTTTAAAACAACTCCGACCACATGTAACTATCATCAGAGTCATACAAAGTTCAGCGAATCAATTTTCAATCGAGTTAGGGAAATAACTACCGATTTTATTTGTAATGTGTCTAGAACAGCCACATAATAATGGGACAAAATGTGTGGATGGAGCTTAGCTAGAGATGGGCATAGCAAAGATAAAGTAAAATGGTTCAGATTTATTCCAAATATTAACAGCTTTCCTGTTTGCATAATCTGAAATTGTGATACAGAGATTGTGTCCTTGAAAATGGTCTAAGAACTCTACCACAGTATTTTATATCTCAAACTTCTGCAAATTTCATCTACATATTCTCTCTCTCTCTCTCTCTATCTCTCTCTCTCTCTCTCTCTCTCTCTCTCTCTCTCTCTCACGCACGCAGGCATGGTCACACACCCACATACCCTGACCATCCATGCACACACACACATATGCATGCATGTACTCATGCCCATACACATGCCCGCCCATATGTATGCATGCACGACCGTACCTATGCACGCATGGCAGTACATGCGCACACATGCATGCATGTGCATCCATGTGTATGCACATACGCCCATACATAGACACACACACGCCTGTAAGTACAAAAGCATGCAGCCACTATGATGAAATGGCTAACGTGGTGCATAATGCATGACCATACAACTAGTAAATTTATGCTAAGGTTTTCTTAAGATTATTTTAAATTGTAACATATTCCGCTTATATTTACACTGTTGTGCATTCAGTTTTGTATATACATATTTTGATTATGTTAAGGAGAGCGTCTGCATACCGGGACAGAATTATCTTCGGGAATTGTGCCTGGAATGACTGGTTAGGTTATCTAGCAAGTCATTTCATGGTTAACAGTCTGTGGCTGGTCTTCTGCTGGTCTGCAAATGCAACACGATCGAGGTGTGGGTAGAGATTAGTTAGAGCTGGGCGCAGTATAGCTAAAAATGGAAAGCTCCATTTGCCTACTGTGGGCAATCAGATATTCCATTATAATCACTTAATAGACCGTCAAGTGGTATGAATTGTATGTCCTTACTTTTTAGTAAATAGTATGTAGAATACTTTGAAACTAAATTAACCGGGCGTTGTTGCCGCCATAAGCAGTAACGTTGGCCAGTCAATTTATTTTCAAAATATTCAACAACTTACTCACATAGTTTTCTGGAAATTGCTAGGCATGCATATTACCAATATTAAAATTGGTACATTCTCTAACATAGTTTCAACAAGATTGAAGTAAAACTCCTGGGTCACTATAATGAGACGTACATTACAGTTATTTAAAACGTAATGACTCCAGTAGGAATACCCGAACTTACCATTCAGCAAAGGTAATATTAGCAACAGCTGGGCTAGTAGAACTACACATTTCTCTATTCGGAAATGCACCCCACAAGCCACACCCCAACCATTGTTAAGAATTTAATCTAATTCGGGATGGCTAATTAGCCATCTGCATCACTAGTTAATTAATGTTGTTATTCCATAACATTGCCTATATACAGTTACAGCTCAGGGCTAAGATAACATTCTATAAACGTGAACAGAAAACATGTTCGTAAGAACTGTTATCTTCTGTATTTTGGGCGTACTTTGATTTGCCTTAGGCAGCAATGTCTTTTACTCCAGCTCTGTTCAAAATATTTGATAGTACATTTTATTGTTGTAAATGTTATAGGTTATTTCTGTGCTGGACTGTACTTGAAATGTATTCCTAAGCCGGATATAAAGCAATGGTTATCGACTTCACTTACAGAGTTTTAAGTTTGGTCGGGTGGGGTGGGGTAGGGAGTGGGTGTGCGGGGGGGGGGGCGTAGGTCATTAGCAACGTGTGTTGTGTGTACAGCTCAAGGCTACACCAATATCAATTCAAGGTTATTTCGGTAACTTCTTTGAATATAGAATATATAAATTAATGTATACATGATAATACTACTAGTTACAGATACACATAGTATTGTACTTGAATTGAAATGTAACAACTGTACACCATTCAGAGGTGAGGGGCCGGTGTGGGTCAGGTCATGTGCGACAATGGAGATACAATCCTGGTGCGCGGATGCTAGTTTGACAGTATGACGTGTCCAGTTATATGGAAATTGGGATTCTAAGAATTCAGGGTTCGAAGTATAGAAATTGGCCCCCAGTGGACACAAAGTGTGGAGGTTAATTAGAAATTGGCAAGGGCATAGCTAGAAACGACCAGAGCATAGCTAGAAGCAGACAGGGCAGTGAATCCCTCTATTACATAGAATGATACAGATGTTTTGGCAGTACGTTACTCAATTCCATTCCACTTTATACAATAAGTATTGTTGTTTTTTCTAAACAATGTTGCTTCAAACCTTTTCTCTGTAAGACATGCTGTAATCTGGGCTTCTGTGTTACTTTATCTCTTTAATGGCTAAATTTGATCGAGAAAATTTAAATATTTGCTTATTGAGTGTTCATTTACAGGCCGAGACAAGAATATTTTTGAAAATGTACCTCTGTAATGACTGTCTCGATTATCGACCCAGTGATTCCATTGTTAAATTTTTTAAATCATTCTTGTCTCGGCCTACAAATGGACATTCCTCAAGACCACTGTATAAGCCGGTTTTGTCCATCTTCATCATGAACGGGTTAACAATGAGCACGTTGATAGTGTTGCATGTGTATGTGTGCATGTGTATGTGTGCATGTGCACGCGTGCATGCGCGCATGCGTGCTTGCATGTATGCGTGCATACTTACGTGCGTGCGTGCGTGCGTGCGTGCGTGCGTGCGTGCGTGCGTGCGTGCGTGCGTGCGTGCGTGCGTGCGTGCGTGCGTGCGTGCGTGCGTGCGTGCGTGCGTGCGTGCGTGCGTGCGTGCGTGCGTGCGTGCGTGCGTGCGTGCGTGCGTGCGTGCGTGCGTGTTAGTAGGCGATGGTGTCATTATGATCGCCGTCAATACATATAATTTAATTCTGCATACTGCATAGGACATACTTATAGTTTCTGTTACTAGCATAAACAAACAGTCAATGTTCTGGAGAGCCATGTGCCTACTGGTAGTTGGATACCTTATGGAACAGTCATATCAATGCTTTCAGTATTGGATCCATCATCAACATCAGCATCAGAATCAGAATCATCATCATCCTCATCATCAACGTCGGCAACTAGATTGTTGCTTATGATAATAGACATGTAAATATAAGCAGAATATGTTACAATATAAAATAATCTTAACAAAGCCGTACCACAAATATACTACCTGTTATGGTCATGCATTGTGTTGAATATTTTGAAACTAATTTGACTGGCTGATGTTACTACTTATTGTGGCAATTTTACTTGAAAAAAAATGAAAGAATCAACGCTTATAACACGTTCAACCGATCCCCCCCCCCCGCCCCACCAACCCCCACACCCTGCGTCAACTTAGTCTGGAAAATGTAATCGGTAGTTATTTCCCTAACTCGATTGAAAATTGATTCTGATTCGCTGAACTGTGCACGACTCTGATGATAGCTACACGCAGTTGTTTTAAAGCCCGCCTAGTTAATTTTAATCTGTTGGAGTAATAATTAACCGAGTGTCCTTATGCAATACATTGACCCTTGTACATTGTCGCAGCTAAACATGTAATGATCAATCCTAGCCTAACTGAGTCGTCTTCCACAATTGTCCTTAGACGTGATAGGCCATTTTAGAAGTACTCTCCCATGATTTAATGAGTCCCCAGAGTCAATAAAAGACTAGTCCTTGCATGCAACCTGTCAATAATCATTATGCTATGCATTACCATTTGTCAATCATTAGGCTAATTACCCTTAAGCTCACCTCATTGGATGCTAGGAGGCACGTGATTTAACGAGGTTGGCGGGTCTTCACGACTGAATGAGTTCCCAGGAAAACACGAGTCCAGACATGTACCCTGGCAATCATCCTTACACTACATGTATCCATTGACCCTTGTCAGTCATTACACTAAGTGCCCTTAAACTCACCTCATTGGAAGCCAGGATACACGTGATTTAACGAGGGGGCGGGGCGTATGGTCTAACATCCAATCAGATTGGCGGAGAACTGGGACCGGATTTTCACACCTTTTCAAAAGGCGGTGGAGATTAAGGGAAAAAGGTGTCAAAATAGCAAAGAAAAGAACAAAAGAAAAAAGGTGTGAAAATTCGGCAAGGCTTATCCCACCTCTGCTCAGGGCGCGGTGGAGATGGATGCCCAAATCTCACTGCAGCTGAGAGGTTCCAGTACACACAGCCTCAGAAGACAGTCACTCAACACCAGCCTCAACTAAAACCAGATTCCTAGAAAAATAGACAGAAATGAATTAGCCAATTGTTAGTCTAAGATTCAATTAACATAAGGTAGACATTATAATGGTGAATTGTGAACAACAATGCGTTTTGTTGAATGAAAATTGTCCCATTTTGAGGAAATCTGGAACACCAATATGCGCTCTCTAACGCCACCGTCAATGGAGGGATCCGACCGATCACTCAAGTCTCTGACACCGTAATCAATTATATACGTCACCTGTCCACTGCTGTCACAATCATGATGATGTGTAACCACACCACGACAATCGAAAAGGTTCCGCCATGAATTGTCCAAGGTGTACGTCTTGGATTGATTAACAAATTTATAAAAATTATGTTGAACATCGGCAACAACATCCCCAGTCAAATTAGTTTAAATATATTCAACAACCTACCTGTATAGTTGGCTTGCTTTTTAGATACTAACAGGTTATCTTTCAAAGTTTCAAATCGATTCGAACCTGCGTAAAATGTGTGGCTAGCTTAGTTTAGAACTGTGTCCCTGTAATCAATCTCGCGTTCTATTAGTAATACTGTATTGACTATATAATTCAACGTACATATCTAGCCATTGCCTAAGGGTATTAGATCAATACAGTCTGACCAGGTTACTTTCTTTCTGCATAACGGTTTTGTCGTCAAAGGAAGCGAGCCATATAATATGTTTGTTATTAAACATGTAGCATGGGCCATGTCTGTGGTAATCATTTCCTGTGTATCCAAAGTATATCCAACGTTTGATAATGCCGCTGCAGCTTTATGGCAGAACATGATTTTCAAATTTGATTGTGATTTTATACATTCAAGCACTGCGGACAATAATGCCACACATGCCCACGCATGCACGCACCAAAATTATGCACGCTAATGTAACGCTATATTTTTGTTGGATAACCGCCATGCCGCCATACACGTATATGAATTCGAAGACGATCGAGCGTAATGATAATGGACTTTTCCAATTTATCAAACCCATCATTTGACGTCATAATAACCTACGTGACGTGTAGAATGACGTCATAATCATTACGTTACGAATGACTCGATGTAATCCGTCTTTAGCGCTTAATAGTCGTACACATTGTACGGATGGATTGCATGTCTTTACTATTTCCTAACTATTAAGTTGAATATGTTGAAACTAATTTGACAGGCGCTGTTGCTGCCATAGGACCCAGCACCCAGGCAAATTAGTTGCAAAATAGTCAAGAGCTAGCCTGAATAGGTTTCTGGAATTTAGTAACGGAGTTCAGTGATCGATCGAATCAGCACGAACGAGGTGTGGGTGGAGCTTTGCTAGAGTATGGCTTGGCATAGCTAAAACTTGGAAGGTACATTGATCCAGCTATCTAAGATTCTCATGACCACATCTTGAATGCATTTTCCTTAATCAGCACTTCATGGCGGTCATTTATCGACATTAAAAACTATATGTCGATTTTATAGTTAAATCATAATACTTTAGAATAGTTTATCTTTTTTCACCAGCCGTTCAATCAATGTGCTTAATATGCATGAACATAGACGGTCACTATGAGTGGGCCTTACTACGTGAACTACCGCAATCGGCATTAGCTCATCCACTCGATTATTACTTCACGGAATGTCAATTTCATGCTGTTGAATATTTTGAAACTAATTGAAGAATCCTGTTTCTCAGTCAATCATATGACGTCATAAACTATTACGTCTCATACAAGATTACGTCATAATCAATTACGTCATGAATGACGCGATTTACTCCGTCATAAGCTCGTACTAGTCTGTCAAGTGGTACGAATTGTATGTCTTTACTATCCAATAAACATTCTGTAGAATATGGTGAAATGAATTTACGATGGGCGATGTTGCCATGATTTGAAAATATTCCACAGCGTGCCTGTATTATTTTCTGGGAATTGGGATTCAGAGAGTGCAGTGATCGATTGATTCCAGCAAGGGCAAAGCCTGGGCGACGCTTACCCAGAGAGGAGGGGGGGGGGGCATAGCTAAAACCCGATTCGGCGATTAACCAGGAACGTATGAAGGCAGTATCAGCGTCATTCAGTTTCAAAATAAGCAATGTAATATTAATTAAATTGCGACTTAGCTTTTCGAATTCGTTCTTGCAGACAAATGAGTTTAAACATATTTGTTTGCAACCTATCCACGTTCGTGTATCCAGTAAAGTAGGTATAAAAAGAATGCGTTATCGATCCTGGAACAAATTAACATGAGAACGTAGATCGTCAAGGAGACCTGAACAATTGGCATTTCCAGTTTTTGCTATGCCCCGCCCATCGTTAGCTAAGCTCCGCCCACACGTCGCCCGTGTTGGAATCGATCTCAAACGCCCTGACTATCAATTTCAAGAAAACTATACAGGTAAGCCCATGAGAGCAACAATGCCCAGTCAAATTAGTTTCAAAATATTCAACATATAATGTTTATTAAATATTAACGTGTCAGACCATTAAGCGTTTAAGAGGTATTAAATCGAGTCATGTATGCTATAATTAAGCATGACGTCATCAGACACGTCACGTAGTTGCACATAACGTCATACGATGAGTGAGTAAACTGGAAAGGTCCATTCCTTTATGGCTCCTGTTTGAACTCGAAAGTTCCATGCTTCCATGGCTCCTGTTTAACCCATATTATATTAATAGGAGAAAATATGTTCAATGATTTGTAATAGAAAACGCTGCACAAGGAATCTGCGCTGAGTGTGAACTGCGGTGTGCTAGCTGTTTACATAGCATACAAGAACAACTCCCAAGATAGATAGCCCATTGATGTTGATCAATCGACCTTTCCAGTTTTAGCTATACCCTGCGCATCACTAGCTCAGCTCCACACAAACACACTTCGCCGTGTTGGGACCGATCGATCTCCGAATGCCATGACTATCACTTTCTCATACCCATAAGCTGTTGAATATCTTGTAACTAATTTGATTGGGCGCTGTTGCTGCCTATCCTATGGTAGCGACAGTGCCCAGTCAAATTAGTTTCAAAATATGCAACACACTAAACAGCCTGTTAAATAGTAAACGCATGCAATTAATACAACAACGCATAGTCCGTCTACAATTATGTGTCCGTGACGTACACATCTACGTCATTCATGGCGTCATAATTATGTCATTGATTATACTGTCATCATACATGTCACGTCGTTCAGTATGACGTCATATGATGGACGGACACACTTAGAAAGGTTCATTGGCTAAAGCTCCAAATTTAAAGATTAGAAATGAGCACGTTACCAGTATCAACACGGCCCTCCAATGGCTTTCCACCCCATTAACATGTCTGTCCTGGATGCTAGAGCCAGGATAGACACCTAATTAATCGCTCAATAAATTATTGGAGATGTTTTCAATGAATCTACGAATGCGTCTAGTGTGGCAGGCCTTATCTACCTACGTGCAGCACATAGTGATCATATGAGTTTACATACATCAAAGTACAATAGCGACATGTTGCCTCAATCAGAGCAAATGGCGTATCGCGAAAAATATATTACTCGACCAGCGTCTGTATTTTATGTCGCCATTGTCTAGATGCACTCATTTGCATTAGCCATTGAAACGATTGCCTTGCTACTGACAAAATTAGTGTCTGTTTTTGTTGCTGGGTAAAACGTCTTGTCACATGGATGTACATATTGTGCAGCTGGACATTGATACACAGCTCACACCGACATGCTATTGTAATTAGCATAATTCAAGTTAGCAAACAATTTCTATGTTTTAGTTAGTGTGTTTGAAGCCCAACTGGCAGTATGCAATTGTACTTATTGGCGTTATACATGTACCAGTTAATATTAGTGTTCTGAAGGAATCGTATTAATGTTATTTCAAATGGATATTCTTCTAATGATATTCGTGCAACCATCCATCACCTGCCTCTTTTCCTGCCGGTTATTATCGACGAGCTGAATACACTGCTGCGAAAACAACAGCTGTTGATGTTTTGAATATAAATGCTTGCATTAATGTCATATAAAAAACGATTGGGCGAAAGTGATGGAATAATTCACTTCTTCAATTTAGCGGGTAATCTTGAATGACTTAAGCATGGTTGAATAGCACCACGATCCATTACATCGAGTAACCCAACCGTGTGCACTATGCTATTATCTGGAGACACCTCCCCCCTACCCCAGACCACCCCTTGTCCAATTGCTTTTAACATGTATAACGTAACATGCTGTTTATAAGGGAATCAGTGGGCGTATAATTGATTTCCATTATCATTGCATCGCTAGGGATAGAGTAGTTCAGCACACAATGCTCGGGGTACACCTTAAGACTCTACTAGTTGGCTACGAGTTGTTCGGAGTTGTAGCGCGTTGTTCCTAGATGTTTGGAGTTGTGAAATCTGAAATCGTAAGATGTACGCGGGTATACAACCAATTGACGACTAGTTGCCGACGATTAAACACGTTTAATATTGCCAGCTAGTTAGCGGCATGACTAATCGTCAACTCAGTCGTTGTACGTATGCCGGTCAGTTGTAAGTTGTGCTGAGTTGTTCGGTTATAAACCAACCAGGAGAGCTTACTGAATCACATGTTCACGCGTTAACGGATATAAGGATACAAAAACAAAATAATTAGTTCTTAAATGTAGACATATTTTTATTTTATTTTCAACGTTTGTCATTCAATATCAATCAATTTGATTGCTGAAAAATGTGGAGGAAACCCTGTCCATAGCGACCTCGTTCATTTTAGCTCGCTTTGGTTGTTGTACGTATACCCTTATAGAACCACAAGTCTGTGCCTAGAAGAACTAATTTTCCTTGTTGCAAACTTTCGTTATGCAAGGGCATGGACGCAAGTGACCAGTCCCTAGTGATCAGGAAGGTGTGTCATTACATACCCATTGTTTATGGATATACCGAATCCGATAGAAAATGCAGAGTACGTCAACCGGACCACCGTCTATTATTCCAGCTATTGTGCTAAAAGTGATTAGAAGGCACTTAAAGCCCAGAAAAATGGACGTGCATCTGGACCTGATGGCATGAGCAATGAACTATTTAAATATGCAAGTGACATCATCTCAAAACAGATCACGCACCTAATCAATTCAGCTTTTATGCACCACCTTCCCATCGATGATGTAGGCCAAGGCACCCTTATCGCACTACCCAAGCCCAAGAAGCCGCCTGTGCCCCCAGGCAATATGCGACCCATTGTGCTCCTAAACAGCATACGGAAAATCCTATCCAATGTTACTCTATGCCGCATCCGAGACAAGATCGATTACTTCACCGGATCATGTCAAAGTGGCTTCAAGCGTGGACGCAGCTGCGCAGACATTGTATGGGCTCAACGCATGCTTGTGTCGGTAGTCATGTC
Organism: Chaetoderma sp. LZ-2023a; assembly: GCA_034401795.1. NCBI lineage: Eukaryota > Metazoa > Mollusca > Caudofoveata > Chaetodermatida > Chaetodermatidae > Chaetoderma > Chaetoderma sp. LZ-2023a. The sequence continues at coordinate 66,493,616 of CM067360.1, forward strand.
CAAACACTGGGACTTCCACAAAATGGGCATTGACATGTCACGAGCCTTCGATACAATTACACGCTCAAAGATCCTAGATGTACTACGCCAGGCCAGTTGCAATGGAGATGGGCGAAGACTAGTGAGACTACTGCTTGCAGACACCAAGCTGAGAGTACGAGTCAAGTCAGTGAAGTCTGTAGAGGTTGAGACATCAATCGGCTCCCCACAGGGAAATGGTCTATCTCCGGTGCTTTTCACCTGCTATCTTGCTGCCGCATTGAAATGTGTGTGGGAAAGTTCCACAAGACCAAACCCCTCCCCCCCCCCCCCCCCCCCCGTGTTAATACTGGGCATGCCGCTAGAGATGGAATATGCCGACGATGTGGACTTCATAGACGTGGAAATCAAACCCTTGACGAACTTCCCCCAATAGCTGCAAGCAAACTAAAAATTGAGAATCTCTTTATGAATGAATCCAAAGCAGAGTTCACCCACATATAACTATCGACAAAGCATGAAACTATAGAAAATGACGACCCTCTTCGTGGTGGCGAACCATTGAGGAAAAGTAAAATCCTGGACTCACTGCTTTGCAGTATTGCTGACATTTATGCACGCTGCGTCTACTCGCTATGACCACGTATCAGTATGTGTAGGCCTGTTCTACTCAGGCTCCATTTCTTTAAAGAGTAGCTTTGTGTTCATAGCGGTAATGTAATCAGAAAGTAGAGGCGCGGGTTCTTCGAGAATTCAGCTCTAATGTATTGACCGATCATCTCAGTACGTCATCACAACGACTAGACGGTTACACCGACTCCACTTCGGAGAACCCACAGAGCAGGACCTAGACAATCTCTGTAGCGGACTGTAAAAGAAACGCAGTGAATCGCATTAAGTTTGCTATCATTTTAACCTCTCTATCACTAGCTTGATACAGACATTAAAATGTACTCGATCCATCCAGTGGTTTGTGTGATATCACCATCTATGCAACGCCATCAAATTTTTTACCTCATTTTGTATGCAACAGATTTGAATCTTAGGACGAATACGGAGGGACTATTTTTCTGTTATCTACTTGTCATACAGAATAATATAGGTTTTATATCATCTTGTTTTACGTGAAATAATATTGTCTGGTATGAAGAGAGTAGCTCGGGTGTCCCTTTAAGTTTAAATTCTCTCTAGACCATGGTCTGGTGGAAATTATTACGCCAATGGCTACTCAATGCATACGAGATACTTTTCTCGATCTCGTATCGAAGGAGATCTAGCGAGATACGAAAGGACGGTACTGCTGTAATCTGGTTCGACCGATATAGGTACGACGCAATATGCACAAGTTGGCACTTGCTATTGCGTGCACAAGCACTCACCAAAGATAATGTCGGTTACTGTAGAGAAATATATATGAGTATACGACCGGTTGGCTTTAAAGACTTTGTAAAAAGAATTGGTATCATTACAGCATATTGTGTACCTTTATTAAGCGGCCGCTCTCACCGATAGGATCCTCGGAACCCGTGCATAACACATATACTACTGCTAGCTGTATTTGTGTTGGACCTGACAGGGAAGCACTGCAAGCACATTACGCAAATGCCTGTAATAAGAAACCGTCCATTATAAATGTACCACCGCCGGTTTTTGGAAGCAATTTGTTGTAGCTGTACCCGCTGGCGCTAGCATGAAATGTCTGATAATCCATTCAACCTCATGCTTTCGCGAAATAGTATTGTTTTGGTGTGTGTTATTTGGAAAAGTGGCACCAAACACAGTTAAGCCACAGTTAAGCTATTTAGTTTGACAGAAGACCCGATGCGTTATTTAAACGGGTTTATGTATAAGCCTACATCTGTGCGTGTTTAAGCTTCAAATATATGTTGTTGCCAATCGCTTTGCCACAATGGATCTTTCCTGTAGCTTACCTGTTAGACACATTGTCGTGATGGGCTAGGTGCATTGTCCATTGAGTGTGTATATCCTGTGTTAATGGCATTGTTAGAGAGCACGTTCACGTTCATGTATTGCTAAAGCCAAGTAACCTAATACGGTAACGTCGCGTAGAAGATAGTCAAGTTACTTTGCCAATCAGTAGCATAATGTTACAGAATATAATCATGAACAGTTTGAATCAAATGTATACGCATCCTATGTAGTGTAAGTTCCCTGTCGAATTAGGCTCGACATTTTTCACAGCTTATCTGTTTCCAGATCATATGACCCCAATGTTCTGTCTGTTAAAGCGCATTACTTCCTGAAGCAATGTGGAAATCATAATACTCCTGTCATTTAAGATTTATCACGTTGAGTATTCAATGCCAATGGCGTAATATGCCATTGGCTGTACCAATTGCACGCGATATATTATATTATGCGCACGTATGCAGATACCACAATGGGTTAGAATTGATGAATCCAATCTGTCACTTAAGTGCGTGACCGTCATAATATATTACCTCCTATTTAGGCTGACGTCCCAATCGCAATTCACAGATATGTTCCGCCACGAAGTTGGAATAGTCTGTCAAGTATACGAATTGTATGTCGATGGTGGATTTACTATTTAATACAAATTATCTTGGAAATTTTGAAACTAATTTGACTGCGCGCTGTTGCTTCCATATGTCCTCGTATGTATGCGGGGTTGTGTGCATGTATGTGTGTGCCTGCCATAAGCAGCAATGGCATCCAGTTAAATTGGCTTCAAATTATTCAACAACTTACTTGTATTATAACCGTGCTATAGTGATTCTGAGAATGCAGGGTTGATGCAAACGGTACTAAAGATGCAGAGAAAACATGCTCTAAATGACTACCATCCACACCTACACGCTGGCCAGTGGCAATCCTGGAAAATGTGAATACAGCTTTCTCATCTGCCCCATCATGTGTGAAGAAGACCTTGCGATCTGTTACACCAATGCCTTCATAAAGCAGCTACTTATACTAATTCAGTAATCTTTTGAACATCCGGCCCATCATTGCTATCATTTCACTTAAATTCTCTTTCAAATGCTCAAATTAATACTTTTTATTTCGAAAGAAAGTTTTGCATCTAATCCGCTCGGTTCACAAAGGAACAACATAATGATCAAATTTGATATTTGCTTTACATTTCTGGTAACGAGATTTACCACGAAATAGTGAGTAACTAGGTCGCTGAAGTTTTTATTTTATATTTATTTAACGCAGTCCGCCAGTTCACGTAAAGACAGCATCGATCAACATGCATCAGCTGTTTGCCCATTATTTTTCCCTGATGAAAATAATATTCAGAAACTGATATAAATATAGGGAAGCGATCTGTCACTTAAGTAGCTGACCTCATAATCAAATTACTTCACTAGATAGTTGACGTCACATTCGTAATGCCGTATATATCCGCTATGAGAATTCAAACGTGTACTCGTGTACGAATTGTCTATCTTTGATAAATGTACACTTTAATAGACATTGTGTTGAGTATTTTGAAACTAATTTGACTGGGAGATTTTGCTGCCATAGACAACAACACTCCCCAGGCACAGTAGTTTCAAAATGATCAACAGCGTACCTGTCCAATTACCTTGAAATTGGGATACTGCGAATTCGGGGTACACAGTATATAAATCGATTCAAACACGCGTAACATATGAGCGGAGCTTGGTTAGAAATGGGCGTGGCAAAGCTTGAAGTCGATCCTTCTTTTCTCGGGCCACTGTCAGTAAGACTAAGGCAGCTGTCAGGCATTGCACATCAAATTGTCTTTATTTTCCAGGTTAACAAGGCGTATGTATAAATCTCCAAATGGACCACTTTGGAGTAGTCACAGCAAGCTAAACATGTTAAATTCGTACATAAACCTTAGCACCCGATAGATTAAATACGATAACTCATTTACAAAGTAGGAAATAGTATTGTGAATATTTTGAAACTAGGTTGACTAGAAGCTGTTGCTGCCTCTGTCACCAACAGGCTCCTACGGAATTTCCTTCAGAGTATTCAACCGCTTACCTATATGGTATCCTTGGGATTTAGATTCTGAACCACTATGGCTCAGAGGGTTAAGCAGTTACTAGTGTGTGGCATTGGTTTTCTGGAGGGTAGGCTTGGGCAAGCGGGAATAGTACTAAATCCCTGATCTTCTACCTTCTATACCACAAAGGAGGGGCATACACATCTATTATCTACAGATATCTTAATCTCGGTCTGCTAGTATCATTGTATATTCACATATCTATGTTCTACATAACTAACACGATTCCAGATACACCATCTAGGGAAATGAAATTAACCAGTTGAACGTGGAGTTGCATTTTAGTGCCAATCCTATTACTTCTGTTTAGTAATGCTTACTACACTCATGGAACCAAACGGGATCAGAAATCTAACACCATATAACTAGTTCCTTAGCACATCGTAATATTAATGTGTTATGTAGTATCCTTAGTGCAAGGGGTCACATTGTCGGCTGTACCGTGATGATATAACGCGTGCTGATCTGAGAAAGACTGCGGACGATATGGCAGACGTTAACAGAATGATGGCACGATCAGGATCACATAGCTCCGTCGGGAAATTCGAAACATCCGTCACGAATGTATACAAATTGTAAGTATTTTTGGAAATTACAATTGGATAGCTTTGCTTGCTAGAAAAATACATCCGCCGACCAATGTTATGTTGTGTGTATATTTCTTCTTGCTACAGTTCATGAAATATGTACATTATCCTTGTAATGATGCTGGTAAATGGCTGGGTTGGTTGTAAATAACATACACAGTTTGAAGATAATATTGTCGAATGATTGCCGGTCTTAACAGGTGTATCTTGCAATAAAAAAGATATGGCAATGAACATTAATTAGCAGATACAATAGTTGCAATTGATATGCTTTGGTAATATATCAATATGCCTGATCTAAATTGTTTCGAAAAAATGGTAGTGTATATTCATTTTGGTTATCTGTGTTATGGTATTTCCTCTGAAATAGTAATTGTTACGAAAAGACCTGTGTTATAATTGTTATTTGCCGGAGGTGCTTACATACCATACAATATGATTTGCACCACCACCCCCCCCCCCCCACCCAGCCAGCATACACATGCACACAATGTTTGTGTCGTATTGCATATCTGAAAAGCATTCATAGCCCACTGCCAAAATGCCCACATCGTCCAATGCAGGTTATCATCGATACAGCTATGTAATATAGCTAAGCTTATGCCAATGTAGTTGTAGAACAGCTCCTACATCATCAGTTTAACAAATGGATTCATGATTGAATGCCAATCATCAAGTCTCTTAAATTAATTGTCGATATATGCTTTATCACGATGGCTTCAAGTAGTATTCTTGTCATACGATGATGGCCATCAAACTGAGTGGGTGAATAATTTACTGCTTCAATTCGGAGAGTAATTGTGGATGAATTAAGCACGATTGAAAGACTTTTGGATGCATTGCATCGAGCGTCCCAGCCGTGTGTACCATAACATGTACTTCGCCACCCACCAACACCCACCAACACCCACCACCCATGGATGATGCTTTTAAAATGTATAATGTAACACGTTGATCAGTAAGCCAGGAAGCATTGAGGTGTAAATGAGTTCCATTATCCCCTGATCGTGCTGGGTAAAATAGTCCAGTACACCAATGGGCCAACATAATTATTGCCATTACAGAACATTTAAAGGGAGTGGCAATGCCTTCTCTACGCACACACATCTAATACGCTTAACATCGTAGCAGCAATAGGCATGCATTTCTTGATCGTAGAAAAAACTGTACACACACCTAGATATTGTACATACGATAAAGTACAGCCCCCAGTGACTTTTGAATGCATACGGACCTTCTGATGGGTGTCGAATTAGTCAAGTACTCGCATGTCATAGTCAACTAAATTAAGCACGCCAGAGATAAGGAGGCCCGACGCCAAACCAACTGACCAGATTCTTTGATTAAATTGCGAAATAGTCCAATTTCCATTTTTTCAAGAAAGCATTAAATATTCCGAAACAACATTGCGTTACTCACATGCCATTTCAAAAGGTAGCTAAACGCCACTGCAACTTAAATCCTGGTATCTCATGTTCAAACTTGCAACAGCAACGTAAACTCTGGAAAGATTTGATAAGAAAGTGTAGTACATTGCATGAATATTAGCATCATTTTGGCAACCACCGTTACTATATGGCTGTAGGCCTCTGCTATATGTAGATAACCACATGCTATATGCGGTTGTTTTGATGTAGGCAGCTTTGTCAGGAAAGTAAAAGTAATTTGACAGAATCTGCCAGAGAGGCCAGCAGATGGACTTATCCCAGATGCGAGTGCTCAGTCGCTATCAAACGAAGTTGTTTAGTCGCGGTTCGCAATTGTTTTGTTGCTCTTTCTTACAATGTCGCAAATGTTATGTGTGCCCTTTCTTACAAAGTCACGTACGTTGCAACAATATTGATTATATTCATATTAAAGAGGATTTCTACCTGCAAGATAGTGTGTCTGCTTAAAGGGAAATTCCAGTGAAAATCGGGAATAAGTCAACTAAACATATACCATAATCCGAAATAGTTGCCGCAAAAAATAATAAAAAATACACTGTTCCATTGCCGAGAAATAATAAAATGAATATGCCCAAAACGCTCGAAAACGGGACTCCTCGGGCGCATCCATTTTATCGCAACATTGAGCGAGAAACTGCGAGATTATGACATCAACGACACACCAGCAAAATATTGCCAGCGCTTTTAGATTTACCTGTTTACTTCGCGTTATGAAGGCCGAATATTAATTAACCCTTTAATGACCAAATTATGTCAGGAAAATCAGAATATTTCCTTATTGAATGTCCATTTGCAGGCCAAGCGAAGACTATTTTTGAAAATTGGTCACTGGAATGGCTGGTTCGGTTACTGAGAGAGTCGTTTTAGTTGTAAATTCTCAAAAATAGCCTTCTCTTGACCTGCGTCCTCAACTTGACGATTGCAGAGGCCAGTGCTGGCATGAGCTGGTTAAATCGCAGCATGTCAGCATGTCAAGCACGGGCTTGCAGTAATCGAAATGATCATGGAAAGGGTACGGCAATTCACATTTTCAGATACCGCATCCACAAAAGCAAGCACATAAAAAGGAGCTATAACTGAAAGACGGTTTCATAACATCAGCACTGGGTGGATATATTCCACATTTAAATTTGGAAGACACAAGTTTAGAACATATGGTCTGTATAATTTTAAAATAATGTGTCATGCATTTCAAAACAAAAAGTACGGTACTTAATTTTAATATAACAGAACCAAGCTCGACAATTAACGTCAGTGTTTGCTTGCATCAATTGTAAAATGGGATTTGCAAACCAAAATGAAACGATGTCGCTGATTGTCCGGTCGGTCAACTATAGGCAATCGCTTGGCGGCTTACTTCGTAGACGATAGTAGGTGACAGCTAGTAACTATTGGCAAGTGTACGCTAGACATAATTAGTAATTTAGTGCTTCGACACTGTTGAAATCCATCGTTATTAATCATTTACAATGTGTACTCCCAATTTTAAAATAACTATGAAGAGTGTTGAATATTCTGAATTAAATTTGCCTGGAATTATGTTGCAGTAACTTCCAAACTAATTAGTTTCACACAATAGGCATATACAGGGTAAATTTTAAGCTTTCTTCTTTTCTGTCCTTGAAAGAGTTAACTAATTGATCCCAAATTTTAAAATGTTAACCCATATTTACTGCCTGTTGAATATTTTGAAACTAGAATTTGACTGGAAACCGAAGTTGCAATAGCAACAGCTTTCAGAGAAATTACTTTCAACATTTATTTAACTAACATATTTTTCAAGAATGTGTTGTAGCGGGTTGATTGCAAACTTGCTCCTGGCATAAACCTTCAATGCTTTTTTTAATAGAAATTGCCCATAGGAAGACAATTTTTGACAATTTAGCACTATAATGACTGGCGCGATCATCGGGACATTAATTGCACTTTAATTTCCTCCAAACACTGTGGCAAAGTGTCAGTTGTTTAGCCAGTACGCTAATTATCCACGAGATGCAAGATTTACCTCCCCCGGTTATGGCTATCCTTGATTGGGCAAATAGAGTAGGTGTGTCGGTGACGTAAACCGCGTGTCCAAGATGGCGCCTCTATCTACTGGTTACTTTAGCAATTTAAATTAAGGATACCTGTTTTATTTGTTGGCATACAATTGTGCTCTTGGTCTCAAATTAATGCGGAGAATGAGTACTTTACGCCAGATGCATAAAATCCCCCAGTGGAATAACCCTTTAAATGGGAGATAGTATAAAATGTTTAGTTCAGTTCATTAGTAATCCCGAGGTAGACGTAGGCCTATTGCGACAAGATCGGGTCAGTAGGGAATTAGTCATCTATGTGTAAGGTTAATAAATAAATAGATACATTTCCTGCAACATTTTGCAAGTAAACAACCTACAACGTGTGGACGAGATCGTGGTGGTAGTCCTGAGTATTACCAGTGTGCGTGCGTGCGTGCGTGCGTGCGTGCGTGCGTGCGTGCGTGCGTGCGTGCGTGCGTGCGTGCGTGCGTGCGTGCGTGCGCGTGTGCGCGCGTGCTTGCGAGCGTGCGCTTGTGTACAAGCGAGTGCGGTCTCGCGCAGGACCATGCATGCGTCTGCGGATGCGTGTGCACGTACATTCGCCCAACTATGCTCTCGTATCATAATAGTATACATACAGATAAGCAAAGCACTACTTCATGATTTCGAGCCAATGTGCTAGTCTACTATTGCAGAGCAGTGTTTGCCATTTAGTCGGGGTATACAACCAATACAGTTTCAGTATGGTAGTTTGAACCAGAATACGAAATGTGTGCCCCCGAAGATATAAGTGAAGCGTGTAAACTGGTTGCTATTAACGAGTAGCGAAATTGTGTCGGCTGTTCTACTCAACTTCTCTTTACAAAGTATATTGGCGGTCACAACGGCAATGCTGTAACCTGGTGCATTTGATATAGCCGTTCTACAGTATTCTCAAGGTGGGAATTGATATTGCGTGTACAAGCACTCATCATAGATAATGCCGGTTAGTGTTTGAGATTGTGAATGAGTATTACACTGGTTGTCCCTGGAGATGTTATTCAAAATTGGGGTCATTCCACCGTAGCGCGTACGGTTATTAAAAGGTTGCTCGTGCCGCAAAGATCCTGGAAAATCATGCGGCTCACGGGTACTAACTTTATTTCTGTTGGACCTCACAAATAAGCGCGGCCAGCATATTACACTAAGGGCCATCGATTATAATAAGAAACCTTTAGTTATAAATGTACCACAACCGGGTCTTCGAAGCAATTTGTTGTAGCTTTGCTCGATGGTACTGCCATAAAAATCTGAATAATCCATCCAACTTCATGCTTTCGCGAAATGCAGTATTATTTTGTATTATGTTGTCTTGAAAAGCGGCACCAGCCACAAGTTAAGCTATTTAGTCTGACAGAATTATTGATATGCTATGCAAACAGGTTTACATTTATACCTACGTGCGTGCTAAGCTTCATATATTTCTGATGTCAATCAGCTAGCCACAATGGCTTTTCCCACTGGCTTACCAGTAAGACAAATTGTCATGATGGGCTAGGTAATGTGGCTAATTGGGCTGGCGAATGGACCTTTCCGGTTTTAGCTATGCCCCGCCCATCTCTAGCTCAGCTCCACCCACACCTCGCTCGCGCTGGGATCGATCGATTTCTGAACACCCTGCCTATCAATTTCCAAAAAACTACACAGGTAAGCTGTTGACTATTTTGAAACTCATTTGGCTGGGTGCTGTTGCTGCCTAAGGCAGCAACAGCGCCCAGTCAAATTAGTTTCATGATATTCAACAGCATGTTTATTAAATAGTTATGAATTACAAAGACATACAATTCATACAACGTGTCGGACTCTTTGAGATTTGATGACGATCTATATGCAACCCTTTGTGGCCTAATGATTGTGACGTCATCATACACGCGCTGAGCTGATTATGACGTCATATAAGGTCAGATGATGGATAGATACTCTGGAAAGGTGAATTAGGCTCGACATATTTCACAGCTTATCTGATATCAGAGCCTGTGATGTCAGTGTCAAAGCGCGTTATTTGCTGAAACCTTGTGGAAATCGTAATACTCCTGTTATTTAAGATTTATTCACGTTGATTATACAATATTAATGGCGTAATATGCATGGGGCTGTGGTAATAGCTCTTCAGTTATCGAATTATGTACGCGTAAGTCGACAACGCAATGGGTTAGATTTATGGGTGCATTTGAAGAAAGCTGGTTATATAAATGATTACAAACAAAAACAGCAAGTACTGAATGTTAGGGAAGTATCTTCCTAACCCAGTGAAATCTAAAAATTGTTTTGGTATGCTCGAAATATCTTATCCATATGGCTAATATTTATGCATGCATATGCCATAACTCATGGAGCGTTACGTCAGTAAATTGTAAGATCACTTGAACTAATGGCATGTAAGAACAAACTAGTTAGAGAAAATGTTTTATATTATCGTTACGCACGAATTGTCATGAATAGTATATGCATCATCACGATATAAACACCTCGTCTTGATGGAAACGATACTGATGGCAAATAAAAGACAAGGCCCTCAACATCTATCATTCACACATACGCTGGCCAGTGACCATCGTGGACAATGTGACTAGATCGTCCTCCTATGCACCATTGTTTGCGATGACCTCGCGATCCGCTACACGAATGTGTTCGTAGAACATCTACTTTAATATAGCAATTCAGTAACCCCATTTTCTGCTGACCATCGGGCTCGTCAATTGTATTTGTTTTTTTACTCAAATTGTCTTCCAACCTCTCAAAATAATATGCTTTATTTGCTCAAAAACGGTTTGTCTGCTCCGCCAGGTTTGTCTGATCCGCCGGTTTGTCTGCTCCGCCGCGTTAACAGCTGATACATCTTAACATTCGCTTGAACATTTGTTTATTAAGTGGTAAATTCATGTAAGACAAACGAGTCTTACATTTTCGCGAGAGAGTTTTAGATTTTCTTAACGGAGTTATGTCATTACGAGTGTGACCTTAACTAATATATAATGCAGGCCCATTTGATTATGACGGCAGCTGCTTGAATGACATATCGGAGACATCTTTTGATAATTTGAATCTAAATGAGAATTTGATCTCAATGGTTCGTTACATGTGGATGACAGAAAATGCATAGACAGTCTTAAACAGACGAACAACATATCATCGCATTATCTACTGAGGATGTGAAACTAGGTCCCATTTCATACCACTAGTGTGAAGCGAGTCGAAAATGATCACATGTGATAATTTTCGACTCGCTTCATAATAGTGATATGAAATGGGACCGAGTTTGAGATTTTGACAGATTTTCCAATGCAGTTGATCCTTGAAACGCGGTTGAACACATCAGTTTGTGCCGCTCGTTTTTCTCGCTGTGACGCATCACTTGCTAAGAGTTCTGACTAATGCGCCACAAAGAATAATGAGCAAGGCACATCATTATTTCTGACTTATTTGTAATCCAACTTTTACCATTTTTGCGTCTACCATGCAAATGTACAAACGTATTTCATAACTAGGTAATATAAAGGCTATATATTACAGACTTTAGATCACCATCATAACGTGCCCCGCTATTTTCATCGTCGCTAGGAAACATTGCAGGATACATGGGGCATGTGAGATTATTATGCATTATCTAACCAATTAAAATATCTCTTAAGCAGTATCTAACCAATAGAAACTGTTCGTTGAATATCAGAAACCCTTTTGAAAAGATCCAAAAGAAAAGCACACGCAACTTAAGTCCCAAGGGCGACAACAAGTTCACTACGCGTTGAGCTGATGGGCAGAAAACTGTAGGTGATAGGCAGTGAAAATCGTGAAGAATAATAATAAGAATAAGAAGCGGAAGAAAGATCCTGAATGATTGTAATAATCTGTGATTGCATCACAGATTGATGACAAGCTATCCATTAGCCCAAAATGTCCTTTGTTAGTTCTGTCATCCATCAGTACCACAGAATGCTGACTAACCAGATCGCTTGAGAGAGGCTTGAATAGATGTATTTAACACTGTCCCCGATTTCACGGAAGGACGGAATTGAACAACAGACATTAGTTGTTTGCACATTATTTTCCCCGAGGAAGATACCATTCGAAATCCGTTATCTAGGAAGGGATCCGATGTGCCACTCAAGTAGTTGACGTCGTAATTAATTACGCCGCTAAATAGATGGCGTTACAATCATAAGGGCATAGAAATCCGTCAAGAAAATCAAAATTCCATGCATAGTGTACGAATTGTATGCCTGTGATAAATTTACAATTTAAAAATTGTGTTGCCTATTTTGAAACTAATTTGACTGGGAGCCGTTGGTGGCATAAGCAGCAACCGATTCAAGTCAAATCGGTTTCCAAATATTCAACAGATTGCCTGCATAATCACCTTGGAAATTAGTTTTTGAAAGCCACTTGTCAAAGATTCAAATCAATGCAAACACGCGTTAATGTTGGCGGAGAATGACTAGAAATGGGCGTGTCAAAGCTAGAAATGGATCCCATTATTCCCGGGTCTATCTCAGTAAGACTCTAGTCAGCTGTCAGGCATTGAACATCAAATTGTCTTTATCTCCCCGCTTAACAGGATTTATGTGAACATCTCCAAATGGACTCCTTTGGAGTAGTCACAGCAAGACAAACATGTTAAATGGGTGCATCACCCTTAGCACCAGAAACCCAAATACGATACATCATGTACAGTGTAGGAAATAGTATTGTCCATATTGTGAAACTAATTTGACTGGAAACTGGTGCTGCCTGTGTCAGCAACAGGTTCCAGGCGAATTTGTTTCAGACTAATCAACAACTTCCCTGTACGGTTGTCTTGGGATTGAGATACTGGGGCTTTATGGCTAAGAGAATAAAGTAGATTCTATTGTGGGTCATTGATTTTCTGGATGGTAGGCTTTGGTGAAGGGGCATTGTATTAAATCCCTTCGATGACGCACAAGAGGCTCATAAACATCTATTATCTATGGATATCGCCATCTCGCTCTGCCATTGCCATTGTGTACTCACGTATTTCGGTTCTAAATAACTAAATAGGATTCCAGCTACACCATCTAGGGAAATGAAATTAGCAAGTTGAATGTAGAGTTATATTTTAGTCGCATACCTATTAATTCTGTTTAGTATCTTACTACACTCAGATTGCAGTGTACCAAGCTATTACGCAAGGCACTGTTTAAAGTTATCCTGAAGCAATAACATTGGGAATTTATTTGAAAATGTCAGTGACAATCGTCTTCTTCTTCGCTCCCATTTTACTTTGATTTGTGTAGCCGCCATTATTCGGGATGCTATTATTCTCACTGTCGCGCCACATCCAGTATAAAACCATTCTTGTAACGCTAATGATAGTCATTGTACTGTTGGCACCCGAGGCGAGCTGCTCTACCTAAATAACGGTGTAGTAAGCGCATAGTAGTTCGATTCTAACGTGTATTTTTTATTGTTGACGTGAAACGTGTCACGCTAGATATGTTTTTATAGCAATTTGACTGATAACTGTTGCCGCTGGTAGCAGCAACATCTTTCCTTCAAGTTATTTGCAAACTAATCACTAGAAAATGCAAGTTCTACTATCTAATGTTTTGAAAACGATTTGATTGAAAGTTGTTGCTGCAAGAACTTCCAACCAGATTGTTTTCAAAAGAATTAGTAGGACTATCAATGTACTAACACATTCTGACGATATTTCGAGCAATAGGATTGAAAGTCGTTGCTGACTAAATCAACAACGCTTTTATCAAATTATTCCCAGAATAACAATTGCCAGGTTTTCTATGTGGATAGCTAATATGTGTAGGTACAGTTCGCTAGATCTGTGTCGTATACATTGCCAAGATCAGACGTGAAATATGTTCAGAACTGCTCAGTCAGTAAGTAAGCACGTCACTGCATTTTAGCTCATGCATGTGCTTTGCTGACCTACTCATCTATGGAAATATATCTCACGGCGGATCTCAGTTACGTTATGACACAGACCTAGCTAATTGTACAAACACGTGTTAGTTAACGATCTTGGCAGCTCGACACTAATTATTCTGAGAAGAATTTGATAACGTTGTTGCTGCCTTAGTCAGCAACGACTGACAATCGAATTGTTAGAACTATCTTCAGAATGCATTACTACATTGTAAATCATGTTGATTAGTTTGAGAACAATTTGCGTACTGCACGCTGTGCAGGTAGATCCGCTCACCTCGGATGCCAATTGTACAACGGCTATCATTAGCGTTACGGGAATGGTGTTGTAAGGAGCATTGGACAGAAGCGATAACAATAGAATACTAAATAGTGGCGCCTGTAAATATCAAAGTAAAATGGCCGCTCAGGAGAAGACGATCGTCACTGGATTGTTTTAATAGTTTCTAATCTTAATGCTTCAGGATAACTTTAATATCGGTATGATGATGCATAGTAAGTTACGCACATAGGCGTGTCCATGTTCAATAATGTAAACGTTCTTAGTAGCAACCTGTACTTAATTACGATTTCAAGATTACTATTCAGGAAAGATGTTACATGTTTTGAAACTGTTTTGAGAGGAACACGTTGCTGCCATAGATAGCATCATCTCTCCGTCAAATTTGTTTTAAAATACTCTCCGGGACGCTATTAAATGGTAAATGATTTTGTTCTTTTGGCCATTCGGTGTCAGAACCATCGTCAATAAATGCATATATACCATACCATATGGTGTACACTCTCTCAGCATGTCAATTATGTTTATATGTTATTGCATCTGGGCAAGATATTTATAGACCGCTGTTAATGACTTATCCTATTATAGTCCATTTTATCCATTGCCGTTACAGCATCGATACAACCATGACATATAAATACACCTTTACCAATGTAGATTTAGAATGGCTGACAATAACCTGGAACCATCATATTTACCAGTTGAGTTCATGTTTGAATGGCAATCAATATGTCCACTAACTTAATAGTCTGGAATATGGGATTTATTACACAGATCGTTTGATTTGATTTAGAGCATGGTAATTCCATCATATGTATTACATTGACTTATATATTTTCGCTCAAGCTATATACCCCTATATCTATTATAATGATTTTACTTGGAGCGGTCGAGACAGACATCAATTTAAACCTGGTTTGAAAATTACTATTTCCTGTTTGCTTTCGTGCTTGAAAAGGACCAGGTCGCTTATATAATCTGATATTGGTGTTTGCATGAGTGATATTAAATACGAGTATAAAAGTCGTCTAGATATTTCATTCTCAAATAGATTGCATCAGCTTATGCACAGGGAGTCGATTGTCCGTTTAACGCAGTTTGTGTATTTACATTATTTTCGATTTTAGTGCAACAGGAAACGTGTTATTTGCAAATCTATACAACATTTCACAGGAGAATCTTATTTTGTAAGAATGACTACACTCATTAATGATTTGCCCACTCGAATGTGTCAAATCGAAAAATCGATTACAGAGCGTCTTCTATGCAAAATAATACATAAATAAATGTGATTATTTATTTCATACCAGGTACCATCTAATTGATCAAGAGTGAACTACATTTTTGCCACTGCGTCATTGGTTATCACCGATCATATGTCTATCCACGTTCAATATCATCAAAGTCATATACGAATAATGCATTCCAGCTAATGCCTCTACAGAGATAAAGAGGTAGGAAAATGGAATGTGTTTACATCGATGATGTGTTCAATCTGTTTAATACCTGGCGGAGAAGACACGGTAAAAAAGTAATACATCATTAATAACATAACATCTGCTATACATTCCAAACAATGGGCCTTTCCTGTTTATCCAGCAATCACTGTATCGCATGGCCTCATAATTAACTGCGTGACGTGCAGGATGACAAGATAATCAATGACGTCATGAATGGCGTAGATAAGTACATCACGAACGCGTAATTGGTGACGGCGTGTGTGTCGTTGTCCGAAGTGTATGTCTTTTATATTTAATACACATGTTGTTGACTATTTTGAAACTAATTTGACTGGGTGCTGTTGCTGCCTATGGCAGCAACAGCGCCCAGTCAAATTAGTTTCAAAATATGTAACTGCTTATATGTAGTGTTTTCGGGATATTGATAGTCAGGGAGTTCTGGGATCTATCAGTCCAAACACGAGCGGGGTGTGGGTGGAGTTTAGCTCGAGATGGGCGGGGCATAGCTAAAACTGGACAGGTCCATTACCGTACGACTGGTTTCATCTTGTATTTTGAAGCTAATGTCATGTCATTTACGCAGTTTCTCAGACGCATAGTGCTATCTTATATGTTAGAGGATCATGGCGCTCATATGAGAAGAAAAAAAGATAAAGAAATGTTTTGAAGAGCTGACCACTTCGGCATTAACCACAGCTAAGTCTTTCTTTTTTCTTTTCTTTTGTTAGTCTTTTTTCAATAGTGTATTTGGTAGACAAAAGTCATCTATATCCTGTTAGACAGCGCGATGTTTGAATTTCAAAGTTGCGTAAAATAACTAGCCAGATTATGATGTCTCTTGTTTTCAAAACAATCTTACAATCACGCGAATTGCCGCTGTGTCACTAGCAAGCCATCAGACGTGACGTCGAGTCTTATAACAGATATCTGGAATTAAGAACCTTAATATCTTCCTTTGTGAACGCCACATATATCATATTTGCTATCAAACAATGCTACCCGACAATTTATTGATATGCGTACATGATGTTCATGTACATTACATAAGAACGTGCTGGTAATTATCTGACACAATTTAATGGGCCGTTCCATTTTAGCAATGCCCCGCCCGTCTCTAGCTAAGCTTCACCCACAGCTCGCTCCTGTTGGGATCGATTGCATCATTTGTGACGTAATGATGATGACGGCGCTTAGCTGATTATGACGTCATATGCCGTCAGATGAAGATGGATACTCTGGAAAGTTGAATTGAACGTTGTTCCTGTATTCGGCAGTGTACGAGTTCTTATCAACTGTATTTCTCATGAAACGGGTTAGGGATTAGTCTATTAGATTATCTTTAGAATTAGATTATAAAAGCCAATTACCTTTGTTCGTCGATAACACGTGCATGGGCCGGTGATACATACTGCACACTGCTTGAAACACTAAATGTGCCAGAACTGATATACTTCTATACGGCGTTCATACTAGAGAGCGGTTGTAATTTGCCACGCCATTAAGATCTGATTTAGGAGCATGTGTTAGCAATCATACACTGAGTCATGTCAGAACACTGTGTGCACTCAAATGTAACACCATATCCGACACGCATAGCAAGCATAGACATCCAACTTGCCAAATACATTGCGAATCATCTCCAGAAAACACCTTATTCTGTAAGAGTTTTCCTTTGCCAGTTCATATGTCTGTGCATGCTGGATTTTTCATTTGTAAATGATATGCGTGTGCATAAACCGGCGCTATATATGACAGCAGTACTATCATTTGCCCATCCTTTACACATTGTCATTAATAATGATTCTATCTCTCCATCATGTTTGATATAACAGTGGCGCTCAGCGGCAGGGCCGTTACGATGCAAGGGTCGTGTCGTATGCATAAGTGGCATTCACGTTTGCAAATGGAAACCATTGAGCGAACATGGTAAACAAGCCTGGATTTCTATATGTACCGCGTGATTAACCCTTACTTAGCCAACAACCGCGACATAAGCGCTCAGAATGATAGGTATCTTGTTTAATCCTTTAATGGGCACTATTTTTCACGAAAGTTGAAATTTTACCTCAATGAATGCCCATTTGCTGGCCAAGTGAACACTCCTTTTGTAAAAGTACCACGCGCATTTACAAAGATAGCCGCTGTTGGCCTGTAGGTGAATATGTCTCTAGACTACTACATGCGCCGTTTCGTGGCAGGCTTGAACATGAAATGCGCAATGGTCAAGAAAATCTATATGTTTGGTTTAGTCAGTGTCATTTTGTATGATCATTACTGTGTTCTTTTGGCACAAGATGGGTGGGCATGGTTCCCTACACGTGTACTTACTGACATGATATAGGTGCAAATTCGATATGATGCAGTGGATGTTTTATTGAATATGCCCAGCACTGAGATATACGGCTTTAATGGATGAATCCAGATTTCGCTATTCCCGGCCCACCTCTAGCTAAGCTTCGCCAACACTTTGCCTGTGTTGGGATCGATCGAATTATGATCTCCATGAACCTCAATGTGCATAGAATTAAACATGTAAAATGTTGAATATTTTGGAACTGATTTGACTGCATATTGTTACTGCGTATATATTTTCTTGTGATTGAGGATACAGTATGGAATAGAGAGAGAGAGAGAGAGAGAGAGAGAGAGAGAGAGAGAGAGAGCGAGAGAGAGAGGGAGGGAGGGAGGGAGGGAGGGAGGTGGGGAGGGAGAGTGTCAGATAAGTCATGGCGAAATACCGGCAGTAAGCGGGGAAGATTTAAACTGGAAACGTCCATTGCGTCTGAAAATGGCCATAAGGAGTGTTTCAGTCACTCTTCATATAGAGACCAAGCATATGTATATTCACTTGCCCTATCCTCGTTTTGATCCTGATATAGGGAAGGTGTGCAATATGGTGTACTCAATCTTTCGAGCGGCAAACAGATATGTACATGTATTACATAGCAGATAATTGGATCCATAGCCATGTTTGAGGAGCACCCAATGGGTAAGTGTGGCGTGACGAATAGCGTACTATGTTGTCGGATGCATCTGCTCCCTACGAACAAGGATTCCTCTGGCAAAATTGACGACGCAACTACCATGAATCAGGTGATAAACCAATCCTGTAGCAGTTCCTGTAGCGGTTCCTGTAGCGGTTCCTGTAGCAACCCCTTCTTCAGGCGATACACGATTCAAGGGAATAAGGATACAAAGGGAAGTCAAGGAAACCGGACTCGTCTTTATTCAGGAAATATACTTATTCCTCAGGCAAATCAATGTGAATGGTTGTTGGCAAAGCAGTTCGCATTGCCTGGCGAAACGTTTGCAGAATCTGAAAATAAGCTATCCAGTCATGATCTAGTTTGAATGAGCCAAAGTTAATACAGAACTGTCAGAAGATTGGGCTGACCTTAGACGGGACCATGTTGCCATTGCTGAGACGGTCCAAAGAGGTTACAGACACGAATTAAAGATAATAAGGCCCGTCCATTCCCATATTCAGAGAAGATGAAGAAGAAGAAGAAGAGGAAGAAGACAGAGCGCAAATACTTGTATTAGTCATGGATAGAAACGGAGATGAGTGGTTGTGTCAAAGAAGCTAAGAAGAGGTCTGAAGGTATGTTGATGCTGATTTTTTTCTAATACACACATTTCCCTGAGATCGCGATAAATGCATGTGGCATATCACGTGTCGAATGCGTTCCAGAGGCCTGGCTTGGTACTTGGTACACCTGGCCCAGAAGAAGAGAAGCAACAGTGTTGATACAAGCACGGGCAAAACCAGAGGATCGTGGTTGAAGCATCGGTAATTGTCCAGATTAAACCACAGACGATGGTAGTCGTAGGGCAATATTACTAGTATGGAAGCCTCTAATCACATGGCAGCTATTCACAACGTGTGTAAACGGAGTCTGGAAGACAGTTAGAGGAAGATGCGCCTCCCGATAAGGATGCCGATGTACGTAAATGCCGGATTTCCAATCTAGTAACTTAGCATTGCTAACGGCTCGCCCACTAGAGGTATCAAACGGTTCGAGAGTGTGGGAGTTGGAGGGGTGGGGTGTGGGGTAGGTGGTGGGTGTTGTGGGCAACCATGAAAAACACAAACAAAACCCACCAGTAATGAGGAGAAGGGACGGGTGATGCATTTTTAGAAGAACCACCAGTGAATTGCTTCCATGGAGACTTAGGACTCACGTATACAAAAATGATACCGGGAATATCGGCAATAAGAACCTACTATTGCCGAGCCTTGATAATATACTGGTCATCCGCGTAAACGTAAACCATGTTCGGGCCATCACAATAGATCTTAGAGCGTGTATACGACGCCATACTTAATTGTGTCACATGTGGGCTAACGTTAGAATACGTAGTGGAGTAGCTAGCTACGGCATGCATATTGAAACGACAACCACGTGTACGACTTACATGTCTTTACAATGTACTAAACATTTTGTTGAATATTTTGATTGTAATTAAACTGGCCGGTGGTGATGCCATATCAAGCAACAGTCCCCACTCACATTGGTTTCAAAATAATGTTACCTGTGGAGTTACCTTGAAAATAAGATTGTTGAAATTCAGGATTCAAAGTATTTTTTGTGATTCCAACAATCGGAAAATGTGGGCGGAGCTTAGTTAGACAAGGGCATAGCATAACTATAAATGAATCCCTCTATTTGGTGATCTGCCCTATGGAGGTATGTTACCGTATTTACCCAGCCGAATTGATTTGATTCAGATACACACGTTACAACACTATCCTGAAGGCATCTCTGGAGTACAAAGGAATATCTGAGACAGGTTTTGGTAAAAACAGGGATACGATCTGTCACTCAAGTATGTACCATCATAATCAAATATGCCAGCTGTTAGCTGATGTCACAATCAAAATAACTCCGTGGCGAAAATCAAAAAGCCCGTCAGTAGTGTACAATTCAATACATATTTCATTGAATATTCTAAAAATAATTTGGCTGAGAGAGGTTATGCTGCAAACAATTCTCAGTCAAATAGGTTACAACATGGTTACCATGGTGGACACATCGGTACCTTGGAATTTAGAGTGAGTAGATTCAGGTTTCAAATCGATCTCACCATGTGTAACAAGTGGACAGAGCTTGGGTAGATATGGGCGGGGAATGGCTGGAAATGCATCCCTCTATTGAATAACGCACGTGATATCGTGTTTGAACAGTGGCATGGATCTCTGTACCTGGCGCCAACTGACTCCATATTCCACACAAGTCACTAGACTTGTGTGGAATATGGAGTCAGTTGGCGCCAGGTACAGAGATCCATGCCACTGTTCAAACACGATATCTAATAATCTATCTAGCAAATCAACATCCCTCATGTTTGAAATGTTCTAATATGACAACCGTGAAATACGAGTACATGTCACATAATTAATGTAATGACGTAATGCTCAGAAATAGTAGACAATAGATTACATCGCGAAAGGTATCATTATATATATGTATAGTATGTTACCTTTCGCGATGTAATCTATTGGCTACTATTTCTGAGCATTACGTCATTACATTAATTACATATTATATTTACGCATTAAATGACAATCTCTGGTAGTAGAAAGTAATAATATTATTATTATTATTATATATATATATATATATATATATATATATATATATATATATATATATATATATATATATATATATATATATATATATAAATAT
Organism: Chaetoderma sp. LZ-2023a; assembly: GCA_034401795.1. Taxonomy (NCBI): domain Eukaryota; kingdom Metazoa; phylum Mollusca; class Caudofoveata; order Chaetodermatida; family Chaetodermatidae; genus Chaetoderma; species Chaetoderma sp. LZ-2023a. Next base: position 66,515,036 of record CM067360.1, read on the forward strand.
ATATATATATATATATATATATATATATATATATATATATATATATATATATATATATATATATATATATATATATATATATATATATATATATATATATATATAAAGCGCCACCGCGGCAGTCTAAGACAGCTTTCGTGATACGGACATATTACTTCCTACTACCAGAGAGTGTCATTTAATGCGTAAACGTCTATCAATCTGGATGTCAGATGCTAAGTCAAATCGTGATAGCTTAGTAATTGACGCAGCCAGAACCACGCAAACTGCTCTTGGAATTAAATCTGGAATTATATGAGACGATTGTCATGGAAACGGAATATTGGCTGTCTGTAATAAATTCTAAAATGACTCGTAGACAGAGCTAGTTGGTAACGGTGGGGTGGGGTGGGGGAGGGCCATGCATGTGTCTATCAAACTTTATGTATGTCTGTCAGTCTGTCTGTCCGCTTGCTTGCTTGCCAGCCTACCTTCATTCCTGCCTGCCTGCCTGGCAGGCTGCCAGCCTGCCTCGCATGCCAGAGCAACGAGCTGGCCGGCTGGCTGGCTGGCTGGCTGGCTGGCTGGCTGGCTACTATCTGCTGACTGACTGACTGACTGACTGACTGACTGACTGACTGACTGACTGACTGACTGTCTGACTGACTGACTGCTGACTGACTGCTGGCTGGCTGGCTGGCTGGCTGGCTGGTTGGCTGGCTGGCTGGCTGGCTGGCTGGCTGGCTGGCTGGCTCGCTGGCTCCCAAGCCAGAGCGACTATCTAACTGACAGGCTGGTTACGTGTCTGTCTGTCTGTCTGGCTGTCTGTCTGCCTGTCTGTATGTCTGTCTGGCTGGCTGGCTGGCTGGCTGGTTGGCTGGCTGGCTGGCTGGCTGGCTGGCTGGCTGGCTGGCTGGCTGGCTGGATGGCTGGCTGGCTGGCTGGCTATCGGACCTGCTAGCTGGCTGGCTGGTTGGCTTCCTCAACTCGATATTTCAGCAACCTGCTTGCAAGTACAACTTCGCAACCACCACTGCCACCGCCACCGCCACCGGCACAGCCACAACTACAGCCACAGCCACAGCCACAGCCACAGCCTCAGCCACAGCCACAGCCACCGCCACCGTCACCATCATCACCACTACCACCACCACCACCAACAACAACAACAACAACACATCCCACCCTTCCCCAAAATTCGCGAGATCTCGTTCGACAGAACAAAGCTAAATGCGCTTTTGATTAGTTCAGTGAAAATTGTATAACTCGTATCGGACTTTGATCGGCCGACGGCATTATCCAGGATTATCTTTATCTGCAGATGACTTTGCTAAAGATCCCGGCAAAGTAATTACGTAGACCTACCTGCCTTGAAACGTGCTTATGTTAGGCATAGGCTAATACTTTGAGCAAGGGAGGCCAAATACGAAAACTAATCTACATTATCAGAAGAAATCTTCTGTTGAATATTTTGAAGGTAATTTTACTGGGAGCAGTTGCTGCCTTGCTGACTGTCAGGAACGGGACGCTGTCAAATTAGTTTCAAATTATTCGACAGCTTACATGTCTAGTTACTTTGAAACTGAGAAACTGGGAATTCAGGGTCCGATGTATTAATCGAGTTGGATTGCCATCTATAATTTTGCGATTTGACTAATAATTTGAACTTAATGTATCACGTAATGACATTTTTTATAAAGTAAGAAATAAGTACTGTCCAAGACACTAACTACTTATTTCTAATGGTTAGAAAATCGCATACAGTGATTTGATGGATTTCACTTTAACAATTTTAAAAATTCGCTAGCGCGCCCTTCTACGTGTCTCTTTATAATGGCTGGCGTGCTCGTCTGCCAAAGACAAACATATTTCGAAGGCTATATAGGCGGCAATAGCATTTTGTCATCAATGTTCACACGCTGTCATCAATGTTCACCTGATTGCTCAACATGCTTGTTTAAATTTACTCAACATCCTCGCATTTTGCATAAGGGGTATCTGATCGGTTACTAAAGTATCTGCTAACATCACAGTACGAATGTCGTAATACCATACGACGTTGGTGAATTTCCAAATTAATAAACATTATGCCATACATTTGAAACTAATTGGACTGGGATCTGTTTATGTCCCCAGTCAAATCAATTTCAAAAGGCTCAAGAGTTTACCCGTATAATTAGCTTAAAATTCGTAATCTGGGAATTTAGGTTTCGAAGATTTAAATCGATTCCAACCTACATAAACTGCGGCGGCGTCTGGCTAGAAATAAGCCGGGCATGGCTAGAAGTGGGTACCTCTATTGATCAACAGCCATGAGCTGTTTGCCCATCATTGTTTTGTGAAACTGAAGATATTGGTGCTATCGTGAACCGCCTCCCTTTCAGAATGATTCAATGGAGCTGTCAAAAGCATAAAGTTGTCTTGTGTTTTCGCTGCTACCAAGGGTTGTGTTCATGTGGACCACTTTCCAGGATGGCGCAGGTTGCTAGGCCGGTACTGTCCGAGTATTGGCCCAGTAAACTACATTATTAGTGGTTCATTTCATCGCAGCTATAATGCATACTAACCATTTAACCATTTCAATTCCAACGTCTCAAATTCAATGCACATAAAGAGGAAGATGTTGACCTATTTTTAAGCTAATGGGCCGTTCTAGTTTTAGCTACGCCGCTCCCATCTATAGCTAAGCATCACCGACAGCTCGATCGCCTTCGAATCGATCCATCCCTGAACTCCCATGATATAAATTTGCAGAAAACGACACACATAAGCTGTTGAATATTTCGAAACTAATTTGACTGGGTGATGTTGCTGCCCATAGCAAAATAGTTTCAAAATATTCAACAGTATGTTTATTAGCAAAGACATACAATTCGTGCAACTTGTCGGACTATTAAGTGTTTAAGACGGACTGAATCGACCCATTCATGCCATAATTAAGTATGACGTCATCCTACACGTCTCGCGTAGTTGCTTATGCCTTCATATGAAGCCATACGGTGGATGGCTACGCTGGAAAGGTCCATTCGACAGTAACCAGTTGATGCTATTGGCAACAACAGATCCCAGACACGTTAGGTTCAATATATTCAGCATACTATTCCTTACATAATAGAGAAGGCGTCGTTTCAGGCGTGTGCCGGGCATAGGCTTAAATGGTAATTACTGTACGTACTCTATCACATCGAAATCCTACGCATGAAATTTGATTGACGTTTATAATCCGAAATCTCCAATCATCTACAGGCCACGACACACTACGGCCTCATTAACAGCTGTCTATAGTCTCAAATATTCCCTTGTAATTATATTCAACACCTGTGGCAAACCAAGCGTCCCACCTACAATCTCTGTGGAAATGAAACTGACAATTCGAAAGAAGCAATCCAGTTCAGTTGATCCTGTACGCTTATGATTTCTGTTTACTACCCACGGGAGAGACCGCAGCGCAAATATATACAGCGTGGAAGGCCGTCTTATCTGTTTTCTACGAAAATATTGCGAGTGGATACTTCCCATCCTAATTCGTCGTCACCTTACGACATTGATCAGTTAACCCTTCAAATACAAGTGTCGCAATATAAAGGCAACTGTATGGAAGATGCGTCTGCAGAGCAACAGTTTCCAGTCAAATTAATTTCAAAATATTCAACACAATAATTTTCACATTATACAGAATTTTGCTGTTTCTGTTTTGCTATTTCAGCCACAGGGGTTTTCAAAGACATACTGGGTTAATGGATATTTCCAGTTTATCCATCATTCGTGTGACGTCATAATCACCAAAGCGACATATACGATGACGTCATAATGAAAATCGTCATGCATGCCGCAGCTAAGTTCGTCACGAACACTTAATTAATGACGCACTAAGCGTTGTTGTACGAATTGTATGTCTTTACTTTTTAATATACACGCTTTTGAATATTTTAAAACAAATTTGACATAGGCAGCAACAGCGCCCAATTATATCTATTTTTCCTGGACAGATATGCCCGACTCAATTTCGGCAACATAGATGCTTATGTTTCCATTTAATGGCGCTGACACAGGCGGGGGGGGGAGCTAAAAGAAGAAAGGAATGTCTTTTTGTGACGTCTATGGGCCATCGTCAGTATGGAAGGCCTATGTTGCTGCGAGAAACGCCAAACTATTATTGTTGTTGACTACTGACTGCCAACTAAATTGAGTTTTGACAAAGTCGTTTACATAACTGCTGCTTCATCAGGACGGGATGAAGCACATGTATGTGCGACAACTGGCCATACTACAATCGTATGTCTCCTGATAGATTACTCGTAATGCTGCTCACACTTTAATCCTCTTAGCATTATTATCGCGCGAATACTATGTTTAATCTGCCCCCATTCCCACCTGGTCGATGGTTAATATACATGCCCGGTATTCATTATTACGTTTCAGGGGCCCACCTGCATTGAGGGATCCATTTCTAGCTATTCACGGCCATTTCTATGTATGCTCCACCGACCATTCCCGCGTGTGGGAATCAATATGAAACTTTGAAACCAGAATTCACGGAATCTATATATCAAGATAGCGTGTACGAACAATTACGTTGCTACAGTACTCGAAGATGTCCATCACTCCTTTGCAAAACAGTGCCCTGTGATACTGCGTTCCTGTATTCACTTGAGAATATAACGTGCTTTAAATTTGCTATTAGATGCAAATGATGGCACTGGGCTGATGCTTATTGTGTTATTGATATGCGTACAGTGTGTTGTTGGCTTTGGCACCACCAACTTTCATTCAAAGTATTGTAAATAATATAGCTGCATTCATACTTAAATCGCTTCAACACAGGAAATCATATAGAGAAGGGTGAAAGCGAATCATCTGCATAGCGTAATTTCACATAACAGACAGAAAGCAATTATATATAATCTTACCAATTGATTCGAGTGATTTTTTAAAGTAAACTCTTGGAAATCAATATTGTATCGTGTTATGGTGAATGCATGCTCATAAATTGGATTCTTTTGATTCGCGTTTGATTTAAGTAGGCTATTCGTACCCATTGAAACTGACACAGTGTTACTGATAAAGCAGGTTACTGGGCCGGTGCCTGTATGCAGTTCAGTTTCCGCGAATGCTAAATAACACCAGCGCATAGATGTTCCTTCTGTTCCTCCTCAAATTATTCAATAATTGTATTGTAAATGAACCTTTCCACTTTTAGCTATGCCCATCTCTATCGAATCCACACCTGGCTTGTGTTGGGATCGATCGATCTCTGAATTTCCTGACGGTCAATTTCCAGAAAACTATACAGGTAAGCTATTGAATACGTTGACACTAATTTGAATGGGTGCTGTCGGTGCCTATGGCAGTAACAGCGCCCAGTCAAATTAGTTTCAAAATATGCAAGAGCATGTTTATTAAATAATGGAGACATACAATTCGTACAACGTGCCTGACTATTAAGAGTTAACGACGGGTCAAATAGAATCAGCTATGGCGTAATGATTATGATGTCATCCCACACGATGCTTAGCTGAGTATGACGTCATATGACGTCAGATCATTGATGGATACTCCGGAAAGGTGAATTCACCTTTCCGGAGTATCCATCCATAATCTGCCCTCGTATGACGTCATAATCAGCTCAGAGAGTGTATAATGACGTCGCAATCATTACGTCACAAAGGGTTCCAAATCTCAAAGAGTCCGACACGTTGTATAAATTGTATGTCTTTGTAATTCTTTGCTATTTAATAAACATTCTGTTGAATATGTTGAAACTAATTTCATTGGGCGCTGTTGCTGCCTTAGGCAACAACAGCACGCAGTCAAATTAGTTTCAAAATATTCAATAGCCTACCTGTGCAGATTTTGAAAATTGATAGTCAGGGTGCTCAGAGATCGATCGATCCCATCACGAGCGAGGTGTGTGTGGAGCTTAGCTAGAGATGGGCGGGGCATAGCTAAAGCCAGAAAGGTACATTGGATGGTCTCGGCATCTTTGTTATCAGCTGTTCGCATTCAAAGTCGCCGACAGTTGTCTATGGTCAATCGACTATTGAGCTGCGAACATGTCAAGCAAAATACAACTTCATAAATAGATTTTACTGCAAAGGTTCCCAGACAATATGTATGGGTGCGGAAGCACGGGCAGGGGTGCGGGGTGGGGGGGGGGGGGTAACGGGGGCAGCTGTGCCCTTTACATTCTCTTCGAAAAATCGGTAAACTTTACTTTGGAACTTTAAACAAGGTTTTTAGAATATTCAGAGCAGACTGAGTAGTTGTATTAAGGTTCGGTTGTTTTGGCATTAACGCACGTCCATAAGGTAATGTGGGAGTGCTTCTGGGACGAATCAAATCACCAATGGAAACGCTATTTATGTAGTGGCAGTTACATGTGACATATTGACTTTTTATCTGTAAACGTTGCATGTATCTTTGTACGTAAGGCCAAGGTACATAGTCATAGGCCATATGAATTTATGAAGCGATACCGGTTCACGCTCCGTTAATGCCTTGCTTAGTGGGTAGAATAGAATATATGTGCAATGATGGGCGGCTGGGTGCAGCAATGTGGAGCACTAAGGGATATTAGAATATGTCCATATCTGACATAGCGCATGCACAATGTCACGTGTCAAGCCATGTTAGGAATATCATTATTATCCTGCATTATTTTAGAAGCAATATAGTATTCATCGGCGGCTATAGTAAGTGTTTGCTGTATAGTATCTTTTATATTTTGCACATGTTGATACACGTCCTCTTTATGCCAAGCAATACATTTCTACAGAATTGTCTCAAAGACAACTGTTAAATTAAGATGTTTATTAAATATAAGATTTATTAAGGTATGATATGGCACAAAATAAACTATGCATAGCCCTTATAAAATGGCGGGAAATATAAAAAATGAAGGCTATATGTGGTCAAACCTGCGCAAATGGCCACCTGTCTTTTGGAACAAAAAGTAGCAGTTGCTTAAGACACATGGTTGAGAGACGGCATATTTGAAATAATCGCGACACTATGGTCACAGAAACATTTTATTAAGCAAATGACTTATATTACACCACCGCATGGCTTTAATTACCAGTTCTGCGTTCTCTAAAGAGTGTGTTTAAAAAGAAGGTAATCGCTCAAATTTAAGTTTTATCTAGTCCAAAGTGACGCTGATTATTGCCGCAAGTTAACTGGCACTGCCACTGTCTTTCAATATCTACCATAACGTACTGTTATGCATACAAGCAATATAAGACTTCTTCTATAAAATATGCTTTCCAGAACTTGGAGAATCAGAGCCAGATTTCAAGTAGATAACTATTTGGAAACAAGTAAACGAGGATCGGCCATAACCTGAAGGACGTTATTTAAAACACACTAGGTTGGTACCTTAGAATGAGCAATTAGAAACATATGGAGGAAAGAAAGCATACAATGTCTGAGGCATCTACCGGTGAAAAACATTAGATTAAACCAGAAGACTGGATATCTAAACCAAGAGATGGTTCCCTTGGAGAAAATATTCCCAATCGGACACACTACTGAACGGAGAACATTGTTTTAAATATGAAAATACCTTAGGAGCCTCGACAAAAGACGGCTCGTCATGAATGAAACAAACCACGCTAAGAGCTAACAGAACAGACATCCTAAATTACAGACCTCGCAAAGACTTCCTGAAACAAGGGATTAAGCTGAGATGTTTGAATACAGACGCCTGCACCTAAATAGAGAGAGAGAAGATCCGGACAGCGATGCTGGTAATCCACCAGAATGATGAGCATGACTAGAAATTAACTCGTATTGTGGCATAGGGGTTTAAACAGTAGAATCTTACAGTCATGCTCCATAATCTTCTACAGGACCAAAATAACCAGAATGGTCGAAGAAAAGGCATACTTAAATGGATCTGGCCATGGCATGTACAGAAGGACGACAACCAACACCAATATCTCTGGAAATAGATAGATGAATACATAAGCATATATTCCAAGCGCTTACTAACGATCCAAAGAGGACGTCCGAAGTGAATGCAATCCAGACATAACCACATATGTCCACAGCTCACACTCTTTTTCATCGAAAGGCAGTGTCCAGGAAACTAAGCTGTAAGAATACATACATCCGGGAATTCCAGCCACAGCCAGAAAACAACAACTGCGTATGCTTATTTGGCGCATCTAAGCTATATTCAATCAGATAATGCATGCCAATTTTCACAGGTTCTGGGGTGGACGAGCATCGTAGTCAAGTCGACATTCAATCCACCCCAGTTGTTCACCCATCGTCGCGTTTAAATTTTCCGTGGTCAGGGATTGCTAGTTCATTTGGGCTTCACGTTTTGAGGCTATTGCATGTGCCATTGTGTTGCCCATGGGACCCCATCAGGTGCCGCTGGTGGTTTCTCTGAATTGCCTAAGCTGGTTGCCATTTTGAATATAATACTCCTTTATACTCCTCTTTGAGGAGTCCTGTGTCCATCATCTTCATTGGGTTGGAGTTAATAGAACTTCTTTACTGCCCTGTTTTAATTTGACATCATCTTTGAGATCACTTTGTTTTCTGAACTGTTCCATTTCATGTTGTCTTTTGGTGTATTGTTGTTGCTCACATGCGTCTCTGGGATGTGGATGGCTGGCACAGCCTCTATATGGTTCGGTAGTCGTCTCAAGAGGACGTTTCCTCCATTTCTGTTGGCTGGGTTCATGGTTCCTTTTCTAGTGGTATCTATTGCTTTCGATCAGTAGCAATCATTCCAGGATGTATGCATTCTTGCAGCTCAGTTGACTAAGCCACACAAAGTGTGAGTTAAGGATGTCGGCGCCTACATCTTCATTTCCTACTTCGACGTTCTCCATATGCACCTACAACGTAGATGTGTGCATTCATGTCTCTATTTACAGATATATAGGCTTTTAATTAGGGTCGCCCTCGCCCTGGCCCTGCCATAAACAGACATGCTTTTCGAATGCCTTTTCTTCGGCCATTATGCTTTTCTTGATACTGTAGAAAATTCTGGAGCAGGACTGCAAAATGCTACTGTTTAAACTCTTGTGGCACAATATTGGTTGAAGAGTAGTTCTGACCATCATTCTGTTGCATATCATTCATCTTTGTCCATAGCGTCTCTCCTTATTTAAAGGCACGTTGTGCATCCGAAATTCTCATCTTCATCTTCTCTTTCTAGAAGCTGTTAACAGTTCTGTTATGTTTTATCTTTTTCTCTCAGATCTTACCATATTTTGTTCACTTCAAGACGACAGGTGTTTGGGTAACTATTCAAGTGCATCTTAGTCTTTGAAGATGGTGTCCCTAATTCAGTATTATTGTGCCCGATTTGGAATATCTTTCTCACGCGTTAGTTATTGAGTCTTTTAATCTCCTGTTTTTGCCACTGGTAGAGGCTTCAGAGCAGTTGCTATTTTTTCCTCCTTATTTGTCTAATAGCTCAGTATAGGGAAATGTAATCTGTTCATCCAGGGTATAGCCAATTATAGCCAATCTGTTTGCTCTTGTTTCCAAACTATTAACCTATTGAAATCTGCCTCGTATTTTTCAAGTTATCGATCGTAACATTCGAGCCCACGAATATGGCTGTCCCATGGTTCTATCAATGGAGCCTGTTTTTGTAGCAACTGCCCCAGCTAGATGTTAGTATATTGTATTCTTGCCATGAAAGTAGGTTATTGGCGATATTGAAACAGCTACACGATATCAATTAGCTTTCTGCAATAATCAGAATCACTTGGGACTGATAAAAATTAAGATTTGAGCGAGTAACCCTGTTCTAAACAGACTCTTTGTAGAGCAAAAAAGTGGCATTTACAGACATGTGTTGGTTTAATAGAAGTCATTTACTTGAGAAAAGATGTTAGTGTGACAACAGAGTTGTGCTTCCTTAAAATGCGGTGTGTCAACCATGTTTCTTAAGCTACTCCTACTTTTGTCCCCGAAGAAAGATGACCATTTGCGCTGACGTGAGCCCGTTAAGCTTAATTTTTTACACTTCCCACAAGTGTATAAGGTATATGCATAGTTTACTTTGTGACATATTATGCAGGTATACAACTTATAATTAACAGCCATCTTAATTTAACAGTTGCCGTTGTGGCAATTCTGTAGAAATCTATTAGTTAGCATGAATAATGGTATCAACAGCCGCAAACTCTTTTAAAAGCGATACAGAATACGCGTACGTATCGTAGCCGATGATGAATTATATATTGTGTTTCGAATAATGAGAGATAAAGCATACTTAAAATTACGTGACACGTGCCATTAAACATGCGCTGTGTGACGGAGGCCCCGTCCCTTTAAATCCCGCAGCCCGTTTTGCGATGTCTTCGACTATATTCTGGCCTATAAAATACTCTTAATGTCACGAGATGACATAACAATATAATTAGTTGCATACACAATATCCAACGACAATTGTAAGACTTCTAGTATGTGTAATTTAGCCAGTATCGATGCTCAACCCTTACAACGTTAGCAAATCGTATACGGGTTTTGACTTTTTACCGCTAAAATGCTCATAACAATTAAATGGCCATACAATTCACCTTTCCAGAGTATCCATCCATCATCTGACCTCGTATGACGTCACAATCAGCTCAGTGCGTGCGTGATGTCGTCACAATTATTACGTCACAAAGGGTTCCATATAGACCGTCATCAAATCTCAAATAGTCCGACACGTTGTATGAATTATATGTCTGTGTAATTCTTTGCCACTTAATAAACATATTTGAATATGTTGAATATTTTGAAAATAATTTGACTGGGTGCCGTTTCTGCCTAAGGCAGCAACGGCACCCAGTCAAATTAGTTTTAAAATATTCAACAGCTTACCTGTGTAGTTTTTTTGGAAATTGATAGTCAGAGTGTTCAGAGAACGATCGATCACAACATGAGCGAAGTATGGGTGGAGATTAGCCAGAGATGGGCGGGGCTTAGCAAAACCTGGACAGGTATATTTTCCCACAAAGTGGGACTTTGGACCGGTTATGACACATGAAATTGCGCTACCAATGTTAGCCAATTCGACTTGTCACGATTTTGTATAGGTACCGTCTATTTCTGGTGTTCAACGACCCGACCAATCAGGATCCTGGGAATTACGGATGCGATCGATCCCAACATGGGAAAACGTGGGCAGGGCTTATCTAGAAATGGGCGGGACATAGCTAGAAACTGATCCGTCTATTGCACTCAATGACAATAACGTTGTCCTGAATCATCATTTTCCCCAAATCGTTTCGTCACAATGACCACGGCATCACTTCTCTCCTTATTATCTCGCTAGACGCTACTGTATAGATAGTAAGCTGAATATCTCGAAAACCGTATATTGTGTACAAGGGTGGTACTCACGTTACCAGATGAAAACCATGGAGTAGATATTGCAAACACACAATAAGGCAGATGGAAACAGTAAACGGATTGTTTACGTATTACATAGCCTACAGCAATAATACATATTATATAACCATGCGCTTGTTATTTGGCGTAGTACTAAAATGGCGTAGGATGGGCCAACTGTTTGAATTGTATGTTAATAGCATCCAGAGGCAGCAACAGCTTCCAGGCAACTTAGTTTTGAACTATGCAAGAGATTAGGCTTAAAACATGTATACCTAAATCAACTTCACAACTAAAAATCTATATTAATTTATGCACAATGAACTCGTCATAAATTAAAGATTTATTTAGTTTTATTTGATTGATGTATACAACATAATTTTTCAAAAGTATATCATTTAAATAATTCTGTTTTCAGGAATTCTGGTGAGAATACTTGCTTTTACTGGTTAACAAAATATATGTTAATGCAGTTTTATTCAAAGCGATTGGGCTATGAATCTGTCGGCAATTGAGCTGGATATAGCGCAGTACATCCGAGACTACGGATATATATATATATATATATATATATATATATATATATATATATATATATATATATATATATATATATATATATATATATATATATATATATATATATATATTCTTTGATTGGTTATTGACATCGGTTATGACATGTCGGCCCCTCATTGGCAGAGGAATGAATAATCCTTCTGCTACTGCTACTGTACGATAGCTTATTTTGTTGTTGTTGTAGTTGTTGTTGCTGCTGTTGTTATTGTTGTTGTTGTGGTTTGTGTACTGCTGTTGTTTTTGTTCTTGCGGTTGTCAGTCTGTTGTTCTTGTAGTTGCAGTTGTAGTTGTAGTAGTTGCAGTTGTAGTTGTAGTAGTGGTAGTAGTAGTTGTAGAGTAGTAGTAGTAGTAGTTGTCGTAGTAGTAGTGGTAGTAGTAGTAGTAGCAGTAGTAGTAGTAGTAGTAGTTGTTGTTGATGTTGTTGATGTTGTTGTTGTTGGCGTTGTTGTTGTTGTTGTTGTTGTTGTTGTTGTTGTTCTTGTAGTAGTAGTAGTAGTAGTAGTAGTAGTAGTAGTAGTAGCAGTAGTAGTAGTTGTAGTAGTAGTAGTAGTAGTAGTAGCAGTAGTAGTAGTAGTAGTAGTAGTAGTAGTAGTAGTAGTAGTAGTAGTAGTAGTAGTAGTAGTATTAGTAGTAGTAGTAGTAGTAGTAGTAGTAGTAGTAGTAGTAGTAGTAGTAGTTGAAGTGAACGCACGCGTTTATTTAGCTCTGCAATTGCTGCCCGAATTTGCTAGTTTCTAGCGCGATTTTGTAGATAGGTTTTATACATATATTTCGTATTAGTATTTCCTTTCAAACTTTATGTTTAATTTGTAAATTCTTGTCTTGGTTGGAGCGCATTTTGTGTCTCCATTTTCTAAAGGCACTCCTCTTAGCTGGCGGTTCCAGCCATTTAATAGGTCTCCTCTTACTGTGGTCAATGCAATACTTTTCTCCCGCGCTAGTACACTATGCTGAGTGAGTGGATTTAATTCCTTTGTCATTTGTAAGCGCAAGCCTAGTACTTTGATTTTATAAATCTTTATAGTCAGTTGGCTGTTCCCGGTCAACTCGAACAGACTACAAATATATGACTGTAATATGTTAGTATGCATTAGGAAACCACTTTAATCGATTAGGTGTTAGTGAACCACTTAGAAAGTAGTTCAAACTAACAAATATACGACTGTACTCTCTATTCGTATATTTGTTGGTAGGTGCCAGGGTTTCAAAAGGGGCCACTATTTATTTAGTGTTTAGCTCTTTCCCTGACGTCTTAGTGTTATATATTTGTATTACCCCTTATATATTGTAGTAGTATGGGTTTCCTCTTTTATTAAAACACCATGGCAAACCCCTATAAGCGTACCCTAAGTCTTTAAATCACGACAAAGGCTTGGGGTGTTTCGGCAATTGAGGTGTATCATGGGTTGAAGGATGTAGTTGGGACAGGGCCACAGGTTCTTCAAGGTCTCATTAACGTTTCCAAATATGTATGGAATGTCACCGTAGTTAATGAAAGTGTGAAGGAAAGGTTGCTCGACGAGGTCCTTGTCGCGAAGGGTGAGGTGTGTAATAATGGGGAAATATATTCTGATCGTCTATTAGTCAAGATGAAGGTTCCATTAGCGATCTCAGATGAATGGGTTATCAATGAATTGATCAAGTATGGCAAAGTGGACAAAGTAGAACACGAGACCTATCCATTTGATCGAACCTTAGAAAATGGCATCAGAAGAATTTGATTCGAAAAGCTAGAACAACCTTTCCCGAGTAAGGTCACGATAGATGGTCGATTTGTCTTGCCATTATGGTACAGGTGGCAAATCAAAGAGTGTAGAATCTGCTTAAGCACAGACCATCTTGCAACAGATTGCGCTAACAAAAACAAATGTCTAGTTTGTGGATCATCTGATCATTTTAAGTGGCGATGCCCTCAGAACAAATATGTCAAAAAGGGTGCTGATAAAAGTGCAGAGCAAGTTGTCTCTAAAGGGAATGTCATAGAACCGGTAGCTGCTGAGATTGTAGCTGAAATCCATGTTAATGGGAACACGTTGCTAAAGAAAATGTCATCGAACCAGTAGTTGATGAGATTGTAGCTGAAGTCCATGTTAATGAGAAGCATGGTGAAAAAACTAAGAATCCAATCGCTGTAGTTCCAGGCGATGAAATAGAGGTTCTAGATGGGGGACTAAGTCTTACTCCAGTAACAAGTCAATTCAAGTCTGATGTCAGAGAGGCTAATTCCACACAAGTTGAAGATGATGATCAATACCCTCTGGAAGAGTGTTTTAATTTAGGACAAGCAAAATTCAGGTCGCAAGGTACTGAAACTAACTTTGATTTTCCACTGAGTACACTCAATCTAGATGATCTAAATAATATAGAAAAAGTAATTGGTGTCTCGGATCGATTGAGTGGAACAAAACGACTGAAAGATGGAGAGAGTTCTGAATCAGAAATAGAGGAACGTGATATAGAAGACGATAATATGTCAGTCGCTTAATCCAATATATCCATTCAAACACAGAGTTCTAAATCACCCGATGAAATGGTAATGTGCAGGTCAGAGGCAGGAGAGGTGTTAGTTCCATATGTGACGGCAAAAGGGGTTAAATATAGGCATCTGCGTCTTGATTCAGATATATTAAAATATAAGCATCTGGAAAAAGTTGAGCTACGTAGTGCAGCGTTTGCGAGTAAAATAGGTAAATGGTCTAAGAGAGGGTCGAAAAAACCAAAATCTAGTTAGCTTAATAATGGCTGTTATACACATCATTTTATTACTTTTTATGCTAATTTGCACACTCAATTGTAGAGGCTTAAATAGTGACATAAAGCAACGTCAATTACTAGAGACTCTGACAAATGAGCAGATTGACATTGCTTCGATACAGGAAACAAAAATTCAGAAGTCAGAAGCACACGATAATTTAGAAAGGATTTCTGGAATATCCTATTCGTTATCTCAAGATAATAGTGCAGGCGTAGCAATTGTTATACTCCCTCGTTGTTCAGCCTATGTAAATATAATCTCTTCAGTATCAGGTGCAAATGGTCGCTGGGTGAGAGTCACGCTAGACATACAATACACACGTGTCACGTTGCTGTGTATATATGCACCTGCATCTCATCAACTACGTCGTAATTTTTTTTAATGAGATGTCTACAACAGCACTAGATAACATCACTGAAAACTTAGTAATGGGTGGTGACTTTAATTGTGTCGTAAACAAAGAAAATGACAGGAATGCAACTTCAACTTATACTGATACATCACATAGACTGTTAAAAGAAATATGTGATAATGAAAATGTAATCTGTGTCCTGTAAATTTAGTCTGCACTTTGATATTGTTATGTTTAATAATTCATGTTAACAAATAAACAGACTGGAGTAATTTAATAATCAATTGATAAAGTAAGTTGCCATTGAATTATAAAATCGTCCCGGATAATTTTAGAAACTTGCACAGGGTTTTATGGGGTTATTTGTTCCCGGGTAATTTACAAAACCTTACAACAAAGTAAATCAAAAATGTAAACAAGAGCGCCATCTATTTCCATCTATTTTTCTGTAATTTTCCTGCTGACTATATATGTTATGCTACCCAAATGCTACTACGCCCGCTGATCTTTAAAGAATCAGCCCACTGGCGTCAATGATTGACTTATTTGTCATTGATTGACGACTCACTTTTCATTTGTTGAATAGTTGCAATCGCCATACGGGCCTACTACCACACATGGATTGAATGGTAATTTACAAAACCTTACAATAAAGTAAATCGAAAATGTAAACAAGAGCACTATCTATTTTTCTGTAATTTTTCCTCCGACTATATGTATTATACTACACAAATGCTACTACGCCCGCTGATCTTTAAATAATCACCCCTCTGGCGTCAATGATTGACTTATTTGTCATTGATTGACGAGGCACTGTTCATGTGTTGGGTAGTTGCACTCGCCACACGGGTCTACTACGACACCTGGGTTGAATAGTAATGCCTTTGTTAAGTTTTGTTTTGCTATCAGATCTTTATCAGCCTATTGGTTTGTATCCATGCTATTTAAGCCATATGTATTTATAGATTGTATTAATGCTCATTATTTATCTTTTGTTTTGGTGTAATATTAATCAGGCTTACTAGTTTTCTGGGGGTTTGCAAGCCTTTTTAAATGAGTTCCTCCGTGAAGTTTGTCCGACTGCGTCAGCGTCGGATTTTCAAAAAAAAAAGAAAAAAAGTAGTAGTAGTAGCAGTAGTAGTAGTAGTAGTAGTAGTAGTAGTAGTAGTAGTAGTAGTAGTAGTAGTAGTAGTAGTAGTAGTAGTAGTAGTAGTAGTAGTAGTAGTAGTAGTAGTAGTAGTAGTAGTAGTACTACTACTTCTACTAGTAGTAGTAGTAGTGGTAGTAGTTGTTGTTGTTGCTGTTGCTGTTGGTGGTTTTGTTGTTGCTGTTGTTGATGTTGTTGTTGTTGTTGTGTTGTTGTTGTTGTTGTTGTTGTTGTCGTTGTTATTGTTGTTGTGTTGTAATAGTATTATTATTATTATTATTTTTATTATTATTAGTAGTAGTAGTAGTAGTAGTAGTAGTAGTAGTAGTAGTAGTAGTAGTAGTAGTAATAGTTGTTGTTGTTGTTGCTGTTCTTGTTGTTGTCATTATTGTTGTTGTTGATGATGTTGTTGTTGTTGCTGTTGTTGTTGTTGTTGTTGATACTGTTGATGTTTACGATGATGATGTTTTTGTTGTTTTTGTTGTTGTTGTTGTTGGTGGTGGTGGTGGTGGTGGTGGTGGTGTTTATGTTGATGATGATATTGTTGTTGTTGTTTTTGGTGCTGTTGCTGTTGTTGTCTCTTCGGGAAGAACATTGACTATATATCCTGCTAGAGTTGTCATCTGATTATCTTCAAACAGTATTTACGTGTAGTACCCATTGCGAAATCTAGTGTTACGCTACATAATTTTAATCCAACCAATCGTTTTCGAGCTAACAAGTATAGTAAACAGGACTTCTTGCTCCAAAGAACTTCACTGCCAGTCATTAATGCGAAATTAGTTTTACGTAATCGCAGATATACTCGGAATGTTGATTGTTTTCTTTCAGACTTGATCTGGTTGTGCCTTATATTGCACATAGACGTTATAACGCAGCTTCGGATCACGTCAATTACTGAATAAACTCATTAACCCTTACCACTCAATATACATATCTTTTACTGCGTTAGTAGCACAGAAATACGTGTACACTTTAAAACGATTTTGGCGGATGGTGTTGCTGTCTATGACAGCAACATCTTCCACCACATTTGGTGAAAATTAAAACCCGTTCATGGTGTTCATCTTGTAATTAACGGTTTCAATAATTTCCTAAAAACTATTAATTTTCCGTGATTGTCAGTAACTCATTTGTCTCTACACGTTGTCAATGTGACATCGGATTAAAAAAACATCATGATTCTTCCCCAAGCAAATATCTGTCCCTACAAGGAAAACTTTAGAGGTCATCGATTTTAGAAATATTCCCATTTTAGTAAATTAATTTTTTTTCAGAATCGCATATAGTACTGGCCCTATCCACACAGTACGATAAGCAAACACAGCCGGCCGGCACTATGCTAGTTATGTGTTGAGTGTGTCAGGGTTATACGTCTTAACTTTCACCGGTCGGCCAAATGGGCAGCAATGTGTGTAGTTGATTCTGTAGTGCTATTGATTTGGATTTGGATTTGCATAAATCAATATCATATTAGGAAAATTGTATTATATTGCTAATACTATGATGACGAGAAACTAAACAATATTTATGGAGGAATCCGATCGTCACTCACATATCTGATGTCAAAATCATAATACATCATCACTTCTTAGGTAACGTCACAATCAAATGTCACAATTCTGACAGGAAGGTGATAACGGTCTAACACTAATAATCCGAATTTTGTTCAGTGACTCTACAATTTAACACATACTTTTATAGTAATTTGAAACTAATTTAGCTGGCAACAGATCTCAATCAAGTTAGTTTCAGAATATTCATGAAGTTAGCTGAATAGTAAATTTGAAATTGATATTCTGGGAATTCATTATTCAAAGTGTTGAACTAGATTCAGACGAGTATGCTAACTCGACGGAACTTAGCTAGAAAAGGGCGGGTTGTAGCTAGAGATGAACCCCTCAATAGTTAGACATACAGCTCAGTATGTATTAGCAATGCAATGTTGATGTCGTAGGATGTGGTCCATCGGTTTGACAAATTCATAAGTATGTCCATGTACCCTCATGTAAGTAGGGAGCATCTCACATTAATTAACCCGTTAGCAATTTAGCCTACTGAACAAAGGCCGTGCTCCATTTCCATATACAATCAAAATTGTCTTCAAAGAGAGTTGTGACACGATTGTCATTTTGCATCAATCTCTATCCCACAAGTGAACACATATATCACGAAAAATATTTCCCTTTAAGTGCCGCATAATAGTGCTTTAAGCACTCAAAATTGCATTAATAATATTTATCTTAATAGAATATCGTCTTTGTAATAAATCCAATATCGATGCGATCCACGCTCTCGTGCGACAATGTCCTCTTAGTACAATGGTGGTCGATTAGGGAGACTCTGAACGGAGATTTGCACACGCTGATAAATGGCTTCTTTCTCATCAGTTGAACTGCTTAATGGTCCAACACATGCGCAGGAGATCGTTCATACATCAAAAAGATACGCTAGACAATCCATTTGGCGGAGATATATGGATTCTAGAAATGTAACTGGATTTGGCGCTTCAATCGGATCACCATAGCTTGACCGAATCAATAGATCAGATGGGATTGAGGTGAGACTGATGCATATAACTGAACCATGGGTCAATGTGGGGACTATCACAATATCACAAATATGTTTGCAAATTCTAAATAAATATGTCTTTTATCAAGATATCTATATGTGCCACATCTGTCCGCAACATCCTCTCCATAGTGGATCATGGATCTACAATTCGAGCACTCGCAACACAATTATCATTTGAATATAGAGTAGAAAAACACGTCCCCGATTTGCTGATCAACCTTTCGCCAAAGTTATGAATCGTAACATCGCCACACATGTGTTATCCGCCAGGTTGTACATGCATTGATTTCTACTCTCGGTGTGTCGATTTCCATTCTGCCGCCTCTATTGTGGCCACCATTGGACATTTATATTATACAATACATAGGAGTATACATTTTACACTCGCACCGTTGATGGACGCGTGTCTGATTGTAGTGTTACCGCAGCTGTGTGCCGACACCCGCTTACATGTACAAATCGTACCACAGTGGCAATCAATATGTCAGTAATCTTCTCTTCAAAGCTTACCAAGTTTCCGTATTGCCACATGTAATAATGTCACCACTGTCCCCCATTTACCTATCCTCTCCATACCCGATCGCTTCTCCATTTATAGCTTTCTTGAGAAATGAGAATGACTGTTTTGTCATTACCAAACAATGCGTCAGTTGTACTACAGCAAAGCCACGTATCGATGAAAAGAAACCAATGAACGACACCATTCTGCAGTTGACTACATCCCTGGATTGTTCCAGAATGCAAGGGAAATATCTCGGGGTTCGTGCTATGTATGTACGCAGCTTTAATTGATGGGGGGGGGGATTATTTCGCGCTGATAGTAGTTTTATTTTTCTATAGCTATATACAACCGATCACTGCCTTGGGACCATGTATAGCACATGCCGCCTCACCCCCCCCTCCTCCCCCCCCCCACCCCCACCCAACCCCTCCACAAACTCGCGCATTTAAATCCGTCAACGCAATGCCCGTTATTCAGTCCATACATCGGCTGCCATTAGTCTGTGTTGTTGGCGATTTTTGGTTGGATCCACCCAGTGCAGCAGTACCAGCATGTTGGTCCGGTCGTATGGAAGCTACGCTACACGAATATGCGTTGATGACTATGTGTCATCACAGGAACACATTCCACATATATGCCAATGCTATTGTGACGCATGTTATGTGTTCAATACAATGGCCGGAGTAGAACATACTGCTCAGGAATGGGATGCCTCTTAACTTCCATGAGCATATATTGACTAAATTGTATCTTTAATTATGAGTCATCCGCAAATATGGTACATTGCTAAACTTACAACAATTGAACTAGACAAAATTATACGCGAACACAAAGCACGGCCGCACGCACGACATATGCACGTACGGGTGTATACACGCGGGCACACACACGCGCATACGCACGGAAACATCAATATTGAATAATTTCAAGCTGTATATCAAAACTTACATAGCGAATTATTGCATCACATATGTGCGAGAGAGCCTTACTCAATCACCGATGGTTTAATTCGAGTCATGTGTTAGAATCGGTTGCCGGGTAGTTGCTCTTTCTCAATGTATGTTGTGAATTGAGGGAAATCGCGCCATTCTACGCACAATGCACATGCATTTGCAATTAAAGCAAGATATGACATTAAGTTAGACATCTAGCACCTGAACATACAAGTTTTCAATTACAAGACAAAAATACCAATATTTTTTTATTATTGTTAATTTTCACTATGATTATTGTATTCCGCTGCTGTAGTGGTATACACATTTCACAGCGAAAACCGGCCCTTCTTCGCTTTTGACAACTGTTTCTTATCCTGAGCCAAAATCCGTAGCTTCCTTCTGTCCGTTCTTGATTCTTAAATTTGACTAGTGGTTAATACATAATTCCTAGCTCTGATAATCTTCTTATCAGGATGGGCATGTGCATGCTCTGTTAATTTTCATCAATATATGTGGAATCATCATTATGGACCAGGAAAATCATTATTTGCTGAAAGGGATACTAATCTCATCTCAAATGTTGTTTTGTACCGATGGATTATGGTTTATAGATTGCATATCATTCATAATTATCCTGTCAAATTCCCTTATCTGTATCAGCATTAACTGCGTTATGATATCGCGCATTGAATAGTGATCGTCATCATTTCGTCTCCTCAGGCGACGGCGTGTGTTACAATGCATTACACTATTTGTTATGTAATACTCCCCCGTTGATTATTTTGAAGTTAATGTGACTGGAAGTTGTTGCTACATATGGTAGCAACAACTTCCAGTTAAATTGGCTTCAACAGATTCAACAGCTTACATGTATGAACGCTTTTATACCATATTGCCAAACTATAGTTGGCACCAGGACCTCTATTACTGAGCATATATACTAAGGCAGACACGCTAGGGTTTTTTTTTGATTGGTTGAAAAGTAAGTCATGGCAGCCATCTTAAGCTATGGAAATGTATCAACATTTAGCTACTACAACCTGAATATCGTTCGTTGTCGGCATGACAATAAAAGCTAAAATGTCACGGATGGATTATGGGTGGCAAATTCTATCATATCAATGATTAGTATAAGATAAAGTAAGATTTCCTTTAAAGGTGCATAGTCACAGTAAAAGTTCTGAAAATAAAACTATTTAAATTATTCACTTTTAGAGGCTTGAACTGTGAGCCTATATGTAATGAAACGAAAGAAATCTTAACATATAATTATTCCATTCCATATAAATTAATAAAATGTTTTAAGATGCGAAATTGAAATAGAGGCACGGGCCTGTATTTCAATTTCGCAGCTTAACAAATTATATTAATTTATATGAAATGGAATCATCATATGGTAAGATTTATTTCGTTTCATTACGCATGGGCACATAATTTAAGCTTATAAAAGTATGCAATTTTAATAATTGTATTTTCAATCATTCTGGTGTGAATATGCACCGTTAAGATATGGACTATACGTTATATTAAGTTTCATTCACATAAAGGCAGATATCAATTTTGAAAATGTGTCAAAATATCAGGTTATGTGATAAATATAATCTCAAACTCGGCCCCATTTCACATGATTATTAGAAACATCGTCGAAAATTATCGCATTGTGATAATGTTCAACTCGTTTGATAATAATGATATAAAATGGGACCTCGTTTTAGGCCCTATATTTATCACATAAACACGGCTTTGATCCCGTTTCATATTTCACCATATGCGTACACGTGTAATATTCAACGAAAGATGTTCATTGGTTAGATAACCCGCAACACGGGATTCGTTGTGGTGTCTAGATAGACGCGGACGCTTTAAAAGTATGGTCAAAAGTGATTTCAACTAGTGTTCAGTATTCGTATAAAATCTGTATTCGAATATTCATATAATAACAAGAACGAATATTTGAATTTGTTTTGATATTTCAGATGAGAGTTTAATAGAAACGAAATATCGTCTGTAGGCGTATAAAATCTGGAATATGCTATTGTGGAAAACTACGACGGGCGCACTGCCACAATAGGGCCCAATATGCGCTAGGTACCTGCCAAGTTTCCAATAATTTTGTTTAATCCGCAATGAGAAATGCAGTTTAAACATTGCTATCGTACATTTCCTTTATTTATTATTGGGAGGCATCTTTGCTACAGTAAAACATATCTCTAGAAAGATATTGGAGGGATACAACATATAATGTATACCTAATCAATAAATTGTGGCAATTAGGAGCTTATCAATGTTATTGTCAATAGGACGACAAACAATTTGGCGGCCAATTTGAAAAAGAAATCAGTTTTGTTTTCAACATATACGTGTAAGGGCGTAAGGGCGTGTGCCTATGTCTCAACACGGACATAGGTTAAACATATCGTTTAATACGAGCATTCAAACTCTGGTGATTAAGTGGAATTCACTTCTGCTAGAATTGAAACTTCTAATATTGCTGAAATAAAGTGTTATCTTGACACAAAGAAATGACCTTGACCTTAGACATGAACGTTAACCCGCTTCTTTGGGTGTAAAACCGTGGGCGTAGTCGCAGTTTGGACCTTTTCTTTAAGGGTAAGGTATGATCTTGGGTGTCATGGAGTAACTTCTAATATGTCCGGTGAACTATTCAGGCCAACAGATATTTGTTTCTGGAAAAAACAAAACTGGTAATTTTGACCCTACGCGTAACTTTGACCTTTTACCTTTGGCCACAAGGTCAGTAAATATCTTCGGGACCTGTTTTAACGTCCAACCCACGTAGTGGTAATCCCATCAAAACTCTAATCGTAGTCGCGGTTGAAATATCAATAATGCAAATTACATTGCCAGTGATGAGTATCTTGAAATACTATTTAAAATTTGTTCAAAAGATATTGGTCGATTTGAATGAATGTTCGAATATTCGAATATTGTGACTGGACACTAATTTCAAGACAAAGCGACGAAAACGGACAGCGCAAAATGGTCCGTTTCAGCGGATTTCAGATATGGACTTTATTGGAAAAGTTGTCAAAATCCAGTTTCTTTGATATATAGAATCTCAAACTCGGTCCCATTTCATATCCCTATTATCAAGCTCGTCGAAACTACCACAGTTAACTTGCAAAAGTTCAGGAAATGTGGTAATTTTCGACTCGGTTGATAATAGTGATATCGAAAGGGACCCCGTTGCAGATCCTTTATGCATTATATTTATTCTGGTCACTCTCTTACATCAGTATCGATGGTTTGCACTGCAACTACCGCCATTCTATTGAAGTCAGCTTTCCAATGTGTCCATTCACAATGTGACGCCATAATCAACTACGTGAAGTGTGGGATCACGTTATAATAATTACGTCATGACGGACTCGATATAGTCCGTCTTTCGCGCTTAATAGTCCAACACGTTGTACGAATTGTATGTCTTTACCATTTAATAAACATTGTGTTGACTATTTTGGAACTAATTTGACTGCGCGTTGTTGATGCAACAGCACCTAGTCAAATTAGTGTCAAAATATGTAACAGCTTGCATGTATAGTTTTCTGGAAATTGATTGTCAGGGAGATCAGGGGTCAAGTAATTAGATAAGATAATTAGTTCGACCCCTAAACATAGTTAGCTATAGCTAACTAGATTCCGAGTCGATCTTCAAATAGTTAACTAGCTAGTCAACTATAGTCAACCGAGCACCCGAGCTAGGCTCAGATGGTGAGTGCGATAGTTGCGTAAATTTCAAAATGGCGGACACCGATCGCTTACCACGAATAAATGCATAGAAAAGTGTAAATATTTCACTAAATAACATAGGTTTGATGAAATTATGCTTTCTCATTGTATACCAATGTTCACAAGGCCCGATTCATTCCCATTTTATGCCATATAGACGCTTTTTGACGTTATACCGGACAAAAATAAAACATTTTCGTAGGTCATTAAAACAGCCGACAGAAAGGCTTAATGGAGACTCGTACACGGCTCCAACTTTTCCCAACTAATAGTTCAATGGAGAATCGGGAACCAACACACTATAGTTAACTATTCGGCTTTCGGCTTGACATAGCGACAGCGCATGTTCAGGAAACCAGCAAACTGACTATAGTTAGCGAGTCGAACTTGACCTAAGCTGCTGACTATTTTAATACCAATGTGATTGGGTGCAATTGCCCTCTATCACAGCAACAGTTCTCAGTCAAATTAGTTTCAAGATATGTACATTTAACACATTTGTCATGTTTATTAAATTAAAAATTCAAAAATTACATGTAATTTTTATAATTTTGAGACGGACTTTATCCTGATTAAGCTTATGCTTATAACGGCTTTATGATTATGACGTCAGCAAACGTGTGACGAATTTGATCATGACATATCTGACCGCTTTATTGAGTTGTATCAAAGATGGATAATTATAATAATAATTGCTAATTTAATAATTCACTCTCGTAGGCCTTACATGAAATTTAGGCGCTAAAATAGTAAGATTGTTTAATCTACAGATTAGCATTTACTATCCAGGAGGATCCTTGCATATATGATATGCCTGTCGGGGTTATTGCAAAACCAGATCACGCATTCCATGCCAATGTTGTCTCGGGCAATCATGATTAACAGGCTACACCCTGGATGTTAGGATTCTCAATTTCCAGCGCTTGAATTCGATGAACCTAATTTGAAAGGAGCCCGTTGCTACCATAAGAAACAACAGCGTCAAGTCCAGTTAGTTTTAAAATTGTCAACGGAATATGCATTTAATTGTATTGGCATTTCGTATTCACAAGGTTAAGCTCACTGTTTTAGTACACTACGCGTGGTAATTACGCATATGCTTGCAATGATTAATTAACAATCCCCATTTATGCGCTCTGTCGATATAAAAATGGTGTTGCCATAAAATGTGTCAACAACTCAATGTAGGTGGTCCGATGGTTCAATCAAGCATATGACGCCATACTTAATTACCTCACCTGTAGGCGGATATCACAATACATAGTGGCGTGTCTAGCTCCGTCATACACGTGTAAAGGCCCAGTAAGTGTACGAATTGTATGTCTTTGATTGATTTACTATTCAATAAACATTCTGGTGAATGTTTTGAAACTAATTTGATAGGGCGCTGCTGCTGCCATAGTTAAATTACATTCAAAATGTTCAACAGCATACATGTTAAGTTTCCTTGACAATTGTATTCTGGGAATTCACGATACAAGTTAGGCCTATATAAATTGATTTAAATATACGTACAAGGTGGGCGGATCGTTACTAGAAATGGGCGGGGCATATGCAGAAATGCCCCCTCTATTCTTAAAGCTGAAAGTCCTTCGAATGTGTAGTTGTGTTCACATAGAGACGCTTCAAGTGCCATTCAGCACGAATGTCCTGTATTGCCTGCTTGCCGAGTCCTTGTAATGGTGCATAAACTATGTTCCTTTGAATGCAGCGTGAACACGACAAAAATCAACAATAATAATTATATTAATACTATTTATCTTATTAGAATATGGTCCTGGTACTAAAGTTCATGTCGATATGACCCACAATGCCGTACGATGGTGCCGCCTAACGGGAATGGAATGTGATTCGATCGGTATGGGGTGGGATGGTGGGCATGTGAGCGGATATTTGCACACGCTGATAATAGATTTGTCCCCAGTCGACCGCCCGACACATTAGCAGATGATTGTTCATAGATCAATATATACCAGACAATGGTAATTATGGATTTATAAAATTTAACCCTGGAATTAGCGGTTTAATGGATGCAGCCAACATGTCAGTCAAGTGTATGGTATCTTAATCAATGTACGTCACATATAGGCTGACATCACAATTCAATCTGTAATGAATGGCGTAGCTAGGCCCGTCATGAACTTTTAAAAGTCCGTCAGTTGTACAAGTGTCTGTATTTACTATTTAATAAACGTTCTGTTGAATATGTTGAACCAAATATGACAGCACTCAGTTAGTCTAGTTGGTAACAGCACCCAGTTAAATTAGTTTCAAAATAGTCAACGCCATACAAGTAGAGTTACCTTTTAAATTGGTATTCTGGAAATTCAGATCTCAAAGTATATAAATTGACCCAACACACTGAAAGCATGTGTTGAGCTCAGCAAGTGATGGACGGGGCATAGCTAAAAGTGCATCCATGCATTGAACCACAATAGCTTGAACGACTCGATTGAGCAAGTGCAATAACTGAAAGCATTTTTTGGAAAGCATCACTGCAACGGGCATTGTTCTTGTGATATGCCGATATTATAAACGCATATCTTGGTAAAAGATCGTCGTACCCAAAGTTGAATTTCATAAATCCGCGAGAAATCCTTGACATATTATATGGCTTCTATGATTGAAATGGACCTATTTATCTGCAACCAGAATTGATTTATATATGCGGAAACGACCTTCTAAAATATTTTATGTATGCGGAAATAACCTTTTAGAATATATCAATATATCTACAATTAGACTGGGTGATATATCTCAAAATACAACATCAACTGGTATTTTAGTCAAGGTTGGTAATATGGCTTTTTAATATAATGTGGACACACTGAATCCGAAAACGGGTGTTCCCGAGCTGAATTCTTTGTTTTTCATCTCCTAATTTGCATATTAAAATGGCCGCCATGTCAAAGTCAATGATTTCTTATCTCGACCGTCAACAGGCATATAATCATGATCGAATGGATTAAATCCAGGTTTTCAGGGGAAGAAATAAAATAGAATAATTTACACGATGTTATCAACTTCTCCTCAGAAAATACCTTAGGCTTAAGATAGATCTTAATTTTGACAGAGAAATGTGAGTAGTACGGATAAATGCGTGTTTATTTTACATGTTCAGCTACCGTTTCAGTTTCTCATAGCATGAAACATGGACACGGTCCTCAGTTTAAAGAGATTAGTCGGCGTGTCCTATAATCTCTGCATCATATGCCAAATAACCCGGACTGATAGCATTCGAAAAACATCAGAACAATCCCTAAGGACGATTAAATATGCTACTAACAGTAGGCGAAAGTGTAGAGACTCTAAAAAACAATGATGCAATTGGCCGTATCGATGAATCTGTGGCCTCAGATTACGCCAGCTCACTTGTATGGCACAAGAACTGTTATGCACTATTCACTAAGAAAACAAAGATCCAGAGGATGCAAGCAATTCCCACAAAAAGCACATCCGGTGGATCGCCAGTACCATCGGCCTAAGTATCGAACATCACGAGTACATTACGAAACAGGATAAAGCCTTTAGACAAGGATACATGAATGTATGTTTTGCCTTGAACCTCGTGATAAAGAACGTGTTATATCGGTGACTAGATTTAATATGAGTAATCAAATTCTTAAATCTAAATTACTAGATCAGACCATGACTGTTCATCTTGCTGGCATCAGTGCTCTTATGGCTGCTATGGGGAAGTATCATCTCGGTTGAGTGAGCGCATTTAAAATGGTGACTTCCAAAACAGAAGATAAAAGTAAACAATGTAACTTGGCAATGGTTTGGCTTTGTGATGAGCTAAAGTATGCCGCTGGAAAAGGGCATGTCTTCCAATTAACCGATGTCTGGGACATTTATTGTGCTGTATCAGAAAATGCTGGTACTAGTATACCAGTCTTATATCAGTCGCATATATTCCTTCAAAGAAAAACTTCAGGAGGAAATTAATGATACGTAAGAGTTTATGCAACCAGTTTGTCATGTTGGTGGTGAGAAGCAACACTTAATGGTGCTGCTGAAATATTAACATGTGGCACTTTCTGAAATGTTATGCAAACATATTTGACGAACTATTGACAATGCCCCCATATCAGTCTGAATATACCTTTCTATCACTAGTCCATGTGGTATTGACGATTCGTGGAGCTCTAAGGGTTTATCCCTGACACTAAGGATTATGTGTGAACCAAGGGAATGCAGTGGCCTGGGTTCCAGAGAGTCTTCTCATGTTTCTCAATACTGTTGGTATTTAATGGTTCAAATTTATTAGAAGAAAAAAAGATGATTCAGATAATAAACTTACATACACAAGGTCCTCAGTGTTGCGCAAGATATAGTTTATGGTGTGAGCGGTTGAGAATGTGGACCCCGAAACATATCAGTTTAGGTAGTGCTCTCCATCAAGTGCCCAGATCCACACAATTAGTTGAACATTTTCATAGTGCCGGCCACGTTCTAAGAAATTATGAATCTGGATATGAGCTTGGCAGAACATACCTAGGAAAGCATGAATGCGGAAAATGGTGCAGTGGTTCCACTCGATCTGATTCCTGGAAGATTTACACATTACACAGCCAATAATTTTGACATTAATGCGGATACAGTTTCACGTGACACAGATGGCGGGCTGGCAACGTGGCCCTTCACAGTCGTCGGTTTTAGAACACTTACAACCGACTAAACATCGTATGTTAGTTGGACCAGAGGCAATGACAGCAACAATACCAACAGAGAACATAGAATACAAAGTGATGTCAATCATTGCTACCCCGATTCACAAATCCTGGTACATAATAGAGGAGAAAGAAGCTGCAGCTGATGTAGCTGCTAGAGCTACTGATTTAGCATTTCACTTCATTCGTCAGGATGCTGATATGAAGCTGAGCTGGACATCGGTTAATCAATCCATTATGACAGAGGAGCCAGCGGTAACAACCGTTGACTATATGCCGATATTCCAGGCACCAGCACATGAACTAGACATGTTGAATACAGTGGTAGAAAGATGCATGTATGTTTCCAAACAGCTTGGGCAACAATACACTGTAATAACTGTTGATCAAGAATTGTATTGCAAATTATTAGAGCTAAAGCGGACAATATCGGTGTATAGAGCAAAACATATGCCACGTGTTTGGGGTCTTCACACAGCCATGACATTTCTTAATGCGGTAGGCCAACATACACAGTGTTGTGGTTTGACAGAATACTGGGTCGAAAGTAACAGTTTAGGTCCTCTAGCCGCTGAAAAGGCCATGGTCGGCAAATGATATAGCAAGTTGTCACAAACTAAGTCTTCAGGTTCTATGGCGAATATTGCTCCCCCAACTAACGGAATTCATAGCGGACCATGACAAGGATCTCCAGGAACAGGTTAACGCATGTGTGGGTGATATTGAAAAGCCAGTTTCTCTTTTCAAGCGTAACCAGTTTCATGAATTGATGGCCAATTTCGTCAATGAAAAAAAGAACAGAACATCAACTTCAGCTTCTGGTGAACATATATGGAAATGGTTGTGATACTGTTGAGGTTCACACAAGCCCAACTTCTAGGGGATTTGAATCGACACATATATGCTTTCGGGTGCATGCTTCCATATATTATGAGATACAACCATTACAATTACTCAAGATGGGGCACCGCATATCTAGCAGGAATCCAATCATTACCTCTTGAATTTGTGCACGAATTCCAGCAAGGAAATTTTGTAGTCAAGCGGTCATCTTTGAAATTCAACCAGGTGGACCCTGATCAAAGTCAGGAGTAGCTAAAAGCAGCGGATAAAACTGGAGGCGGAATTGTTGGCATCACCAGGACACCATCGGAACTTAGCCGATGGGCTCTATCTTATAATCTCCGATTGCACATTGCACTTTCGCACAAAGAATCTAACAAGAGCAGATGAATCTAGAAAACATCTCTGAAAATGACTTGGAAGCCATATTCCGGAGATTCGATGTATTTTCCACTGCTCAGCCTGGCACTTTGAAAAGAATTGCGACAAAGGATCTTGCAACAGATAGCATCAAAGAATCGTTCGTTAAAGCAGCAAAACTTGGACAGAGCCAACTTCAGGTATTTGTTGAAGAAAGGTTGATTGTTAATTCGAATGAAGAGAGTACACAACGCAACATACTGTATGACGCTATACCTAGAAACAAAGCTCTTACATTCGCAACGCTATGAACGATAGAAGAAACAACAAAGACAAAGCAGAAACTGGTTATACTTAAAGCTGACAAATGTGCTTTCAACAACTTATAATCGCATACGAATCCGGTAGACCAGTTGACCTGCCACATATTTTACAGCATGCACTAATGCCTGTAACTGTTTCTTTAGCTGAAATGGACCAACAACTAAGGACAAGGTCAAAGTCTTTATTGGCAGATGTCTTACTTGAGGGTATTCCATGCCCAGCATCTATTAAGCTGGAGGAGACATCATCATTGCTCATTGATGGGTAGGATCTAATGAACAAAATAGGGAGACCATCTGAAGCAAACACCTTTGGAGAGTTGGCGAGCATCTTTGTAAGATCGGTACTAAAATCAGCCAAGCTATTCGACGAGGTGCATGCCATCTTTGATAGATACAGGGGTAACTCAAATAAGGAAGGTACGCGAGACAAACGTGCAGGGTCAAATCGTCCAGTCTGACGTGGTATTGAGGACGAACATGTGCGCTTGTGAATAATTGGCGACACTTTAGAGCATCGGCAGAAAACAAGGCAGACCTCTCCAGATTTCTATCAGAGCAGTTAATTGTGCAGGCACCCGGGGAGAAAACTATTTTTGTAGCTGGAGGATTCTCAAATGGGCTCGAGGTACAGAGTTGTGACGAGAAGCTATGAAACATCACCACGTGAGTCTACTTCTTCTTGCAGACAAACCACTTTCACAGAATTACATGTCAGCGCCTTTGGATGATGGCGGGAACAGCTGCCAAAATAAAGCGCATACCAGTCCAAAAGCTGTTGAAGCACTTACCCACAGAATCGGCAGATCAAATTCTTGCATTTTAGGCGTTGACTGCTTGTGCTACGACGTCGTACATATCTGGTCATAGCAAGAAATCGGCCATCAAAATATTTGTCAAGGAACATCATCTCCTCAAGAGGTAGCATAAGATTGGCTCACATACGTTAGGATACAGGCAGCAGAGAAGTGCATTTGTAAGTTGTATCGAGTAGGCAAAAGTACGGAAACAGTTGATCAAGCGCGTGTTATTTGCAAAGTGTGGCACCCCATAAACTCTTCCTCCTACAAGCAATGTTCTTGCATTTCACATTAAAAGATCACACTACCAAGCAATGGTATAGAAGTTAGCCCACGTTCCTATGCCAGTCTTACTGGCCCAGATACTATTGGTTGGAAGTATGATGGAAACAAGCTGAAACCAATTTTAACTTCATTATGTCCGATTTGTGGTTGTTTCATGGACATTATATTTTGCCTGTACAAAACTGGATGTAGATCACACCGTTGTAACAGCCGCAAAACAAATTGTTTTGCACTGCTGCATGTGTGCATGTGGGTGTACACTGGATGTAGACGTTTCGTGCATTAATAGAAATCTTGATTGGATTCTGTATACGGTTAATAGACGTATTTCTCTGTACCAAATGCTGAGAAATGTTGTTCCAGAGCAGGAATTATAGACACCTGTATAAGAAAGGCATTAGTAAACTAAATGTTTTATAGATGCTAGGAGTACACACGCCTTTTATTTGCTAGATCCTGACACCATGAGTTAGACATTCAAATCATTAGTCTTATTTCGTTTTAGCATAGATATCGGAATAGCTAAATGTGAACATTGTAGTCATCGGAATAATGAGAGACAGTCGCCATATATTCGTTAACAGTCCCTCAAGGCACTATATAAATGCCGTCATTCGTTTCCTTGCCAATGAAAACATAGATTTAGTAGTTTAATTCATGGTTCTACGGCTGTCGGAAGTAGAGATCTGAATATAATGAATTTAACATGGTGGTCATTTTGAAAATCCAAGATAGCCGCCATCATGTATTACTACTAAGACTGGAGTTTAGGAAAGTGATTTTATTTTAACTCATTTCTCTGAAAACGTGGATTGGACCCAGATTCTAAGTCTTCTGAGAATCGAGATATGCAAATAGTTAATTTGACACTGCGGCCATGTTAATATGGACATTAGCAGAGGAAATCCAAAAGATTCAGCTTTGGAACACTCATTTTCGTATTCACCATTGCCAAATTATGTTAAAAGGTCATGTTCCCAACTTTTACTAAAATTACAGGTACATTTTTTCTAGCGTTCTTTCTCAAAATAAAGCTCCGGAATTTATCGCTAATTGTCAGACTGAATCAGTGTAAATCGTTGATTTAATCTGCTAATTGCGTGCCCGCTCCAGCTGGCACGATTCTATTTATTGCTGCCTAGAATTGCCTATAGGCGCGGCCATTTCGCGCAGGGGAGTGTGGGGCTGTGTCTCGCGAGATCTCCATCGATACGAGAACTAATAATTATCGGCGCGAAGACGCAGCTCTATTTTTAGATTGCTGGATATCTCATAATTATTATCTTCATGCGCGTGATTCATGGCGAGTTCTCTTATTTGTTCTGATCCGACTGTAATAGAGTTTGCGCGGCGATGGCCGCTTAATTATTTTAATAAACAGCCAACGGAGCCAAATAACTACACTAAATAAGTACTCTTCTTTTGCTGGAGGACTGCGTACAAAACATGTTTATCATTCCTTCTGCAGATGAAAGTACTCAAGCACACGCCCACTCGCGGCGTCTCTTATATGTCCACTTTAGCACTCTATCAAACTGACCACAAATGGCTTCTTGCAGTGATCGTGAGAAATGTTCATTTGCATTAGCTACTCACCGGAGAACTTGTTTTGAAAGTTTACCACTGGAATGACTGGTTGGATAACCGATCCTATAATTCCAGTAGTAAATTGCAAAAGAAAAACCACAATGGTCTCTTGGACGGCAATTAGACATAGGACATTTTCTATGATAATGGATTTTTCTGTATATGACGTCATAATTATTTAGGTCCGATGTAGCTGTACGTCACAATCAAAATGTATAATGAATGACGTATCTAGCTCCACCAGGAACATTGAAAGGCCAGTCAAGTATGCGAATTGCACGTCTTTACTATTTAATCTACATGCTGTTTCTATAATAATGGCTGGATTCGATCTGTAACTGAAGGATATGACGTCCTAATCAATTACTTCATATACAGGCTGAAGGCACAATCCAAAATGTGTAAATGAATGGCGTATCGAGCTCAGTCATGAACATTGAATATTCCGGCAAGTGTACGAATTGTATGTCTTTACTGTTTAATCAACATCGTGATGAATATTTTGAAACTAATTTGACCTGGCGTTGTTGCGGCCAGAGGCAGCAAACCTTTAAAAGCACCTAGTCAAATTAGTTTCAAAATAGTCATCAGCTTACCTGTATAGTTACCTTGAAATTGAAAGTCTGGGAATTCATTATTCAGCGTATATATAGATTCCAACACGCAAAAAGGGGTGGATCTTAGCTAGAAATAGGCGTGTCATACCTAGAAATGAATCTCTCTATTGAAATTGTCATAAGCAAATTGAGCATTACATGGCTAATACAACTTGGTAATGCGAGGCCCACACAATATGGACCAATTGTATTAAGAGACCACCCATATTTATAGGTCACATATTTTAATAAGGCCAATCATAGATTTTTGCCCTGACTACAATGTACTCGTCCTCTGACGGAGGGAAGATAATTAATACCACTTGCTAATGGGCATTTTCCTGTTGTCAATCCATCATATTACATCATATGATGTCATAATCAACGACGTGACGTATAGGATGACGTCATAATCATGACGTCATGACTGACTCAATTTAGTCCGTCTTAAATGCTTAATAGTCCGACACGTTATACCAATTGTATGTCTTTGCTATTTACAAAACATGCTGGTGAATATTTTGAAACTTGTTTGACTGGGCGATGTTACTGCCACAAGCAGCAACAGCATCCAATAAAATTGGTTTCAAAATAGTCAACACCTTACCTGTATAGCTTTCTTTAAATTGATAGTCAAGAAGCTCAGAGTTCCATCGATACCAACACGAGCACGGTATTAATGTATTAATATACCATCTGGATTCAGTGACCGATTGACTAACGTTAGGCATATGGAAGTCATTTCAAGCCACCGCCACCAAGATGTGACTTAATTGGGCACAATTGTGTTTTCTAACAAAATCCTTTAGAATGTTTAACACCGAAATTTCAATATCTCAGATAAAGACAACTATACGAATATCTTTTTAATACTTTGACTGGTAGCCCACCCCACCCTACCCATCTACGTGTTGCTATCATAGACCTGTATTAAGTATTGCAACGACAACGACTGCCCATGTAAGCCTATCATCTTCTCTTAATGTATTTTAACCCTTTCATGAGGAGGCCGCTAAAACCGGCCTCTACAGTGATCTTGAGGATGTTAATTTGCAGGTCAAGAGAAGATCGTTTTTGAAAATTCACCACTGAAATGACTGGTTCGTAAAATTGAGCCAGTCATTCCAATAGTAACTCTTCAAAAGCGTCGTCTATTGGCCTGCAAATAGGCATTCAATAACCACATTTTTTTTAATATTCTTGACTCAATTTAGGTAATACAGGGTTAATAAATTATGAGGACGACGATGATATACCATGTCTGTTTACCCTTTCCCGTATTGTATTATAGTATGATTCACATGTGTTGCATTCTAGATAAGGAAAAAGTAGACAGAGTTCGCTAACAATAATGGATCCATCTAAAAATAAAGGCTTGGCTTCTTCGAAACTACACCTCTAATGTAATGACCGGACATCTTCTTACGTTATCACAACGACTAGACTGTTACACAGACTCAACTTCGGATACCAGACAGACCGGGACCCAGTCTATCTCCGTAGCAGACTGTAAAAGCAAGACTGTGGATCGTGAAATCGCTACGTCAATGGCTACTCAATAGGCCCCTACATACGAGATACATTTCTCGATCTCGTATTGAAAGAGAACTCGCGGGATACGAATGAATAATGGATGTGTGATTATCAGTAATATCCTTTTGTCTTTAATCCATATGTGGGGATAAATTAATGTAGGGCCAATGCAATTATGTAGCAGTATTGATAGACTACCAATGTTCCAAATTTCCAGTCAAAACTGCTGGCAATAATATTGTAGCAGATTGTTGAATACAGAAATCAACCGAAAGTGTAGGCCTATTCATGTGCTAAGTTAAGAACGTCTACAGGAAATTCGGCCACAGAATTTCAACCATATAGTTAGATAGGTATATCAATACGCTAGTGAAGTACTGGATTTAGGCTAAAAAAACTTTTACTATTAAGTAATTTCGTAGTGCACAACTTCATACCGAAAATTTGCTAAGTCTCCGGTGATTCACAGTGTTCAGTGCCCTATTGTCTGTAGTATGTTTAGCCCCATAATTTCACCTACATAGACTTGAGCCTTAATATACTAGGTATATTCAGAATCTAACAAATTCTAGATGAAATAATTTTATTAGGCAAAAATTGGCTTAAATGTTGGGGTTTCCGTGTTTTTCGGTGCCCTACTGTCTGTATGTAATATGGTCGGCTCCAGAAATTCGCTCACATAGACGTAGAGGGATTTGAATACGATAGTTATATTGGGAATTTAAAAAAATTCGACCGTGAAGTAATTTCGTAGTATACGATTTCATCGCGTAAATTTGTTTCAATAGCGGCAGATCTGCGGGTTTTCAATGCCTACTATTATCTGTCTGCAATAGGTTTGGCCACATAATTTCACCGGTATGGTTAGATAGCGATATGAACACACTAATGAATCTTGAGTTTTCTACCACGTAGTAATTTCGTAACATTCAATTTAGTAGCCACGGACAGTTGTCAAATGCCAACAATTTACTATATTCTGTATCAGACAGTCTGTTCTCGATTTGTAATTTATTTTTTTATATAAGGATGTATATGACTCAATATGAGCTAGTGATTTTGCACAATTCTACCATCAAGTAATCTAATCGTAGGTAGTTACATATTCGCCGTATGGCCCCATTCTAATATGGTTGGTTCACATTGGCATATCACTCATAATGGGTTCGACCCCACAATGTCACCCATATGTTTAGATAGGTATAGGCATACGCTTACGGAGTAGTGAGATTTAAAACTATCTACCGTGAAATAATTTCGGCTCAAATTTAGGCCGATTCACGGTTTTCGTTGCACCCAGTCAAATTAGTTTCAAAATAGTCATCAGCTTACCTGTATAGTTACCTTGGAATTGGAAGTCGGGCAATTCATTATTCAACGTATATATAGACATCGATTCCAACACGCAAAAAAGGGGTGGAGCTTAGCTAGAAATAGGCGTGGCATACCTAGAAATGGATCCCTCTATTGAAATTGGCATGAGCAAATTGAGCATTACAGGGCTAATACCACTTGTTAACGCGTGGACCACTCAATATGGACCACTTATATTAAGAGAGCACGCGCATTTATAGGTCACATATTTTAACAAGGCCAATCATAGATGGTAGACCCTTGCCATCCCGAACGCACGTGGACCCGAATACAATACACTCATCCTCTGACGGATCGAGGGTAATTAATACCACTTGCTAATGGGCCTTTTCAGGTTGTCTACCCATCATATTACGTCATATGACGTCGTTATTAATTAATTAAGTGACGTGTAGGATAACGTCATAATAATCACGTCATGACTGACTCGATTTAGTCCATCTGAAATGCTTAATAATCTGACACGTTGTACGAATTGTATGTTTGTGTTATTTAATAAAAATGCTGTTGAATATTTTGAAAGTAATTTGACCCAGCCAATTTAGTGTCAAAATATTCCACGGCTTACCCGTATAGTTTTCTTGAAATTTTTCGTCTAGTAGTTCAGAAATCCATCGATCCCACCACGAGAGTGGAGTTTAGCTAGAGATGGACAGGGCCTAGCTAAACTGGAAAGGTTGATTGTATTAATAAACCACCACCGTTTTCAGTGCCTTATTGTCTGTAGTATGTCCAGCCCCATAATTTACCCCACATAGACTTGAGCTTTAATAAGCTAGTTATATTCCGAATCTAACAAATTCTAGATGAAATAATTTTAATACGCAAAATGTAGCTTAAATGATGGTTTATTCGTGGTTTTCGGTGCCCTATTTTCCGTAATATGGTCGGTTCCAGAACTTCGCTCACATAGACGTATAGGAGTTTGAATATGCGTGTGTGTGGGTTGTAATATTTAAGGCGTTTATATGCTAGTTCCCAATGCTATGGTCTAGACTCACGCCTGAATATGCTAGTTACATTGGGAATTTAAAAGAATTCGAACGTGAAGTATTTTCGTAGTATGCGATTTCATCGCATAAATTTGTAATATGTGTGGCTACATAATTTCACCCATATGGTTAGATAGGGATATGAATACGCTAATGAATCTTGAGATTTCTACCACATAGTAATTTGGTAATATTCAATTTAGTAGCCACGGACAGTTGTCAAATGCCAACAATTTACTATATTCAGTATTAGAATCTCAGTTCTCGGTTTGTAATCATTTTTTTTTGTACATATAGCTGTATATAACTGAATATGTACTACTGCTTTTGCACGATTCTACCATCAAGTAATTTGCTAATATGTAGTTACATATTCGCCATATGGCCCCCATTGTAATATGGTTGGTTCACATTCACCACATTCAGATAGGTGTCGATATGTCTTTGCGAATGTTATCTCGGATACAATTCATCTACACGAGGCGCGACGCGTTTACTAAACCCTTTAAAAGTTAAATTTGTTCAAGAATATTTCAACATTCTCATAGAAAATGTCCATTAGCAGAGCAAGAGAATACTATTTTTGAAAATTTACCACTGGAATGACTGGCTCGGTTATCGAGCCAGTCATTCCAGTTGTAGATTTTCAAAAATAGCCTTCTCTTGGTATGCAAATGGACCTTTCCCAAAACAACTACAGAAGCCGTTTTTGACTGGTATGAGTGTTAAAGGGTTAAATAGTGGTGGCATGTCATAGTATCTAGGCCTAGACTAGAACTGTGGGAGAGATGCTAGTTTTACAGGCGATAAATGTAGCGTTTTCGTGCATGTATGTTACAACAGAACAACTACTAATATCATTGAGCTATAGTCAACCCCTACCCCAACCCGCAACCCTATATCGTTCCAGTACGTAATTTGCTCTCCTATCTCGAATGACATTTCTATGGACTGACTCTAACATCGTTCAACTCAAAATTAAGGTTTTTTTTCAATAAGTCCCGTAATGTTTCAAAACTGATTTGAATGTTATTGACAAATTCAACCTTGTGTTCAATTGATAATACATCTTACCAGCAAAAGTGTGCCACCTAATTTGAGGTACTCTGATTAAATATGAAATAAGGTATGCGCAAGATAGGGTTACCATCAAATGAGTTTAGACACATTATTCAGTCTTCATTAATTCAAATCAAAGTGTTAATGAGACACTGAAATCACCGTCTTGCTTGATAATGCTGCTTTTAACACGTTGACTTCTGAATTCTCATAATCCCAATTTAAATGCAATTTTACATGAAAGTTGTGTATTAATTTGCATCTAATTTTAATGGGACGGCCTTCTGGCAGTAACAGCATCCAGTCAAATCAGTTTCAAAATACTCAGAAGAATAATAGTGAAAATTGTAAAAGATGTTGGCGCTTTGTCCTTTACAGGTTCTAATGGTTAACCATTTAAGCCTTAAATTTTTCAAAGAAGATTTCAATTTTCTTTTAAAACATGTAAATTTGTAGACCATGAGAAGACTATTTTCCTAAAATATACCGCTGGAATGAGTGGCTCGCTTATTGAGCCAGTCATTCCAGTGGTAAAACTTCAAAAATAGTCATCTCTTGATCTACATATTAGCATTTCTCAAGGCCACTTAGAAGCCGTTTTATGGCTGATATAAGTGTTAAACCTTTCACGACGAAGCCGGCCAAAACCGACCTCTGTAGTGGTCTTGAGGAATGTCCATTTGCAGGCCAAGTAATGAGTATTTTTGCAAATTTACAACTGGAATGACTGGCTCGATAACCGAGCCAGTCATTCCAGTGGTAAATTTGCAAAAAATAGTCTTCTCTTGGCCTGCAAATGGACATTCAGTAAGTAAATAATTGTATTTTTTTAACAAATTTAGTCATTAAAGGGTTGAAGGGTTAAACTCTGTTGTTATCTACTGGTATCCAAACACGCGATTTCTAAATTGAATCCTGATTTTGCTAACTCCAAGCACTCATGAAAAATAATCATTATTTGAACATCGAATAGCAAAATAAGTTATTATTAACATGTTATCCGTGGAGGCCAAAATTAGAAATGTTGTCATGCGGGTATTATGTGACCGCTGTCGCGCTATATTATCAGGGGAAAAAGTCCCACAGAAACACCCCCACATACAACCGTCGCTTAACCCGTTGATGACGAAGCCAACAAAACGCGGCATCTGTAGTGGTCCTCAGGAATGCCCAGTTGGAGACGAAGATAATATTATTCTTGAAAATTTGGTACTGAAATGACTGGCTCGATATGCGAGCCAGTCAATTAAGCGGTAAGTTCTCAAAACTAGTGTTCTGTTGGCCTGCAAATGGGCATTTAATAAGACGTTAAATGGTCCATCTCTGTATCTCCGTCGGACCTCGGCACGCAGCGCTGTCAGCATATGAAATCAATGGCCATCGATCGTTACGAGAAGTGA
Organism: Chaetoderma sp. LZ-2023a; assembly: GCA_034401795.1. Taxonomy (NCBI): domain Eukaryota; kingdom Metazoa; phylum Mollusca; class Caudofoveata; order Chaetodermatida; family Chaetodermatidae; genus Chaetoderma; species Chaetoderma sp. LZ-2023a. Next base: position 66,554,780 of record CM067360.1, read on the forward strand.
ACTTGTGTTCTAAATGTATCACTGGCAATTCTTGGAAGTGATTCGTCGTTGTTTGGTCCTATAGCGTTGGTATAAAACACTTCGCGCCGCGTATGAATGGTCCATTCGACATTCTACTTGGAAACTCATCCATAAGTATAACGTTCTTCTGCTTAAGCTACCTAGCTTGAGAGGCGGCCCGAGGACATTGTCCGAAACAGGATTAACACTATGAACTTAATAATTGGATAGCGACACTATAATGGGGCACATATTTTCTGGAGCGTTCATCCCTTTTTGCTGTCAATAAGTTAGCCACACTGCATCTCGGCAGTTGCGGTTCTGATTCTATTATTCGGGAGACACTCTAACGGTTAAGGTAAGTTCAAATATGTCTTTTTTTTAATCAAATGTGCAAGTGGTATTTTAGTTCGCTTTACTCCTGAAGATGTTAGATAAAACAAAATCCAATTGAAAAAGAAAATAGAATGTGCAGTAGATAGCACGTCCAGGGCCGTATTTAGATATGTGGGGGCCCTGGGGAAAAGAATGGGGGGGGGGGGTATGGGGGTCCTCCCCCAGAAATTTGTTTATACCTAGGTGCTCTGAGACGGCCAGAGTCTACTTTTAAGGTGAATTATGGCGCTTTCTTTCATTGTAAAAATTTTTTATTGTGCACATTTTCGTAATTAACATTGTTGCCGAACACCAAACAAGAATTGGGGCACCCACAAATATTAGAATAGAATTATAATGCATGATTAAGAGTTCTAAACTAATACAGTTTGCTTTAAATGTCTTATAACCTCCAAAAAAGTGCATAATTTCTTTTTTCATTTTTAAATTGCGGGGCCCCTTGCTTGTGGGCCCCCCCCCCCCTTAAATACGGCACTGGGCACATCATCACAAATATCAAATCCCAACGCTTTCACCAACTTTGACTTCTGCCCCTAGCCCAACATTAACCCACCCCCATCCTCGGGCCGGAACTTAATGTAAACATTGTCTCACAATCTGCAATCATATGGGTAATTAACATATCAAATTCGGTTGTAATCCGCCAATTTTGACTTTTTGCACACACACACACCTCCCAACCCACCTACCCCGCCCACCCACCCCACTCCCACTCACCCACCCACCCACCCACACCCTCAAACCTGGCCGTATCCCTACTCTGGGGTTACGGCCTATTGTAGATGTTGTCTTGCACTTCACAATCATATGGGTAACTCACATAGCAAATTTGATTGAATTCCACCAACCGGTTTCGTAGGAGATAGGGGACCGGACAGATGGACGGACGGTCAGACGGCCAGCCAGATGGGTGGACTGACGTATGGATGGAGGCGAGTGCAATACCCCATGCGTGTTTGGGCTGAGGATAAATATAAACACGCATCTCCAGAGAACGCGTGGTGGAGAAGTGTAAGCAGGGTTAACACTTAATAATGGCTACAGTAATGTGGACGTCATGTCACTGTTCGTGTACATACTATTATATGCAAGCACTTGGATAAACTTCCGGTCCACAGGGGCATCACTAGGATTAAAAATTAGGAGGTGGGCCAAAGTGAAAAAAATTTGAAAAAATTGTTTTTATTAGAGGAGGTTGTAAGTTACTGCCGATACAGCTTAGACTGCGTTACAAATGTCAAACATGAAATTGAATTGAAACACGCATTTCCCGCGGATTCATTAGTCATAGCAAGCATGTGGAGTTTTCCCGATACATTTAGCCAAACAAATTAAAGGTTCTAACAACTTATACACTGATCACAAGCAGCATACGTTGGTAAAAATGTCGAAAATCAAATATGTTTCACGATAACGGGCAAAATCGCTTTGTCTTTCTACAGTTAACGAAATTGGTCTTCAAATAAATAAACCGCTAGTATTTTGTTGTAACAAGTCTTGCTACATAAAAGCGTGTTTATTCCATCTGTATAAGCAGGACTTTTATAATCATAATATATATATATATACGTGCGTGCGTGCGTGCGTGCGTGCGTGCGTGCGTGCGTGCGTGCGTGCGTGCGTGCGTGCGTGCGTGCGTGCGTGCGTGCGTGCGTGCGTGCGTGCGTGCGTGCGTGTTTAAGGGGTACCCATTAGAGAACTTAATTTTGACTATTTTGAAATTAATCTCACTGATCGCTATTGTGTCCATTGAAACAACATGTGCCAGTCAAATTACTTTCAAAATGATTATCAAATATAATATTGAATATCTGGAAAGTAATTTGATTGATAGCTGCTGCTGTGCCTATGGCAGCAGCAGGTTCCAGTAAAATGTCATTGAAAATACAGCTGTAGGCAATGGTTTCCAGTTAAATTTGTTTCAAAATATTCATCAGCGTGTTCAATACCTTAATTAAGATTCTCGCATTTCAGGATGCAAATGTTTAAATGTTGACGCCTATGGCTGAGATAACACATGCGTGAGTATGTATGCATATAGTTAGACTGAATGACAGGCGCTTCTAATCACAATGGGTGAACAGTAAATTAACCCATGTCATGTAGAGTTATCAGCATATATTATTTATTGATCTTGGTGAATGGCTATTTTCATTCCAAGAAGACAATCTTTGACGATTTACCACTGGAATGACTGACTCGATTACCAAGCCAGTCATATCAGCCATAAATTTCCAAAAAATGTCTTCTCTTGCAATGCAAATGGACATTCAAAAGGCCAATCTTGACAAATTAAGGATTAAGAGATGTCTCAATGAATGGAGTTAACAACACAATAGCCTATTCGTAGATTGAGCAACCAGAGATATATTACTAAGCTCACACTAATTACTTTGAAAGGATCTTGACAGAAAAATATAGCAAGTACTTGTTGCACAGATTGTACAGTCAAAAGTTCTCTAGTGACCACCTGTATTTGGGGCCACCAGATTGCGGTTCTTTAAAACAGATGATTGTATGAATACTATTAATTTTCCTGAAAATCACCAAATTGATTAACGCGGCAACAACGTTTAGTCCAATTGTTTTATTAACCATTTTATTCCCAAACCGGAAAGACGTGTCTTTGCCGTGGTCCTTACAAATGCCCGTTTGCAAACCGAGGGAGGAGAATCACTGAGCCAATGATTTCAGTGGTTTTGTATGTACAGGTTAAAGGTTCAATGCATTGGACAAGAGAATGGAGGCACCAATTCCTTACTATTTAGAAGGTGGTCATATTTATTATACGCTAGAAATACATTGCTGTAGATTTTCTCAGAAACAAATTAACTAACATGTGTTGGCTTGCTAAGATCTCAACTGATTTAAGCTAGACTAATTTCAAAATATACATATATATAATATATATATATATATATATTATATATGGCTGAGAGCCGCGTGTTAAGAAATTCAGAGTAAAATGTGTTAATAAATCACAGGGATTTAAATTTCTAATTTCTAGCAACAGAAATGTAATTTTTATGATATAACAACTAATTTGGTTGAATATTTTGAAATTAATTTGACTCGATGCTATGACTGCTATTTACAGCAGCTAGGCTCAATCCTATTTTGAAAGAAATGCAAAATGAAAAATGTAATGCATTTGAAAAAAACCTCAAATGCATTTGAAAACTCAAATGCAAATGCAACCCTTTTTATGCAAATGCAAATGCAAATACATGAGATTCTAATGCAAGTGCAAATGCAAATGCGTCAGAAATTTCATAATTGCATTTAAATGCAAATGCAAATACATTCAAATGCAAATGCATTCAAATGCAAATGGAAATGCATGTGCACTTGTACCCAAGCATGGTGTGTGTGTGTGTGTGTGTGTGTGTGTGTGTGTGTGTGCGTGCGTGCGTGCGTGTGTGTGCATCCGCCTGTAAAGGTCAGAGACCGAAGTCTACATTTTTTTCTATCCATCTGTCATTTGTAATTTTATTTATTTAAATTCTCTGGCGGCCCATAGGCCCCCCGGCTACAACCTCTTATCTAGGGACATAAATTTGGCGTGATGTGTGTGAAGGAATCCATTTCGGTTGATGCGGCTGCGCTATTACTTCTCATTAGTACCCCTCAGAGAAGTAACGCACAGTTCAGCTCAGAAATAAGTTGACACGTTTTTTGCCAAAATAAAAATAAAAGCATGTTGGTTTGTAAGAAATGTTCTGAAGAAGATGTGTGTCAAATTTGGATTGGAAGACACTGCTGTCTTTTGCAGCAATGTCTTCCAATCCAATGATGTTCAAAGTATTCAACGGTTCATTTTATTTTGTTTTGGAAACATGATAAATTATTTCTGAGGAACACTGTGCCACCATGTGATTAACATGGCTACGCTCGTACGAGGTCAAAGGCTGCATTATCAGTCCGCTTTGCATTCCAACCGATGGCTGCTTGTTTCATCCCATTAAAGACCAATGCTTTCATTCTATCATTCTCAATATTCTCCCAAGTCCAATTCTAAGGCCGTGTTCTCACTAGAGAGTTAATCAAGAATAACGCCATATTTCAGTGTGGTGTTATTCCGGATTAAACCTCTAGTGAGAACACGGCCTAAGACGTGATCACATCTATACTCTGAAGCAGTTACTCCGACGTCAAACTGGGTGCGTCGCTTCGAATTTACAGGTATGGCTCATTTTAACACACGCCGACTTTAAATAAGGCACCTCGGAAACATCGTGGTCATACAGGAACTGGCCAACAAGGGGACGTTTCGACGCTGATCCTATGAGATTCTCGTTCAGGAACGCGCCTAGTGGCATAGATACGCATTGCACATGGCGTTCACATTACAGATTTACGTTGAGGAAACTACAATCTTTTATTAACTAATCTAACGGATTACGGAATTAAGGAATCCAGTTTAGCAGTTAATTATATGGCGTCATGTATCAAGTACGTTACATGTGGGCTAACGTCATAAACAGTTACGTCATGAATGACGCGATTTAGTCCGTCAAAAACGCTTAATAATCCGACAAGCTGCACAAATTGTATATCTACTATTTAATAAACATTCTGTTGACGATTTTAAAACTAATTCAACTGGGCGCTTTTGCTGGCATAGGCAGCAACAGCCCCAGTTAGAATAGTTTCAAAATATTCAACAGCTTAAAAGTAAAGTTTTCTGTAAATTGAGATTCAGAGAGTGCAGGGATCGATTGATTCCAGCACAGATCAAGCGTGGGTGGAGCTTATCTAGAGATGGGCGGGATATAGCTAAGACTGGATTACTCCTTAAGTATGTTTATATTGTGATAATACTCGATACATCTATGTAGATCCAAAGTAACGCTCTAATAATCTGAACACAGCCCAAATATGTGTGCTGGTGAATCACTGCATAGCATGTAAATGAAACACGAATATAGATAAAGATGTGCACTGCTCATATTGTCTGGAGAGGGAATTGAGTCAACTACTCTCACATAGATATTTATATCTTCAAACGCCGGCCATGTGGAGTTTCAAGTATCGATCTTTGACGGTCGTCTACACTTTTAGGTTTTTTTTTATCAGATTAGCACTAAACATCGCCAATAGGCATATATGAGGAGACCTTATAATATTCCTTAAAGGAAACCTCACCTTATCTTATACTAACCATTCAACTGATAAAATTTGCCACCCGTAATCCATCTCTGGCATGTTAGCTTTTATCATGCCGACAACGAAAGATATTCTTCAGATTTTAGCAACTAAATGTTGATACAGGTATACAGACTGTGATGGTTGTCATGATTTAGTTTTCAACCAATCAGCGAAAAAACGAGCATGTCTGCCTCGGTATACGCTTTCAGGCATAGAGGTGTCATCTATAGTGCGGGCATATGGTGTAAAAGCAATCGTGCAGGTAAAGTGTCGACTATTTTGAAACTAATTTGACTGGAAGTTGTTGCTGCCATAGGAAGGCAGTAATAACTTCCAGTTAAATTAGTTTCAAAATATCCAATAAGATAAGTATTATATAATAAAGAATGCAATGCAGTGGCACTTATATGGCATCACGCAATGCCACTTGAGAAGACAACATGGTGGCACTCACTGTTCAATATTTAAGCGATATTTCAAAGCAGATTATTGTGATACAGAAACGGGAATGTGACAGGATGTGAATGATATGGAATCCATAACACATAATCTATCAGTACAATACAATATTTAAGATGAGATTAACAGCACTTTAACGTGAAGATATCGCAGATTTACATGTACTGCTGTATAATATGTGTTCTAGTTAATACCGTATTTGTTAGGCTCTACTAACATAACAGTAACACCTGTTTAGGCTCACACAGATTTAGCATGCGCTGGAGCGGCTACTGCTTTAAGTTAATAGCACACATTGCGATGGTTATCCCACGCCATGACTATTCATGGTACTGGGTCAATGTCGGGTCGTATTGAGCCAGTATTCACCCAGTACTGACCAAATAACTTGCACTATCAGACTATAGTTTCAGTGTGTATTACGCGACATAGCCAAAGCAGCTATATATATATCATTTGGCAAATGGCAGGGAACAGACCTAACTCATATCACTATAAAGCATCTAAATTGAATCGAAATATAGGTATAAGGAATTTAAACGCCGTTTATATGATTCTAATAGCTACACCTCTCTTGCCGGAAGCGCAACCAGTTAGTGACGTCAATGACCTTTTATTATCAACCTATTGATTCAAGTAAAATACGCAGCGTTTCACAGAATAGTTCAATGAATGTCGGTGGTGTCGATGACAGCTGCAGGCAAATTCTTTCAGTCAGAAATGCTGTTGTTGAAGTCAGAGACAATAACTGGCAGTCATTTGTTCTTTAAGATAATCAACAGTAATCAGCAATACTCAGTAGTAGCTTAACTGTTGCAAGTGATAGGGAGGTCAGACTTATTGACCTTTCTAGAGAATATTATGTGCACATCCCATTGCGATCCACGCCAACAGGAGAACTCAAAGACTCAATAACGTCACTGATGTGGATCTAACTCTCGGAAAATGGCTACGGCCATTAAAATGACGATGCGCTTTTAGATTATTCCGGTTCATGTCTGAGATTTTATTAATGGTAGTATTTGTATTTCTCTGTGAAGTTGCCAATCAACAGCATTTGGCATCACATATTTCTTTTCATAACTGCTAGCATTGATAAACTTTCAGAAACAAATGTACTTAATCAAGGCTACAGAAGAGACACATTTGTGTGCGATAATAGTCCGGTTGTCAGACCAAGAACCCATAACAATTGGACTCCCAATGGTTTTTGGTGGGTTTTTTTAACCGTGAAACCCTACTGATTAAGAATCTGGATGATGCCCCGCTGGCAGCCTTGAGGAATTCGAAAATCCAAGATGGCTGCCAAGATGGCCGCCAAAATACATTATCAGTTATATCTTGCTATCCTGAACAGGTAGAATAATTATTCTGGTGTCGAAATGTAGGTTTTCGTGGTCATAGAGTCGGATTATGTACAATAAAACTTGTTCGGGTGGTCACGTATACCAAGGGAGATAACTTTTAATTCATAAACGGCCAAGATGGCTGTCAAAATACACAATAGGTACTATATACTTTAGGAATTATGGATGATGTATGTAAAATGCACCCGCCTCAATGTCATACAGCACTGTCACAAGTTTCAACATCACAGTTGTAAAACGCAATGTTGTGCTGTCACAGTGGCGAAAACAAATATTCCCGTGGAATGCACCGGAATAAACTATCCACACCCGAATAAATGATATACACACGAATAAACTAGCTAAACACGAATAAACTAGCTACACACGGATAAACTATCCACACCCCAATAAACTATCTGTGGTGAATGAACAGCACAATTCAAATCCAGACAGCATTGATTGTCTATTTCTCGCAAACAATCCGGACATACACCCTTCAATACTATGCAAATCCATTTAGCTTAACACTTCCTCCTCTTCCTCCTCATTATTGCCACTATTATCATCTTCTGTTTGTTGATCAAAATCTGTTGCCCATATGTTATGGCATGATATGTTCTCGCTCTTCATACAATTACAAAATGGTGTACGTGAGAGTTGAGCTGATGTACATCCACACCTGGAGGAGGAGCATGCATCTTCAGCGGCACAAACACATCGTAACATCAAGAATTTCAGATGGTGCTGGATCTACTCCTAGTGCAACCGTTATTGGAAACAGTGACAGTGAGGAATCATCTTTGCTCCACCCGAATTTTGTAACATAGGTGGGTTAGGCATAATAGCAGATTTCCAAACACTTGTTTGATAATGAGCGCATTTCACGTGCATTGTAAATGATTCTGCCGTTGGCGGCAGCATTTTCAACTTGGGCATTGATGTAATGTTTTTTCTAGCAGTCTGTGTAAGCCATAGGTGATACCGAATCTCTGACATGGAGGCTGTGCCTTTACAACCATAGGCTGCACCAATAAATGATGTAGCTTCAAGCATCACGTCTTCAAAATCTGCATTGAGATTGCTAAGTCTTCCTAGAGTGTAGCCTTTTATGAGATACTTAAGTGATGTTGCTTTGCCGATCCCGTATATATGTGCCACTGTTCACACCCCGTAATTGCGTACCTACCTAATATATTAGCGATAATTTCCTTGTGTTTTTGTGGTGTTGCACCAATATCTATCAGAGTTCTATTGGAACTAGTGGCCTCCATGAACACTTTGCAGGTGACTCCATTGAACGTGTAGTGGTATATCAAAACGATAAAAAAAAACATCTGTATCATCTGATGTTATCTTGATACATTCAAGTTGTTAAGTGGCTGCAATATTTACTATTTGCTGAATCAAGATGACATCCGCCTCCTCATGTGTTGTGTTCATATCACTTCTCTCAATCGCAATACCATTACTGACCTCGTTAGGGATAGACGCTGATCCTGTAACCATTAGGCGGTGACCTCCATCTGTCTGCGTATAGTAATCAGTGACTTTCCTGATAAGTCGATACTAAATAATGTCTATAAGCTGTACTTTGTTTGCAGTGACAGTTAACACCACTTGCTGTGGTGGTACCGGTGTATCAAGTGTGATCTTGTAAACCCTACAGGTTGTTTTCCAGCTCGATATGTCCTGGTACCAGCCTTGATGCTGTAGGCATAATAACGATCAAATACCAGATACACATTCGCCTGGTGAAGTTCTCCAGAATGTTGCTCAGGAAGCCATGCACATATGTGTGAACTGTTCCTTGTGCAGGCCAGTGCATAACCCAAAGTATGGCACACCCATCGATTATGATAGCGTCAGGTTGTTGTAGCAATCGAGCTTCTTCTCAAATGTGGATTTTGACGTCGTTAATCGCATGTCACCGGCATTGTCAAATATAGAAGTAGGGATAGGCGCAAGCTCCTGATCAAATATGTTCACAATATCCAGGTCACGTGAGTGCATCAGACCCATCACCCGGGAATATATCAGTTCAATCTCATGAACACGATCCGATCCTACCTTCACAGGTGTTTTGGCAATGTTCATTGTAACTACTTTCTTACTCAAAGGAGCATGAAAACAGCCAGGCCACGTAGCTTGATACTCATTCATTTGTCTTTGGCCTATGGCTAATGCATTGTCAACGTTAACTGTATCATGAGATATCCTGCCTGTCACTATGTTTATTATACCATCAGGGTGCTCAGACGTGTACAGGGGATCAATGCAAAGTTGAAGCGTTTGCGGATCATTTCTCTATCTTTTGTGTCTGCATACAATCTAGCGGGGCTTTCCTCTTTGTGTTCTGTGATCTCTTCCCATTCTGATGCATCTCGCATATCCGAAATGTCTTTGGTGAGACGACTGAATATATGCAGACTAAGTGCCCATTGTGAAACTGCACTTGGATTTAGTGTTATTCCTACAATTCCTCCTGAACCATGTCCATATCGCATGAACGTTGTTTCAACAAACATGTCAGACCACATGCTATTCCATATTCCACGCTTATGCCGCATCACATGCTCACCTTTGAGAAACCGTTCAAACAAATTAGATGGCAAGCGCTCCATCGACCGGAGATAATAGCGTCCATATCGTGCATAATTCACATGGCCTCCAGCAAAGAATACGGTAGCATATGTTTCACTGCTACAAGGTGCAAGGGTCAATCACATTCTCCTTCTGCTCTGACATACAGAAGGATTATAAGACTAGGAGCAATCAGACATTATATCCAGAGCTTGGAAGTTCTACTCTGGTCAGCTATCTTCTGAAGCAAATCCATTACATCTTGCCCATGTTCAGCTCCTACTACCACATTATGCATGAGCTCCTCTATCACCATCCTCAGAGCCCTTATATTCTGCGGTTACGTCTTCCCAGTGAGTATACGTTCTACGCCAGCAAATGCAGCTTTCATGATGTCTTACAGAACACTGTTTGCCATTAACACGCCTATACAGCCCACGAAGCTCATAAGCATGTGCATACCACCTAGTCGTGGAATGAAATTAGTGAACATTTCTGGATAAACGCAAACTATGTTTACCATCACGCGGTATAACTGCTGATCAGATGTAAACACCGTATATACCTGTCCTGTTTCATCAGTAAGTCGTTTTGCTTCCAGCATTGCGGCATCATTGTTGTTGGATCAGAGGGTGTCAAATCAATCAGTGTTATATACACCGCCTTGATGGCGGGCCTTAATGCACGGCCTTGTTCATGCGATATTATGGTGTTAAACCCTCCATATTCTGTGGATAATGGAACTTCAGCAACGTTCTTTAGAAAAATGAAGTCTAGATCACTTGCACGCCTTTGGGAAATGGTTTGCTGCACCAGTACCTCCAACGGTAAGACTGGCATTTCTGTTTTATTAGGACCGGTATAATATTTGAGTGGTACAGCATCAGCGGGTCCAGCTTTCATTTATGCTTCTTCAGTCGAGGGATGGTCTCTTCGCAATCATTGGAAGCTTCATTACTGGACTGCATTTGTGTCAAAAGTAAAGCTAGAGCGTGTGTGGACTGGAGCCCATTTTGTGACGATATATTGGCGTCAAAGTTGTCGGCTATTGCTTGAATGGGTGGAGTGAGCCATCAGAATCAAAAAGTCCACGCAGATGCTTATGTTTTCCAGCAGCTGCTGCAGGAGACGCCTTAAACCTAAGCACTTCATATTATGAGCATGTAATACCAAAGTCATAGAACTGTTCAATAAGGCTTTTTTCTCTCAAAAGTACACCAAGAGAGATGTGAAGGTTTGTTGCTCTGCTGGTGATAACAGAAGTTATAATATTTCCTATCAAAATGGCAGGCAGTGTAGAATCTAATTCTTCAGAAATGTTGCGCATTAATGACATCAGGGTTAAACTTACAGATTGCAATGCAATGCATTTATGTATCCTGGTTTGATAAACCTGCTTGTCGGCTAAAAACAGATCTCGACGTATCATCGTCTTCCTCCTCCACAATTCTAACTAGAACTGAGGCTCTGCTTCGGAGCAAATGTATATTTGCTAGTCCAGTGGCTGACAACACCAAAAGGTCTTTCCCAAAATGTTCAGACAGGGCCTTTACAAGATTTAAACGGCACGGTTTATCACCTCCATTGTCACGGTAGAGATTATCAACTTCTACTGATGTCCAAATGTATGATCTCTCAGAGTTCATGATACACAAAACAAGAATAAATGCAGAGTCACTTTGCTCAGTTTCATTCTTACAATGTGTTGATTTTTCTATTGGTGTTGGCGCGATAAATCTACATCGACCGTCAGTGTGGTAACGTGCATCAACAGCATGCAAATCACTGATAGCCCCCTGTACTCTAATCTGGATTTCTTTGGAACATCTATCCACCATCTGTTAGAACACACTTCTAGAACTACCGCTTTAAATGTTTTCTGACCATAACCCCCCCCCCCCCCCCCGGTGCTGTCCTACAAAGTTTAGATTTACGCCACCGCTTTGAATTTCTAGGGTCTGGCTCTATCTCACATGACTCTCCACAAAATAAGCAATGTTCCAGGAAACTGAAAGTTACTACACTAGAGCTCCTTGTCCGTTTTGAAGGTGATGGTGTACTTAAGGAATTCTCTAGGCATTTACCGTGCCGTTTCAAATGTGTCTGTATATGTGAAGATGAAGTGTATGTTGAGACACACGATCGATGGCACTTAATAGTTAGACTGCAATTTTTATCTAATAGTTCCTGAAGTTAGATGTGTTTCTGATCACAACGTTGTATACTGGACAGGAGGATCGAATTTATTCGAACTGAACCGGCTGAAGTAAGCAGCTTATCAGAAATACCACAATTGAAAAAGCATTCGCTGTCAGTCATAGTTGCTGTATTTTGAAGTCATCTGAAAGAGAATATAATGACAATGTTAAATCAAATTGGGCAAAGTAACTCTTGGTCAAACATACATAAATGATTTAGAAATATTTCGGTTGTCAGACCATGAACCCATAAAGATTACACTCCCAATGGCTTTCTGTGTTATTTAAACCATGACACCCTACTGATTAAGAATCTGGACAGCCTAGCTCAAATTAACTCCTCTATCAAACGCAAATTAATAATCTAGAGAAAAGGAAAACATATTTATAAAAAAACCAGGCCATTCATATCGCTGGCTACTTTTGACAATTAAGCCAGTCGTATCAATGAAACCCTTTTAAACATGCATTTTCTTCTTATAATTCACCCTCGATAAATTGAGAGCTCTCTCCCTTTGTCTGTTGCGGCACCAAAATAACGTTTAATACACATAGGTCGACTCAATGCCACTGAAAATCTACATCTTTGCACCAAAATCATTATTCTAGTTCTAGGAAGTGAAATATAGCTGATTATGAATTTTTGCAGTAATTTTTGGCACGTTTTAAATTAAAAGTTATCTCCCTTTGTGTATGCGACCACCCACACTATTTTTATTGTGCATAATCTCTGACCATGAAAACCTACATTTCGGCACCAAAATCATTATTCTAGGTGTTCAGGAAAGCAAGATATAGCTGATCGATCATGCATTTTGGCGGCCATCTTGGCTGCCATCTTGGATTTTTCAAATTCCTCAAGGGTGCCAGAGGGACATCACGCAGATTCTTAATCAGTAGGGTCTCAAGATTTAAAAACCAAAAAGCCATTGGGAGTCCAACAATTTCAGGTCAGACGTAAAATCCAGGTTTGACAACCAGTCTATAATGGACCTTTCCAGTTTTAGCCAATGCCCGGCCCATCGCAATCTAAGCTGCACCCACACCACGTCCGTACTAGGATCGATCAATCTCTGAACTCCCTGACTATCGATTTCCTGAAAACTATACAGGTAAGCTGTTGAATATTGTGAAATTAATTTGACTGGATGCTGTTGCTGCATATGGCAGCAACGGCGCCCAGTCAAGTTAGTTTCAAAATATTCAACAGCGCGTTTATTAAATAGCAAAGACATACAATTCGTACAACGTGTCGGACTATTAAGCGTTAAAGACGGGCGGTATCGAATCATTCATGACGTCATGATTATGACGTCACCATACACGTCACTTAGTTAATTATGACTTCATATGACGTCAGAAGGTCGATGCATACACTTGAAAAGGTCCATTAAATTTCAATGAAGTTAGTCACAGAGTAATATTAGCTTTATCCCCGTAAACCTTACTGACAAGAAACGACAAACTATCCTTGAGGTAAAGATGATGCTCTTGGAAATTGCTAAATTAAGCTAACTTGAAGCTCTCGCTGCCTATGATAGCAACAGCTTCCAGTCAAATTTTTCACAAAACATTATCTTGTAATTTGTAATACAGAATGTCGGGGGTTAAAGGGTTAAAGCGTTAAACGACCCATCCGTATCGTTGGCTTTATGACAATCATAACATAGCTATCCAGATTGTTTTACTCGGCCATTCAGGATACACGTTGGTGGATGATTTCGACCGATTGTTTTTTGCTGCGACCACCTGCATGAACGAACCAGTATCGTGTGTTCTCAATTACATTTTCACTTTCAATGGACTTATCCGGTTTTCCGGTTTTAGCCATGCTCCGCCCACCTCTAGCTAAGCTCCACCCACACCTCGCTCGTGTTGGGATCGATCGATCTCTGACCACCCTGTCTATCAATTTCCAAAAAACTACACAGGTAAGCTGTTGAACATTTTGAAACTAATTTGACTGGGTGCTGTTGCTGCCTAAGGCAGCAACATCGCCCAGTCAAATTAGTTTCAAAATATTCAACAGCATGTGTATTAAATAGCAAAGAATTACAAAGACATACAATTCGTACAACGTGTCGGACTATGAGATTTGATGACGGTCTATATGGAACTGTTTGTGACCTAATGAGTGTGACGTCATTATACACGCACTGAGCTGATCATAAAATCATACGAGGTCAGATGATGGATGGATGCTCTGGAAAGGGGAATCCTTGCCTTAAATGGGCATAGACATATTTAGCTAACGTTCCGTCCGAACATGGAAGAGATAATCACGTGATCTAGCGATGCTATGGCAAATTTAATAACTGTCAACTTAAACAATATTTAGACCCACTAATTAAGCGCTACCACTTTTAATAAGCCCTGGAATAAATGACGTATTTTCAATATTTACACTATATATGATGTATATACGTGATTTATTTGCGGACTATCAAAAGTGGGATATATCTCACCTACAATGCCCGTCCACCGCTGCCTGCCTGGCTGCCGGTCTGTTCGCCCGTCCGCCCGCCCGCCCACCCGCCAGTCCGCCCGTACCTCAGTCCTACCGTCCGTCTGTCCGTAAGTCCGTTCGCCCATACGCCGGTTAGTCCGTCTTACCGTCCATCTTGCCGTCCATCCGTCCGTCCGTCCGTCCGTCCGTCCGTCTGTCTCTATCTGTCTGTCAACAGTAGTGCCGTCTTTTATTGATAAATTATTAGCATATCAGGCAGATAAGCTTCTGCAGCCAATATTTATTTGGGATATGAATTTAAAACGACTATGTCTTCAAAATCAGAGTTATGGCCCTTGCTATATTTTTGCAATATTGACGTAGAGGAAATAAGTTTGTGGCACGTTTCGTCAGTTATTGAAAGATTGGTATCACCGTTATCAGATATGTTCCATTAAGCAATGGCTATTTACATTCTAAATAGCAAATGGTCACGTCTCCAAAACAGAGTTGTGGCCGTTTGCAACAAGTCTATCTATCGGTCAACGGATTGTATCTAAACTATGTACGATTGCTGCTATTAACAATACATTTTGCGTTGCTGAGAATCGTCTCCACATGTTAAGGAAAAAGAGAAAATTGGAAATACTAATAATTTGTTATTCGTTTATGGATTTGTATGAAATTTGGCGGGTGTGCATATTTGGGGCATATACTACGACCCGTGTATAACGTAGGTCTGCCCTACGTCAGACAGCGTCTGCTCTAGATAATATCAGTCAGCTCTAGATAATATCGGTCAAAGGTCGATGTTCACATTAACAACTAACTAGAAACAGATTTATATCAAACATTGGAAATCAACTGGAGGTGGTAGGGTCACAACCCACATTGCTCCAGGTGTGAAATAAAATGTGGTAACCAAGTACTCGTCATTCTACAAGATTGCTTCGCATGCGATACTTATACGCTGTCTTTATCCAATGGACCGTTCCACTGTATCCGCACACCATATGACTTCATAATCAACGCTCATAGAATGCAGTACTCACGTTCTCGATTTGGCTTTATTCCAAGATTCACCACGCATCTCCTCACGATGGCAAACAACGATATCTTTGTAATCTTCCCCTACATAGATATGACAGCTTCTTTACATATTCTTTCATTTTGTTTTTAGATAGACGTTTTTCTGTATAGGTCTGATTTTGGAATGAATCACTGGCAGCCTTTGTAGAGCACTCTATCGAATTATCTGCATAGTCTGTTAAACTGCCAAATTTGAAGTGAGCTGGATAAACTTAGAGTGAATTAGTCTGGACACAGTCCACAATCACTCGCGTTGAAATCTCTGGTCTTAAAGGGATCAGCAAGACATGCATATGCCATCAGTTAATACACCAAGCAACATGCATACCTGCGATGTCATCTCCAATACAATACTAGACATAACTTAGCGTACTGTGATGGTTCAGTCCGCACGAAACTACTGCTTCTCTCGTTTCTTCTGCTGCTCATAATGGTGCTGGTACCACACCATCTGTTGTTATTCTTTTCAATGTATGTGTTACTATCGGTGTCGCTATTATTGTGGCTACTGCTTTTGTTGTTGTTGGTGTTGTTGGTGTTATTGTTGTTGTTGTTGTTGTCGTTGGTGTTGATGTTGGTGTTGATGATGTTGTTGGTGTTGTTGTTGTTGTTGTTGCTGCTGCTGCTTCTGCTGTTGTTGTTGTTGTTGTTGTTGGTGGTGGTGGTGGTGGTGGTGATGGTGGTTGTGATGGTGTCGTTGGCGTTGTTTTGCTGCTGCTGTTGTTACTGCAGTAGTTGTTGCTGTTTTGTTGTTGTTGTTGTCCTTGTTGTTGTCCTTGTTGTTGTCCTTGTTGTTGTTGTTGTTGTTGTTGGTAGTGGTGGTGGTGGTAGTGGTGGTGGTGGTGGTGGTGGTGGTATCCCGGTTGTTGTTGCTGTTGTTGGTGTTGTTGCTGGTGTTGTTATTGTTGGTATAGGTGGTGGTGGTGGTGGTGGTGGTCGTGGTGGTAGTAGTTATGGTGCTGGTGCGGGTGGTGCTGATGCTTGTGCTGGTGGTTATGGCGGCGGCCGTGGGGGCGGCGGTAGCGGTGGTGGCGGTAGATGGCGGTTGTGTTGTTGTTGTTGTTGTTGTTGTTTGGGGTGGTGGTGGTGGTGGTGGTGGTGGAGGTGGTGGTGGTTTTTCTGCTGTGGTGGTGATGGCGATGGCAGATGCGTCGGCGGTAGTGGCGTCCGCGGCAGTGGTGTAGGTGGTGCTGGTGGTGGTAGTGGCAGCGGCGGCCGCTTCGGCGGTAGCGGTAGTGTTGGCGGCAGAGGGGCGTAGTCGGTGGTGGTGATGGTGGTAGTGGTGGTGGTGCTGGTGGTGCTGGTCGTAGTGCTGGTGCTGGTGACGGTGACGATGATGGTTGTGGTTGTGGTTGTGATAGTGGTAGAGGTAGTGGTGGTTATTATTATTATTATTATTATTATTATTATTATTATTATTATTGTTATTGTCGTCATCGTCGCCGTCGTCGGCGTTTTTGTCGTCGGCGTTGTCGTTGGTGTCGTTGTTGTTGTTGTCGTCGTCGTCGTCGTCATCGTTATTGTTGTTGTTGTTGTTGTTGTTGTTGTTGTTGTTGTCGTTGTTGTCGTTGTTATAGTTGTTATCGTTGTTGTCGTTGTCGCTGTTGTCATTGTTCCCGTCATCGTCGTCTTCGTCGTCGTCGCCGTCGTCGTTGTTGCGGTGGATGATGTTGTTGTTGTTGTTGTTGTTGTCGTTGTTGTTGTTGATGATGTTGAGGCGTGGTGTGGGTGATGGTGATGGGGCTGGTGATTTTTTTTGTTTTTTGTTAATTAATTAATTAATTAATTTCAACAATATATTATATCTGTTACAACTATTGTTGGTCCACAGGTGGCTGTAATGCGGCGCTATCTGTTTCAGGCACTACGCGCTCTATTCATAAATCGCCTCGTACTGAATCAATAACGTACACGCCATATTTATTAGATCAGCTTATTGTGCCCTAATTGCCAGATTTCATTACAATGCGTCAGCCACGTTAGATTAATTAGAGCCCATAGCATTTTTTCTTTACAAAACGCTCTCGGGCAGTACCCTAATAAATAGTTGGCTTTGAGCGCTTTAGCAAGTATTGACATTTCGATAATACGTGATTGCACTCAGGCTGGTATGTTCCAGATTATAGATTACAATTCTGCTTGCGTGATGGCAATGATTCGTGGCAATCGCTATTATGAGCACGCGATGCACGGACTCTAATAAATCCAGCTAATCAAAGGCCTAATTCGGGGAAATCATCTATAATTTAATATGTATATTCGGCTGAATATTTTGAAACTAATATGACTGGAAGCTGTTGCTGCATATAGCAGCACGAGATTCTTGTCAGATTAGTTTAAAATATTCAAAGTTTACCTGTATATTTATTTTTCCAATTGTGATTCTGGTAAGTTCACTCTCAAAGGGTTAAACGTGGCCTTCTCAAGGAGTGACGAAACGGGCACTGAAGCTATGCATCGCATTTAATCCAGGTCAGTTTCTCCTGCCTCGTTCGTTGAGGCAAATGGTAAATTAATGGATGTGTTCTGTCAAGTAGCATTGTCCAACTGACAGACGTCAAAGTCAGAGATCAAGATCAGACGATCACTCGTCAAACGTGTTATTATTAACCCTTTAACACTCTTATCAGTCAGAAAACGTCTTCTGCAGTGGTCTTGAGAAATGTCGACCAAGAGACCATTTTTTTTGGAAAATTGACCACAGGAACGAACGACTGGCTCGATAACCGAGGCAGTCATCCCAGTGGTAAATTTTCAAAAATAGTTTTCACTTGGTCTGCAAATGGACATTTTCTATGAGAAAATGTTCTTGGGAATGGGACCTGGATCAGTGACTCGATAGACGCCAATCAAACCAATAACTTCTTACTACTACACCTCGACGACAGAACAAGCTTATCCGAAAATAGAGGGCGCAATCGCTGACTCAATTATTAGGCCGTTGTGGTGTAATTTTCACCGATTCACACGTAGAAAATTCATAAAATCTTACGACTTCGCGACAGGTATCAGAAGCAAATGAATCACCATTTCAACACACGCAATAAGGGCTACAGCAAATGACGACCATTTTATGCCAGTGAAAATAATATTTAACAGACTCCATTCTGAATGGCGTGATTGGATGGTATTGCGGCTCCAGGACCTTTAGCACTTAAAGTGCAACTACTGTTGCAACGCGTAATACATTCGGATTGCCAACTCATTCTGACCAACGCAGAATCGTGTGCAAATCATGTATCCTATAAAATATCAACTACTATTTGCAACGGCAATATGAACTCGCTAATATCATTCTAAATGCGGATCTCCGATAGAGCTTTTACGCCCATCCCTACATAAGCTCCATCCACGTTTCGCCCGTGTTGGGATCGATCCCCGAACGCCCTGACTGTCAATTCCCAGAAAACCATACAGGTGAGCTGTTGAATCTTTTGAAACTAATTTAACAGGGTGCTGGTGCTGCTGCATATGGCAGCAACAGCATCCAGCCAACGCAACAACAACGCCTAGTAAAATTGGTTTCAGAATATTCAACAGCGTGTTTATTAAATAGTAAACCTACACGCCACTTAGTTAATTATGACGACATATGATTGATAGAGGAAATGGATTCATGAATTACCGGCAACGTATTTTAAATCGGAAACAACTCATCTACAGAACAGCTCAGAGATAACTTAAAATATTTTCTAAACAGTATAAGTGAGTTCTGAGCTGTGCTGCATTTACATATTCACCAGATTGTCACCTAAATAGTACCATCTGTGTTTCTCTATCTCACGCACACGTGGGGCTATGTTCAAATTTATTAGACAAGCATAAAAGAACCGTTTCCTGAACAGATATGACAGGCAGGAACAACTAACTTGGTTGCAACACACACTTAAATCTTTAACCAATCAAATTCTGCAATCAATCAAACGTTTACTAAAATATTAACATATTGAACATAGCTTAAGCATTCAATATTGATGTCAGAGGTCAAATGGCAAAGTTAGTATGAATCTGCTAAATAGGCATACGTTATACGCAAATCTGAACTGGTAAATTGGATATCCAAATAGGCGGACCAATATTTACAACGTGCATAGCATCGGGACAATATAACCCAGTATTGGCCCGTTAACCGGCATTATCGGATATCTTCGCCCAGCGACACAAACCCATTACAACGGCATACAACAGCAGCTCTCTATAGCAAACATAACATGGACGATGCACTCGTGGTCATTAAACCAGATGGTGATTTAATACGACTCGGTTGACACACGAAATCACCATTGGTCAACTATAAGTCGGTTGACATAACTTTTGGGATCGTGTGATGATGTTTATTCAAGATATGGTGTACTTTGATTGCTAAACTCTGATTTAACAACTTCTCGCATCGTGCCATTTATGCCTGTTTATCTGTGTACATTTTAGTAGCTGCTTAGTAACACGTTTTAGTAATTGAAGTATCTAACTAAGTTTTACTTCTTTTAAACAAATACAGTTACCACTCCGTCCTCGTGTAAGGGGTGAATAAGTTGGTGCTCTATTCTGCTCTCATTGTCTATGTAATAATACTATATTTATGATTCCTTTGCAGTGGCCGCGTGATGTTAGCATGGCCTTCACAGATTTAAAGCAATAAAGAGAACTTGAACTTGAACAGACATGATGAACCACACAGATCTATCTACCATCCCATCTAAAGACAATGAGACATTCATAAGCATACCTCAACACGCCGGCAGCGAATTAGTGGATTTCTACGTCACACCTTTCGTTTACGCTATGGGCTTTCCTGGCAATATATTATCATTCCTCATTTGGAGTCAACGACGCATGCGTCAGTCATCTGGATGCTACTTAGCAACTCTTGCCATGGCTGACTTATTGTTCTTAGTGTTGCACATACTTCTCGAGGCGTACAATGTATGGGGTGTCCCCGTTCTCGACACTCCTGTCCTTTGCGAAGCATTTCCAATCATATTCCTAGCGTGTCAGTATCTGTCGCCACTACTTGTGCTTGGATTTACCATTGAGAGATACGTGTCGATTTGCCATCCTTTCCAACGCGAGAAATTCTGCTCAACCAGACGGGCCATTCGGGTGATACTTGGGTTAATATGCCTAGCGTTTGCTCTGTGCGCTATCCAAGGATACTTCTATACATATAACAGAGAATTAGGAACATGTGATGTGCGCGAATCCGTGACAGTAAACGACACAGCATCCCTGTGGTCAATATGGACGTGGGTTACGGAAATGTTGATCTTCTTTGTGGTGCCTTTGTGTGTTCTGACGTTTAACCTTATGGTTATCAAAGAAGCTAAGCGGCTGTCACGTGATGAAATGGTGCGGTTAAATACACAGCAGCGTAAGTCTTCAGCAACGACTGTCACGTTAATGGCGGTGTCGTTCTACCTCATAGGCACCACCCTTCCGGTTACTATCACGTATGCGCTGTCAATCACAATCCCACAAGGTGATGCAAGCTTAACAGATGAGCAAATTGCAGTGGATCCAACATGGCAACGCTACCTGAAATATTCATTAGCGAAAATTATCATCCGTGAAATCGGTATTACGCATTATGCTTGTAACTTTATCATCTATTGTATAACTGGGAAAATATTCAGAGCCGAATTGGCTAAACTGATAGGTAAGCTTGTTTGCTGTTTCCGGGATTCTACATTCACGGATTACAAGAGTATTAAGAACTGCGTGGGGCAGAGAAAAAGGAATAGTCGTGTTACACTCGACCCCGCTACGTCGAGTAAGAAAACTGGAACAACATCATCAACATATGTTGTAAACTGATTACCTCCTTTGAGCAGATACGTTTCTAGAGTGATCTATTTCTAGCCGTGGCCAGACAATGATTAGCTAAGCACCGCACCCTTTCTACCGGCATTTGAATATATTTTTCATTTTGAACCATGAAGTTTCAGAATCACAATTTCAATGTAACTGTACATGTTAGCTGGCATTCAAATTAGTTTCAGAATATTTAACTGCATGTTTATTAAATTATAAATTCCCGGAAGGCATACGATACAGACACGTTGGTACCCATGCCATTTGATTGTAGAGTCAGCTAACAAGTGACGTATTTTGATTGCGATGCCAGATACTTGAGTGGCACATCGCATCCCTCCATTCTAGATATGGTTCATGCCACATCTGCAATGAATGCGCTATCAGCAGTGATTGGTTAGGGATCTTGAGCAACTTTACAGATCAGACCTGCATATCCAGTAAGAATATGCAAAATAATGGTTAATGCATTTAAACATTAACTGTACATATGGGGTGGGGTGGGGGTGGGGTGTCTGACTGGTAACAAATTAACGCATTTCAGTTTTCATTGATTAGTTAAATGCATAGCACCAACAGGTTCAAGTCAAATTAATTGAAAATATTCGATAGATTTCCCATGCAGTTGTCTTGAACGCAATACATTACGATTCTAAAGGCTAGATGTTAAAGTAAGATTTCCTACTTTGACAGCATGACAAGTATTTGGAAATACGATATGTCGTTTATGTAGGCCATATTCTATCTTCTGAATAGTAGTATTTCATGAAACCATGGACATCGTGTATCCAAAAGTTGCTTTATCCGGTAATTGACTTGGTTTGATTACATCCAAATCGGTGCTTGAAGATGAGTCGCATATGGCAGTCTGAAGTGTTTATGGGATGTAGTGGCAATTCACCTTTCCCGTTTTAGCTATGCCCAGCCCATATCTAGCTAGGCTGCACCCACACATCGCTCGCGCTCAATCGATCCATTCACACTTTGAATTGCAATTTCCAGAAAACTATACAGGTAAGCTGTTGAATCTTTTGAAACTACTTTGCCTGGGTGTGTTGCTGCCTAATCGTTTAAGACGAACTATATCGAGGCATTCATACTGTTATTGATCATGGCGTCATCCTACACGTCTCGCATTTGATAATGACGTCATGTACTGGATGGATAGACTGGAAAGGTCCATCATTCAGATATTCCTAGCGCACTTGCTAAAGATGTGCTGAATTAAAAAAAATGTATTAGTTCGTTTAATTATGTCAGCCCCCCCCCCCCCCCACGTACGCGGCCACATAGATGCTGCTATTATAAATCTCCAAATGGCCATTGTGTGCAACACGGGCTTCCATTTCTAGCTATGTTCCACCTATTTCCATCAAAACTCTGCGTACCTCTTACCCGTATCGGAATCTATTTGAAACTTTGAAACATAAATTCTCAGAACCTAAATTTCAAGGTAACTATACAGGTAAGCACTAATCTGTTGAATATTTCGATGCTAATTTGAATGGGGACTGCTTCAGCAACGGCTACCAGTCGAATTACATTTCAAAATATTCAACAAAATGTGTATTAAATTATAATCTTTTCAAAGGAATACAATTCGCACAATTTTATAATGGAGTTTTCAATTTTCGTGCCGTAGCTACGTCACTATGATTGTGACGTCAGCTAATATTTGACTATTGTTTTATCAGATACCTTAGTAGCATGTCGGATAAATCTATTGTTTCTATGACCCGCACATTGTCAGATTTCGCAAACATGAATCTTCAGATGATGATTTCTTTGGCTGAAACAAGTCTTCAGCACCAAGCAAGGTTATCGCCCTTTCATTAGCTCTTCAGGATTTGAAGACTGCAAAGTTGTATGGTTGATTGGAACTAATTCGACTGGGTGATGTTGCTGGCAGCAACAGCGTCCAATCAGATTAGTTTCAGAATATTCAACGGCATGTGTATTAAATAGCAAAGACATACAATTCGTCGGACTATTAAGCATTTAAGATGGACTGAATCAATTCATCTATGACGTAATGACTATGACGTCACCATACATGTGACGTACTTCACTATGATGTCATATGACGTCATATGGTGGATGGATAAATTGGAAAGGTCCATTATCTTAAAAATATTATACGCTAGGCCTACGTTTTAGTTTGCGTTAGAAACATGTTAAGTTCTCTCTCAGCGGCAATAATTGTTGTTGAGAAAAATGGTTCACAGCAAAGTTGTGCCGCGGAAGTTTAATCTAGTAAATTCGGAACTTTTGATTGAAAAAATATGGGAGAGATGAAACTTGGTAAATACCTTCCTCTGGCTATTAGGAACAGTATACTAAAGGTTCCTGAGTTGCATGCGGAGTATGATTACTGTATTCCGCGGCTGTAGTAGTAGAAACATCCTACAGCTGCAATTAGCTGTACGATGTTTCTACTATTACGGCCGCGGAATAAAGTAATCGTATATACTTCGTTATGAAGCTTCCGGACATCTGTGAATTCTCAATTATTTTCAGAAAGTAAGACATTTTACAAGAAGACGGGAAAAATACAGAAAATTGTGTCGCCAACTGCCAGAAGACATAATCATTTCAATTTTCTTTCAATTTCTGACATTAATAGTCATATTGAATATAATAATACATATACTTGGGTAATTTTTGAAATTGTTTAATTAGCTAAAAATGAAAAACGCATTTTAAACTATTGGAACTTAATAAATATCTAAATCAAACCCGTTGGGTGAACCGACAGAGGTGCCTATACAAGAGTGATAGATCATAGAAACGTTTCATTTCCCCCTGAAAATTTGAGATATTCCGGGTGACTGCTGACGAATACAGGATTCAGCACAACTATCGATGCTGATGAACTGTGTTTGTTGTGCGAAAAGAAACTGTCAGAATGAGCCACAGTGGCAGTGACTGTGGCAAGTGGTCTGAATAAGATAATTAACAGCAGCATACAGCGAAAAGATGCAAATTTAAGGAAGTTTGGAAGGACTAACATGATGGCCTACAGAAAGACATATACTCGAGATTCTAGCATCGTATCTGTGACTGGCCAATTCCCAACAAAAAAGTTAAAACGCTCACATCATCACTACTGCTATTCGACAGTATGCTGCATTGTTTATATTGTGGTGATGAATGTCAGAAAGCTGTTGACAAAAACAGACCTCTGGACATACAGGGTGTATAGGAAGTCAGAAGTATATCATGTAAGCGGTCAATTTTGTATGCGTCATTCGAGCGTATTGGTCAGTAGGGACTGATTGTTTAGACCGGGTTAGACAATGGTATTGATTTAGTTGTCGCTGAAGGCAAATATCACCGCAACTGCTTTAAGAAATTATGTAAAACCGCACCCGGTTGTAAGCGTGGTCGTCTAGACGATGGTAAAATTGCTGTAGCATTTGAACAACCGGGGTTTTTTCTAAAGGAATATCATCACGCTTTGTATGCAAAAGCTGTAGACATTGATGGTGAACAGTCATCAGTAGTCGGATGGCCATGTGGATTTCATCTGTTCATGTCTATTTATCGCAACTGAATCTCTTGATAAGATGCTGACAGATCATTTCTGTGCTAGGGCATTGCGCGCGCATTACCTGACCCAGGCGACATTAGTTGTCGTTCTCTTAAATAAAATTGAAATAGATGCAGATTCTCGTGAACAACTTGGTTCTCTGTATGTAACTGTCAAGATCGAAACCAACCCGTCGGAAGACGTCGCGAACAATGCACTTCTGACCATGATCAATGAACAGCTAGTCAACGTCGGGGTGGTACCGGTAGTAATTCTGAAAACCAAATACTGATGAACACGCGTACGCTGCGTTAAGCGAAGTCCAATGTGGAGACCGCGCTGAGCATGCGCACTGCGAAGTCTGACGATGATTATGATTAAGAGGGTGCAAATGAAGAAGTATTTCCAGACTTACAAGAGAATGAAGAGGAGGACATATTGCTAATGGATGTGCCAAATTTCTTGATTCTGTGTTCTTCCACTGTATAAATATCCGGCAGATAAACAAAGAGATAAACATACATATAGACAGACATACGGCATTGTTCCCAAACACGCACAGGGGCCTTTGAAAGCGTTGAGTAACCGTGTCTTATGAAAAAATCGCTCTCTGTGTGGATCATTCGAGAGGGTCTGCTTTTGATTACGACCCGTAAAGAATTATATTGAATGGTAAAACTAGAAACGGTGCCTTTTGACAGCGACGACGTCGTTTCCGGTATAACTTCTAACGCTCACATGTGACATGTTATGTTGGGACTTTTAGTAAGACGTTTTAGAGGGTCCAGTGTCCACCCCCCCCCCCTCCTCCCCCTCCCCCACACCCCACCCCAAGTTTCATCTCCCCCTTTAATTTGTGCGATGTTTGGCTAAACAGTCCCTCTTTTACTGGACTAATAGTAATAGGTTTCCCTTGCAATAGGCCTATTAAATATATCAATTAATAATCACTATATAGGCCTATTGTTTGTTGTTTGCCCCATGGAAAGTTACTAGTCGCTACTTATTTGAGACGCGCTATTCGCTATAGATATGCATAGAATGATATGTAACTGCGTCATTTGGAAACATTGGATGCATTCGACTGGGGAGCTATGCCGAACGATAGTCTACGATTTTCCCGACAAACGCACCATTTTCGCATAATATTGTACGAAAACTGTCCATTCTTTGCCTGTCGTACGTTTCCATACAAGTAGATTTCGAGATTGTGAAATCTAGCTGGGTTGGTCGGGATAAATACATAAGACATAGTACTGTCTCCTGAGATGTCGGCATAACTGAATTCGGCATAGTGACGTTGTATACCATATTGATAATGTGTATACCACATGGCCATTCCTGTCACAGCAAATATTGTGTAGGCATAGCCGTATTGTTCACGGTCTTCCAGCACATGATATGTAATCTCGTTGGCACACGAACTTGCGCTCTCTCTCTGTGGCAGTATCTGACTAACTCTCTCTCTCTCTCTCTCTCTCTCTCTCTCTCTCTCTCTCTCTCTCTCTCTCTCTCTCTCTCGCCTTCCCCTCTCTCTCTCTCCGGACATGCCGGTAAATCATCCTGGACGTCTCTTCTGTTTCAAGGAACCTCGCTCATCTCTACCGAACACGGTAGTTATCCATCTTGCGGTTGTTCATAAGTCGGTCGTCATAGACCGGTGTTAGAGTATATATTCATCACCGCTTCGCCTAAGAAAATCGACCAACACCATCCGTTAACCGACACGATTTGTTTTGTGAGAAAGATAACGCTGTTGACATCTTATTCGAATTCCATGATCTCGTTCAGCAAGAATCAATACAACATGCTTAAACACTGCACATCAAGTTGCCTTTTATTTCCTATCGTAAGCAGATTTACGGTCCCAAAGACAGCTTTCATTTCCTTGCAACACGGCTTACTTCCGCAAAGCCGATCATTTAGCCCTTGTCCTGCGACCTGTAGTTCTTAGAAAAGATGATTGTTCCAGTTGTATGATCCCACATGTATAATTATCTGTCTCGGTGTGACAGAGTATCATAAAATCTACACTATGATTAATGAAGGATTCCAGTTTCTCAATTATGACATCATAATAAACAAGGTTGCGTGTAGGCTGACGGTATAATATATTACTAACTCAACGCAACAGCGCCCAGTGAAATTAGTTCCAAAATAGTCAACAGCTTCCCTGTAAAGTTTTCTAGAAATTGAGAGGCAGAGAGTGCAGGGGTCGAGCAAGGATTGATCGATCCCAACACGGGTGAGGTATGCGTAGAGTTTAGCTAAAGATGGGTGTGGCATAGCTAAAGCTCTATTTATTCATTATTTGCATATTACAGACCAGAAACGACGCCTTCTCTTTAGGTAAGCAACATGTTTCAGTCGAATGAGCTTCAAAATATTGAAAAGCTTTCCTGTATATGTCTCTTGAAATTACGACATTGACATTTAAAGCGAGAAAGAGTTAAATAAATCAATGCAAATACTTAGTTTTTTATAACTATGACTAAAGCTGCAATCCAAATATGACATTCCATGCGCATACACACTCTGGAGACCGGAGCGTGACACGCTACATCAATGAATCATGATTGATGCTTTAATTACTTAAGATGGCTGTCCATCTACCGATTCTTTTAAGGCCGATTTTATTTTGCCGGTCGGCTACATATGAGTGTAACCTTGTTGTCTCGCCGACTGGCACGTGACAGCCCAACTACCGATATGCTGCATATATCACCAGATTGTCCCGGATATTTTGTTAATTTCTGGTCTAAATCTGCTTGCCCAGGTGTTGTTAACCTGCCCCTTAAGGTGGAGATGGCACGTGGCAGTCCTGAGTTGTAGCTCACTTTAACGCATCAAGAGAGCTTACGCTGAGAGGATTTCAAGACGCCAACCACGATCCGGATAAAGGGATAAAGGACACGGATCCAGATCGGATCAAATTCTTGATCTATTAATATCGCGGAATCTACTGATATAATGTTACTCAAATCTTAAGACAAGAAAAGGCGTGATAGTATATTAAGATTTCACAGCATTGATCAAGACCGAAAATGACAGTCGGTGGAATGCATGGCTTGGCAGGAGAGGGCTTGTTAGGGGGATTTGAAATGTTGTTCAGTGAGATACGTGCAGAGGACGAGCCTTCTTTCATTAATTTACGGAAGTTATCATCTGGACTAACTGATGAATTTGTGTCAAGTACCAGCACTACATAAAATATCAGAACATGGTATTGAGGAAGGTCATAGCCTCTGGGCTGAGATTGGCAGTGGCAATTGCAACATATAGGATCATGTCTTGTGTATTGTTGTCTATGTATATGTGGCACCCGCTCAGAGGTATAATTCTGGAATTAGAACTTACTTTACGGCAAGCCGGATATCCAGGGTTGTTAATACACCCACTTACATGAGAAAAAGTATATACCAGGATTGTGGCTTACTATGAGCTAGAATTCTGCGTAGATCCCTATAATCGCGCACGCACGCGCATGCGCACGCTCAGACACGCACGCACACACGCACGCACGCACGCACACACACACACACACACACACACACACACACAGGTACAGTGAGTAAAAGGAATATATGTTTTACGAATAGACGTAAACTTTATTTTAATTAGATGACGTCATGAACCCGGACACCACATAGCTGAAGATGCTCAGGTGATATAGTTGGAACTGTTCAGTAAAAGAGTCAGTCTGTGCTCTTTTATAAGCTCCTACCGAAGTGGTTGATTTCAGCAGGGTAGAGTTTAAATATGCCCATAATGGTAGTGACATGGAAGGGTGGAGCAGATTCCCGAATATGGACTCGTACTGATGTAACCAGTGTACTAAGTTTGAATTATGCCCATACCTGTACTGATGCAGAATGATATAATGGATAGTACTGTCCCATGATTGCGAGCTAGTATTCACACATTCGCGCAGTCAACCCGCTGTATATAACTGGAGCTAAATTATACACGACTCTGTAAAACGATGCCTGAGGTTTTACATCACAAGGTCGCGAACGAGCTGCACTTCTACCGATCAACCGCCGAGTGACGAATGAACATGCAGGAGGGAACCTACAACATATGTTAATAGCGGGATATATTTCTAGCTAAGCACAGCCCATTTCTAACTAATCACAGCCCATTTCTAGCTAAGTACAGCCCATTTCTAGCTAAGAACAGCCCATTTCTAACTAATCCCAGCGCCTTTCTAGCTAAGCTTTAGCATGTCCCGCCAATTTCTAGTATGTCCCACCGCGTTCTAGCTATGTTCCGCCCATCTCTAACCATCTCCCGTCACGTTCTAGATAAAGGCAGCCTATTTCTAGCTATCCTCCGCCAATCTATAGCTACGCTCGACCCACGATTAGCCCACGCTGGGATCGATCGCACCCTGAATAGTTTTAAACTAATTTGTCTGGGTGCTGTTGTTAGCTTTGGCAGCAACATCGCTCGGTCAAAATAATATCAAACATTTCAACAGAATGTTTATTAAATTGCACATTCGTCAGATGCACACAATTCGTAAACCTAACGGACTATTCCATATTCTTGACGGAGTATTTTTGTTCAACTATGATTTTGACGCCAC
This sequence comes from Chaetoderma sp. LZ-2023a, assembly GCA_034401795.1. Taxonomy (NCBI): domain Eukaryota; kingdom Metazoa; phylum Mollusca; class Caudofoveata; order Chaetodermatida; family Chaetodermatidae; genus Chaetoderma; species Chaetoderma sp. LZ-2023a. Next base: position 66,584,370 of record CM067360.1, read on the forward strand.
CCTGCACGTGCTATAATAGACTATGACATCATATACTTGATCTACAGCTCGGATGCATTCATTTGCCACGTCGGATCACGGAATGGAATAGTCGCATGCCATGAGGTTCATCCATTGCACAACCGGTTTTACATGTTTGAAGTTCTTCAGGTAGAGGAAGGAATCGAACCTATGCCCTTTGGTTTACCGGTCGACATCATAACCAGAGGATCCTGAGCTCGCATGGTGTGCGTGCGTGAGGATGGGCGGGCGGCCGTGAGGGCGTGCGTACGTATGGCTGATAGAGCGTATGTAGACAGTTGCCGAACTAGCCGTTATTACGCGTACATATGATACACATCATTAGCCTTGACGAAATCCCACAGAGAGTGTGACTTTTCCTGCGGTTTTACCAATTTATTATAGGTAATTTTGTAGAATTACAAAATACTCCAGCCTAAAAACATCACATAGTAGCAAACACTCCAATACCAGGTATGAACATAACAAACATATGCTGGTACGTCATAGAACACTAACATAATACTCTTTCACACACTATTAATCAATCGTAGTCCTTCTACCAAAACCTACACCATATAGAATAACATGCATTTAGCTTTTCTCCTAATTAGTTAATATAATGGCGTATACAAAAGCACACCTATTTAAAGCAGTAGAATATAGTTACATGTATGTACGAAAGCCAAGATGGCTCATTGGAAATTCAAAATTCAAAACACGACATCGAAATTCAAAACTCCTCTTCGAAATTTAAATCTTAATTCAGCCAGTCAGATCTTACATTTTGGGCATGCTGAAACAATCCTGCAAGCTTGCTGACGAGTTCTGTTATGAAGCAAAAGGAGAAACGTTTACTTTCTTCTTGAGAAAAAATGTGATGTTATTGCTTATTGCTTATGTGTATATGGCCCATAATGCATACCATGGTAATTGTCAACATGTACTCCAAACGGATTGGCTGTACACCGCACATGCGTGCTAATATACCTATCACCTATGTGAATTAGAATTGGGAATTTAAGCATCGTTAAGTTATCACTGCATTTCAGTATTGGCGTATTTAATTCTCACTCGGTTTTTGCCAACATCAAGGATAATTGCATAATGTAAATTTTATAGAAGGTGCTAAAACGGAACACTATAGAAGCAATTTTACTATACATGCTTCCAAATGTGACAGCAAAGATGCGATATTGTCCTAGATTAATTAGGGATGGTCTGACCGATATGGCATGGTAGTAAATGGAGTAAGAACAAGACTGAAATTCTGGAGCTTTTGCCTAAGTCATTGTGGGTTTTTATGACCATATATGAGCATGTATGCTGCGCATATTTTGAAATGCTACCAAAACACCCATAACTACCGCACCAATACACCTAGCTAGAGCAATATACACCTATTGTTACTCCTACCAATAGCTATGCCCTACATATAGACGAATTGCTACTATATCAATGCACCCACCGATACCATACCGTACCTTTGGTTAGAACCACACATATATCCCCATGTCTATCTATACTATTAGACCCATAGCCGCATGTACCATACAATCCTCACTACCATACCAATACACCGCCACTACCCATACCAATACACCCACCACTATCCTAGCCTAGCCTATTAGCATAGCCTAGCGGCTTACTAACGTAGGCTACTTGGCTAGCCTACTAGCATAGTCTGCTAGCATAGCCTACGGGCATAGTCTAATAGAATAGCATTTCCTACTATTGTAGCATAACCTAGTCAACTAGCTGACTTCATAGCCTACCATAGCCACCCTGCATAGCCTGGCCGCATAGCCTGGCATACTGGCATAGCCTACTGGTCTAGCATAGTAGGCTACACTACCAGAGTTATGGTCTCGTGAATTATCATATTCTACACACATAACCTACTGGCCTAGGCTAACCCACTTCTAGTCTCTCATACTGGGCTAGCATACCAGCCTAGCCTGCTAGCCTATCCAGCTAAGCGAATGGAGTCACATACTATCGCACTGACTTAGCCTACTAGACTAACATAGGCTGAGTTAGCTTACTGGCCCACTCTACGATCCTTGTCTGCTATCGTCGGATTCTAGTGTGTGCCTATACCTAGTCTAACCAACTAACTTACTAAATTATCCTACTGGCAGAATCTACTCATAAACTGGTATAATGTACTGGCCGAACCTGACGACATAGCCTTGGCTACTGGGTTAAACTAGCAACCTGGCCTACTGACTTCACCTTCTAACCTACTGCTATTTCACACAGGTCTGGCCTATATACCTATAACTTGGACATAGCTTACCAGCCTAGCCTGCTAGCCTATCCAGCTAAGCGAATGGAGTCACATACTATCGCACTGGCTTAGCCTACTAGACTAACCTAGGCTGGGTTAACTTACTGGCCTACTCTACGATCCTCGTCTGCTAACGTCGGATTCTATCTTATGCCTATGCCTAGTCTAACCAACTAACCTACTAAATTATCCTACTGGCAGAATCTACTCGTCAACTGGTATAATCTACTGGCCGAAACTAATAACATAGCCTTGGCTACTGGGCTATACTAGCAAACTGTCCTACTGGCTTCGCCTACTAACCTACTGCTATTTCACACAGATCTAACCTATATATCTATAACTTGCATAGTAATTACGGTGCTCCAAATAGAGGGGCCTTCGGTTTTTTATGTCAAATAAAGATGTTTACAATTTATGTCTGATCAGTCGTACCAATCATGATATCCATACCCACAGCCCATAGAGATAACACAAGCGTACTGGCACAATATACATGATTGGCATTTGGGCATGGTAGTAGTTCGGTAGTGTACGTTATTGGTATGGTTATCTGTCTGGACATAGATATAGTAGCTATACGTTTGATGAAGATAGGGTGCAGGGGAAACTATTGTGTCAGGTGGTGATGGGTTTATGGCAGTTATTGGACTAGCGGTATTGATATATACACGTTTAGTTACAGCTGTGGTATCTATGTGGGTAATGGTAGTACTGGGAAAGAGCTGCTATAGTGTGATAGAGTAGATGTGAGGATATGATGGAGTAGCTAACACTAACCATACCCTGCACCAATAGTTACCAATAGCGCAAATGCTACCAAGACTATTGCCAGCATGGCTAACCCTACCAGTCTCATAGCTAACAGTAATCTTTCCCCCCATAGCTACAACTACACACACATAAATGGATGTCGATACCATGCACGCAAAGTTATCCCTTCCAATACACTATAACAACCTAACCATACACACATAGCTATATGGGTAAATATTTGCTAAACTTATCTACAAATTAAAATGTTACATATATGCACCATTGATGCAAATATTACCCTAGTACATATCTACCCATGACCATAACTCTATGGCTTCCCCAATACAAAAACTTAAACGGCTACATATCAACCATAGGATGTAAGTACATACTTATACCAACCAAATACTTAATTATGCAGCCAACACAAATACATATATGCACCACCCCACCAAACCGAAGTACGCACCAATCCCATGTATCCTAACTCGCGCGCACGCACATCCACGTACGCAAGCATGCACACATGCACACCCATGCATACACACGCACAGAGGCACTCACGTATGCAGGCATGCATGCCCATTCTAGTAATGTACCAATCCATCCGGCCGCTCATATTACCATTCAGCCACACATAGTACACAACCACTCATCCATTCTATCGTCACCCATATACATATGCACCTATTCAATATAGTCACCATAATACCTAGCTACTCACATACTCCGAGCATACCTACAGAGTAAGGGGAAGGGCAATGCAGGGCCAGACGATGGGGGAGGTGGTTCTAGATGGTGGGGCATGTTCCAGGGTGGGCTGAGTGGATGATAGGCTAGAGCAAGCTACTATGCTAGATCAGTATGCTAATAGGCTAAGACATGTTAGTACGATATACCTGGGCAGTACGCTAGGCCAGTAGGCGCGTCCAAGCCATTATGATAGACCAGAAGGTCAGAGGAATCTAGTATACTAGGCCAGTAGGCTAAGCTATTCGTGTAATAGGCCAATAGGCCAGACCGAGCTGCTACGCTAGGAGAGTATTGGTGTATGTTAGACAACTAAGTTATGCTGGTATGTAGGCCAGTCGGCCAGGTCAGGTGAGTAGGAGATGCAGGTACGTTAGATCAGCGCGCCAGGCCCATTAGGCTAGGCGACAGATGGCTAGCAGCATATACCAGTAGATGGTTAGGCCAATAGCTTAGTAGGTAGGGCCAGTAAGTTTGTAATGTCGGCTAATAAACTAGACCAGTAGGCTAGACTAGTAAGTGGAGGCTATCCAAAGTGCTAGCAGGCTAGTAGGTTATCTGGCTAGTATGCTAGGCTAGTAAAGAAACCTTTTATGCTAGGCTATGCTAGCAGCCTAGGCCAATTAGTTAGCATGCGAGGCCACTCATGTATTAGGCAAGGCCATGAGGATATGTTAGTAGGTGAGACCAATATGCTAATCCAGTAGGCTAGGAAGTAGTATGCCAGAATGCTAGGCTTATAGAATTGGCCAATTGTCTAGGTTAGTAGAATATAGTAGTTGACTAGGCCAGTAGGTTAATATGTTAGACTATTAGGCCAGTAGATTAACATAGTAGACTAGACTAGTATGTTAGGTTAGTAGGCTAGGCCAGTAGGCCAGACCGGGCTTCGATTCCTAGCCAATTGTCAAGAATGTTAGACCTGTAGCTTAGTCAACCTAGTAGGTGGGCCAGTATGGCATGGCAGGCTAGTATCGTAAGCCATCAAGTAAGCTGGGCAGCCTAGGATAGTAGGCTATGCAGGTGGGTAAGGGGAGTTATGAGCATACAAGTAGGTACGGGATAATAGCAGTCGGTGTATGTGTAGAGGTAGCACCTTTTAATGTATAAGACTGTTTGTAATTGGTTGATTTAAGTTTTTAATTTCGAAGTCGAGTTTTTAATTTCGAAGTCGAGTTTTGAAATTTTGGATTTTGTATTTCGAAGGAGCTTCTGGGCTTTCGTATTTATGCTGTATTTTATCATTTCATACTGCTCGTACAGGTAGTTACTTTATGAAAACAGCAAGCCCTCTCTGCTACACGTTAGTTTTTCTATGCACACTACACCTTTATTTGGCAGTGATTCAGACCAAAAGCATCAAATTTGATGTCATGTTTATTCTGTAACTGAGAAAACAAACAATAATTCAATGTCGTATTAGCGTGTGTCCCAACAAACTAGCTCTCCCATGTGAATCGATTCTAAAACACGTATCTAATATCTTGCCTCAAAAGTACATTAGTTTTGACTACCCTGTATAATTTATAAGTAGATCTAAATGTTGATAGAATGTAACCCAATTAATACCATGTCTTTTGAATAGATTTTCTTTATTTGCCCATGTAGAAGGAGAGGCAATGACCAATGCAATTGCAGACATTTTACACGTACAACCAGGAAACACATTCACGATCTAGGAATGCAACTCTCAATACCCGCATATTTCCCATGATACTATCAGACGTCTTGGAAATAGAGGGGCTGGTTCGAATTTCGTTAGCGTTCTAAAGATCAATATGCAGTCCTAAAGGAGGCGTCTAGTTTTAGTTATGCGCCGCCTATCTCTAGCAAAGCTCCACCCAAGCTCTACCCATGCTTCATCCCTGTTGGGATCGATCGATATCTGCACTCTCCAAATCTCAATTTCTACAAAACTATACAGGCAAGCTGGTGATTATTTTGAAACTAATTTGACTGTGTACCGTTGCTGCCTGTGCCAACAACAGTCTCCAGTCAAATGAGTTTCGAAATATAGAACAGCATGTTTATTGAATAGTAACGACATACAATTCGTACAACAACTGTTAGTCCTTCAGCAATTAAGCGTGATGGATGATCGTAGCTACGGCATACGTAATTCATGAATCCATTTCCTCACTCTATCATAAAAATTATGACGTCAAAATCAACTACGTGACGTGTATGCTGACATCATAATCACGGCGTCGTGAGTGATTCGATTAAGCCCGTCTTTAGCTTTACGAATTGTAAGTTTTTGTTATTTATGAGACATGTTTTTTAATATTTTGAAACTAATTTAAATGGGCGCTGTTGCTGCCATGGGCAGCAATAGCACTCTCAAATTAGTTTCAAAATTTTCTACATCTTCCCTGAATAGTTTTATGGAAATTGATAGTCATGAAGTCGAAGATCGATCGATCCCAACACGAGCGATCTATAGGTGGAGCTTAGATAGCGATTGGCGGGGCATAGCTAAAACTGGAAGGGCCATAGATTATGCTGTCACCCTACACGTGACGTAGTTGACTATGACGTCATATGATTGTCTGAGAAACTGGAACCCTAGTTATTATCCTCTATACCTCTATTAATTGGTCACTCTCACGTTGAAATGCCTTTGCCACATGACTCCGCTTGCAGTCCCTGTCAAATTGGCATCATTGAAACGATATTGAAGTAAGTTTCTCGTGTCAGCTGCAGCTGTAGTCCACGTCTGGCAATACAGATCACCATGTCCAGCTTATTTACAATCCATTTGTAGTTCGAAACTCCTTTTCTACAATGCCGTTTATTACCTCACTTACGTCCTCGCGTCCTCTGTCCCAGTCCCGTAATCTCTACACACCTCCCTCACCGGATTCTAAGCCCTTCAAGTATTTAATTGGCCGATGACGTGTCATCGCAAATAGCACGTTCACCACCTTTTAACTTTTGATCCCCGCATCCCAACCCCCCCCCCCCCTATTCTCTAACTACAACCAACCCCCGGGGATGGAGCCAACTGTAAACGGTTGCTTGCACTCCACAATCATATGGGTACCTCACGCACCAAATTTACAATCAATTTCATGACCTTTTGACCACATTCCCACCCACCAAGTCACACACCTCACCCCCTGAAGGTTGGGGAAACTGTAAATCTACTCATCCACTCTACATTGGTATGGATAAATTGCATACCAAATTTGGTTCAATTCCGTCCAATAGTTTTGGAGGAGTTGCATTACAATTAATTTCTTGACATTTTGACGTACATCTCCCAGACATACGGGGGTGGGTAACATTTAAATGTGTTTATGCAGTCCACATTCACATGAGGACCTCACATAACAAATATGATTGAATTGTGTCAAACAGTTTCGTAGGAGTTGCGTTACAATAAACTTCCGCACGTTAAAATTTGACCTTTTTACCCTTCCCCCCCCCCCACCCGCTGGCACCGGAGTTAAATGCGCATGGCCTCTTGCACTCCTCCGCGATCATATGGATAACTTACAAATCAAATTTTGTTGAATTCTTTCTACTGATTTCGGCGGAGTTGCTTTTCAATCGATTTGATATTTTGAGCGAGAGAGAGAGTGAGAGAGAGCGAGGGGGGGGGGGGGGAGGGGGAGACAGAGTGAGAGAGCGAAGGAGAGAGAGATAGAGAGAGAGAGAAAGAGAGAGATGGAGAGAGACAGAGATAATTAGTGCGAGAGAGAGAGAGAGCGAGAGAGAGAGAGAGAAAGAGAGAGAGAGAGAGAGAGGAACAGAGGTGGGGGCGAGAAGGTGAGAGAGAGGGAGAGAGAGAGATAGTGTGGGGAAGCGAGCGAGAGGGAGAGAGGGCGAGCGAGAGAGAGAGAGTGAGAGAGAGAGAGCGAGGGGGAGGGGGGAGACAGAGTGAGAGAGCGAAGGAGAGAGAGAGGGAGAGAGAGAAATAATTAGTGCGAGAGAGAGAGCGAGAGAGAGAGAGAGAGAGGAGAGAGAGAGAGCGAGAGAGAGGAGGAGCGGGAAGGGGACGGAGGGAGTGGGGGGTGCGGTAGGAAAGGAGTGAGGGAGGGAGGGGCGGGAGAAAGAGAATGTTTATTAAATGGTAATCACATTCAATCGGATTATTCCATGTTCACGAAAGAGTATTTCTCTCAATTGTGATGTCAAAATGGTATCGGTTACGCAACATCTCAAATCCGTGCTCGCGTGCCATACCTTTATTAAAACGCAGTTCCGTCTTTTTGATGACGTATCAAGATGGAGGGCCATTACGTTTGATGCCTATGACAGCAACAGCGCCATGTCATATTAGTTTCAGAACATTTAACACAAGGATTATTAAATCTATCAAAGATATATAATGCGTAGGGCCTCTACTGGACGGACTTTCCAATGCCCATGCAGGAGCTTGTAACGTGACACTACATGAGGTCTTAGTTGAGTAATCCAGTTTTAGCTATGCCCCGCTAATCTCTAGCTAAGCTCCACCCACGTTTTACCCGTGTTGGCATCAATCCATCCCCGCACTCTCTGAATCTCAATTTCCAGAAAAGCATACTGGTAAGCTGTTGAACATTTTGAACCTAATTTGACTGGGTGATGTTGCTGCCTATGGCAGCAGCAGCGCCCTGTCAAATTAGTTTCAAAGTATTCAACAGCATGTTTATTAAATAGTAAAGACATACAATACGCACAACTTGACTAACTATTATGCCTTTGTGACAGAGTAAATTACGTCATTCATGAATTAATTGATTATGACATCAGCCTACATGTGACTTAGTTGAATATGGTGTCATATGATTGGCTGGACTTATCTCTTCTGTAGATGAGTACCAAGATACAAATGTCAGATGCACATATACAACCTAATGTAGTGTTGAGACCGTTATGTATTCATGCATTATACACACGGTGCAGGTCAATGATCACTTATCACATGCCAATTAGAATTCCAGTTCCATGACAACACTACAGTTAAACCGTTACATATTTTGACAGTAATTCGACTGGAACGTGTTGATGGCATAGGTAGCAACTACTCCCATTCAAATTAATGACAAAATATCTTAACGGAATATTCAATGGCATACCATCATAAAGAAGTTGTCGTTACTGGCAGGTAAGCGTTGTTAAATGACTACGGCAAAATAACACTAGCTTACTATAAAACACCAATTATAATAGAGGAATCCAGTTTGCTCACCTGTTTATAAACGGAACAGGCCCATATGCAAATTGGCTATCGGCGCGCCCAAATGTAAACGCATGAAAATTAACCATTGATCTACGAAGACACGATAGCCAACCCACAATTCGTTTACAAATAGGGCCTATGTACATTTCCCATTGGCGCATTTTATATTGGCATATGGGCCGTACGCCAACTGCAAATGGGTGCGCCGATAACAACTTTGTATATCGGCTGTGAGCCGTTCACAAACAGGCGTGCTGATAACAAATTGGCATGCGGTCCATGCGCCGTTTACAAACGGGCCATATTGGTTATTGGCGTGTTACATATATACGGGTCAGTTCTGAGCATCAGTCCTGCCAGGTTACGCCGGCTTCGTGCCAACAAGACATTTTCTTAAACGTTGTAATGTCTTCTAGAACATCAATAGCGGAATTCCCCTACAGCCCACAAAGGCATATATAATTATAATATTTTCTTTAATAGTTTAATACATGTAAGAATCGCATATGCGTGTGGGCAATGAGGAAGATTAAACACGCGTATTACTTTGATTCGTTTAACACTTAACACTCTGATGTCAAAATTTTAAATTTTTCAATTAAATGAAAAGATGAAGAACCGATGCTTATTTTTCAACAAATTTGCTGGAAGATGTGGCTGTCTACGACAGCCACATCTTCCATCAAATTTGTTGTAAAATGTATACCAGTTTCGTTGCTATTGACACAGTAAAGGATCAACTATTGACATCAGACTGGTAAGAGTTAAATAAAACACGCCTGGTTTGTGATATGACAAGTGTCTAAGAACCATTGCTGAAGAGAGATGCATATGGTCAATAAGATGCCATTTTCCTGGCAATGTATAGATCTTCTGCGGTACATTGCATAGTGTGTTGTCCTTTCTCAAAACAGATTTCTAGATGTCATCTAACGGCAAACACAAAGACGAAATTGAATAATATGTTTTTCTTGGAAATGTTGCAGTTTTAATTGAAATGCTAGCAAACGATGCGTTCAAGTTGTAATACATAATATTAAAAAACATGAGAAAGGTAAATGTCTTTTTACACTTTGTTCTATTGAGTTCATTTGTCGATATCAAATATGCTGACGGAACAATAAGAGAGATGGTGTTTATCACACATACATATAGAGATATTAATGGAGAGATGCCTAAGAAAAAAGGGGATTTATTTGATATGTTGTATTGTCTGTAAGAAAGCGGCGTTGGGTGAACAAACATGCTACTGGCTGAAGAGGAACATTCAAGTGGTAAGCACAAAAGTAGTGGACATTTGCAGTTTTAGCTATGCCACGCCCATCTCTAGCTAAGCTCCACCCATACCACCCTAGTGTTGGGATCGGTCGAACTTTGAACTCCCTCGTTATCAATTTTCAGAAAACTATGCAAGAATATTTGGAACCTATGGCAGCAACAGCGCACAGTCAAATTAGTTTCAAAATATTCAACAGCATGTTTATTATATAGCAAAGACATACAATTCGTTTAGCGTGTCAGACTTTTAGCCTTTAAAAACGGTCGATATCGAATAATTCATGACGTCATAATTATGACGTCAGCCTACACGTCACTTAGTTGATTATGACGTCATATGATGGATGGATAAATAGGAAAGGTAAGCATTCACAGGCTTTAGTTTCATGTTTCTGACTACAAACGTTACACTCTTAAGCAATGAACAATTCGTTTGACGTCTGTAGGCGATGTTGGATAATTATGTGGACATACAGATTGATAACATATAAAAATATACTAGATTGCTCGGTCTGTGACGCGTCAGCGGAAATCCCATGTTTATCGCGTTGTTGTTTTGCCCACCCCAACCCGTGGCGGAGCTAAATACGCATGTCCGTTCCCACTCCGCAATCATATGGATAACTCACATACAAAACGTGGTTGAACGGTTACGGAGGAGTTATGTTGCAATCACAATTAGCTTTTTGACATTTGACCGAACCCCCACCTCTCGGAGACGGAGACAAATCTGAAAGGCATCGTGCACTCCGCAATACTATGGGTAACTGGCATACCAAATTTGGTTGAATTGCGTCCAACGGTTTCGGAAGAGGGGTGTTGCAATCAAGTGTTCTACCTTTTAACCCCACCACACTCCATAGCTCGGTGACAAATGTAAATATCTTCGTGTATTTCGCAATCATAAGGGTTACTGATATACAAAATTTGGTTGAATTCTGTTTAACAATTTCGAAGCAGTTACTATATGATTAATATCTATACACGAAGAGTTGACCGTTTGACCCATCCTCTCAGTCCCTCATCCTTGATGGGCGGAGCCAAATTTAAATGCCCTCTTTCACATCGCATTTACATGGACTTATGCTTGAATACCGCACAACTGTTTTGGATGAGTTGCTTTTCAATCAATTTAACATTTTAACCACTCCACGCCCACACTTACACATCTACCTCAATGGGGTGGAGACGGTTTTGGAGGCGTTGGATTGCGATCAAGCTCTTGACCTTTTGAACTCCATCCAACCTCTTGGGGGCGAAAAGGAATATACATGTCCTCCTGCAGTCTGAAGTCGATTGAGTCACTCTCATACCAAACTTGAGTACATTCCATGCAACGATCTTGGAGGAGTTGCGTTGCAATCAGTTGCCGCACAGACAGACAGGCATGCAAGCAGGCAGGCCGGCCGGCCGGATGGCTGGCCTGAAGGGCGGGCGGACGGGCGGGCGGGCGGGCGGGCGAGCGGGCGGGCGGGCAGGTAGCTATACATGCAGGCAGATAGACAGACAGACAGACAGACAGACAGACAGACAGACAGACAGACAGACAGACAGACAGACAGACAGACAGGCAGGCAGGCAGGCAGGCAGACAGACCGACAGACAGACAGACAGACAGACAGACAGACAGGCAGGAAGGTAGGCAGGCAGGCATGCAGGCAGGCAGGCAGGCAAGCAAGCAAGCAAGCAGGCAAGCAGGCAGGCAGGAAGGCAGGCAGGCAGGCAGCCAGCCAGCCAGCCAGCCAGCCAGCCAACCAGCCAGCCAGCCAGCCAGCCAGCCGGACATACAGGCATACATATACACGGACACGGGGTCGGTGGGTGGTAGAATCGGGACTTTTCTTTGAAAATGTTGTGATAAGTCGGACCCAAATTTGTAGCCAGCGAAATAGGTAGATTCCTCAACATGTTTGAATCAATGGATGAGTCTGAGCTGTCGTTCATGTATATAAAGACCTAATCAATTGGGTCAAACTATGGCTGGCGTTACAATCATAATTGACAAAACTAGGCCTACTCCGTGATGAAGCTGGACTTGTCCGTCAAGTGTACGAATTGTATGTCTGATGGATTTACTATTTAATAAACATTCTGTTGAAATATTTGAAACTAATTTTAACTGGGTGGTGTTGCCGCTACATGCCTAGCTGTATAGTTACCGTGGTATTGAGATTTTTGGTCTTTAGTGATCAATCGATCGCAACATGGGCAAAGCGTGGGCAGAGCTTAGCCAAAAATTGGCAGAGCTTGGCTAGAAATTGATCACTCTATTGATTTGAAATATAATAGTCTACTAGCCAGCCGTATGTGTTCTATAGTGAACCCAGAAATATTGATTACTGTACGGTGTTAAGTTGGAAATGCAATATATAAGTCCTAAGGACTTCAATGTGTAGCACTTTGCATAATTTACCTAATTAGCATATTAATTAGGTCAAATCACTAAATCAGGAGTATCTTCCTTAGTAAGCCACCTGGAGACATCGTTTTGGTATCTAGAACCATGCTTTCAAAAACAAGGAATCTTTCTAACATAGCTCTAGGCTCAGACCACCAATCCAACTGTTTGAAATCAAACATGGTCGCCGTGCATAATGAGATCAATCATAAAACCGTCATAACCCAGAAACCATTGGGGATAGAGACTTCGTTTGGTGTCTAGACCCATGTTATCAAGGCCGAGGGATCTAGCAAACATAGTTTTAGGCTAATACCACCAATCCAATTGTCTGAAGTTAAATATGACCGACGTGCATAATGATGTCAACCGTTGAAGATAGAGACTTCAGTTTTATGTCCATACCTATGTTTCTGAAGTAATGGAATTTATCTAATGTAGTCTCAGACTCACACCGCCAATTCACCTGCCAGCAATCCATTTGCCCACAATGCACGATACGCTAAATAATAAAGTTGCGCTAACTTGGCAGGCACTAAAGATATTCATGTCGATGTCTATACCAATAATTTCAACCACAATGAATCCATCTAGAAACATCCAGCATTTCATGTGCCTTTATGACATATACATTGCATTTGAACCATAATATCATACAGTACTCAACATTTCTAATTTCACTGAAGAATATATAAAGATGGCTAGTAGACTCAGGTTCATACCCACAAAGGTCAAGTTCGTTGGAATCAATATGTGAGTTACTTCATGTAACGATGCCATTACGTATTCACTTTTCTATTTGGAGGAAGTTGCAATTCCACTAGTGGCATAGAGACCTGCCCACTGATGTTATTTCGCCTAATCACAATCAATCAATCAATAAAATGAGTAGTATGCCGTATTCTTTACTGGTGGTGTGACAACTATGACTTGATCGTCGTCACTCTGATTGGGAATCGCGCCACTCTATTTATGGCGACCGAGTTCACACAGCACCCAGCAGGAATAATAAACATGGCAGTGGTATACCCGGTGTGATATTGCTGAGGATGCTATGTCCAAAAATGCCAGAAATAGCCAAACCCTGCCTCACTCAAAGATCGATCCAGATTGAGCATTAACCGGACTAAAGAAGATGAACCAACCAGCGGTTCCTAAGCCTCAGACTGACAGCAAACAGCTTTCAGTCTGTCAATCAACTTAGCCACAATTCCCAGAATAAGGATGCAGTATATTTCACTCAACCTCACTCTGAGAGCCCAATTGAATGGTCTGCATTAAATGCTCTCCAGGACTGTGCTCAAGTTGGCATGCACAAGCCCAAGACTCACTGTGTCTTCTGCCCACGCATCGACCCCCCCCTGTCTCATTCTGAGACTGGCTACCATAGCCTACCTCGACCAGATGCTCAAGAGCCTTGGCATGCTCCATGTCCACCTGGCATTGGACATGCATCTCGACATCATCTCGCGCCTCATGAAGTGTAGTGATCCTGTAAGATAGAAAAGTGTAGTTCTTAGACCAGGAATGATACACACCTTGATGCGTTTCATTGGTACAATCGGATACAGCATGGAAGCTACGTGTGCTGACGAACTCGTCGGTGCTTCGTACAGAGGTATCGCCAGTAACTTCAATGGAAAGGCATAGCCGAAGGCAATACATGCCTTTTGTATGGTTGTCGATGCACTTCATCACGATTTCTTTCAGGAGGCAGAGGAAAGTCATGAAGATAGTGTTGCATACCTCGAGAGGCAAGATGCGCATTCCACTGGCAAAGTCTGGCCGCACTGCTTTATTACTCCGACCATGCATGCACACCAATTCTTGAGGGCTGAACATGAGAGTGCCTGGCTACTACATCAGCACAGCCTTGAGCTGGTGCTCCCCTATTTCGTTGCAGGTCGATATAAACATTATTCGCGGTACGCCAGCTGACACGCAACACCAGATGCCAGGAATGATCTCCTAGATGGAGCAACTCTTTGTCGTCACTGTGAAAGGGCTACCGTTAGATCTGGTGACCATTTTGGTCAAGCAAGGAAAGCAAGCTGGAGGCATGAAACGTACCATCCACTAATCATGAACAAGTCGCTGTCTGCATTAAATCACTCGGGTGCTGTTCTCATTTTCCATCTCCGTGGAGAACAGTATATCTCTGTTAGAGAAGCTATCTCTATGCCCACCAAACACAATGAAGACGCAAAAGATAGGAGCTGGATAGAGAGAATCGACAGACGAAACTGGAAGATCTCCGGAGGCATTCTGAGCAACTCACTGAACAATCAACATATTTGTAGAACATCGGCAATGGACATGTCACGCCTGCAGAAGATGTCAACACACAGGATACCGTCGAGATTGGAAAGGAGATGCAGAAAGATTGTGATGCATCACTCGATGATGACTTCCACAATGCGATCAAGAGAAAAGTGAAGATGATGCAGGTACTGAAGCGGTGTGTGAAAGTGAGAAACAAAACCGTCTATGGACTGGGAGCCATATTCGTCCATCTTCTGATCGTTGGACAGAAGAGGAACCTCGAGTTGCTTGCTGTCTTACAGCATAGTCCGAGCCCTGTCATCATTCATTGACGAGTATGGCTACCTCAAAAAGGTTAACACGTCTGTACTGGTCAAGCCCTCGGCATCATCATAAAGAACCGTCCTCCTCCAGACACTCTGCTGGTAGATGTCGCTCAGCTGCTCTATTGCTCACATTGCCTGACCATCCTCGGGTACAGTGGGCAATGTTGCTAACGGAATAGGATATCGTCTCACCAAATACGGAGGAGCAGAAACTTATGCCATCGCTGATTGGCATGATGGCGTGAGCGCAAAGGATAACGAGTGGCAGATACGTGCTGGGGAGGACTTGGACTGGATATCGGCTGACTCTGAATTCATAACTATCAGGCCTTGATGGCATTATGAAAAATAAGGACATAAAGTGGTAACTCTCACATCTACTCTGCACACATGATCTTGGTAGCAACATTTAACTTGTGAGCCTAGTCGAAGCATTGAGTGGCATGATGGCGCAGCCATATCTCTCATCAGCTACATGATGCAAGCTGCACCAGGCGGAGATTGGAGTGTGCGCATAATTAATGATGGCACGAGATGTGTTCGCGCTACTCGTGTACAGGTGCTGGAAAGCTGGCGTCTCTTGCCATGTTCAGACGGAGAAGTGGGATGATTCCTTGCTCGACATAAATGCCACTGCTACTAACCTCGTGGAGAAATGCAATGGCATCTTGGTAATTCATGCGCTCTCAGGCTGCTACGCTAATGACAAATGTAAGGTATCTCCCCTAAAAGTGCTCAGCCAGACCGATATCATTTGACTAGACTCCGCCCTTTGAGAGGAGAATGCCACTCAGAACGACCTGATAGCAATTAGAACCACATTCTTCACGGCTTTATACTGCCAGAAGAGCGAGAGCGATTTAATGAATGCCGCTACGCATGGTATCTTTCGCTACAGAGATCATTGTTGCCCCCCAATCTCCATATCTCCAAATTATGCTGTGGAAGACTGCGGACAAGGTCTACCCTCATGCTGTCCAAATCACTGACTATAGATGGGAAGTTCATGAAAGTAACCAAGTGATGCCAGTTCTGTTCAAGTAACCCAAGTGTAGTTGTGCAGCAAATGGAAAATGGATTGTTATGAGGCAGTTACTCTGTGTGTGAAGGAGGGGACGAATGCTATAACTCATTGACGCAACGAGATGATGATGGAGGAGATGATGAGCAGGAGGAAGGAGATGAGATCTGGTCAAAGGAGAGAATGACGCCCATGATAATGGAGATAGAGGGAGAGAAAGAGAGAGAGAGAGCGAGAGAGAGAGAGAGAGAGAGAGGGGGAGGGAGGGGGTGAGCGAGCGAGTGAGTGAGCAAGCGAGAGAGAGAGAGAGAGAGAGAGAGAGAGAGAGACCGAGAGAGAGAGAGAGAGTGAGAGAGAGAGAGAGTGCAAGAGCGAGAGCGAGAGAGTCAACCCTGTCTATAGCGATCACATGATTTTTGGGGCCAAAACATGATGATTTCGCTATCTTTTAGGCCCAAAATCCATTTCACAGGGGAAAGAAGTTCTATGAGGCGACCCTCGTCTGTAGCCGTAGTTTCAAGGGGTACATGGTTTTCACCATTGACAGGTTTCATTATAATAGATTGATGTCATTGTATCAACTATTACAATGTGACTTAGTATTGGCATCTTGAAAATGTAGTATTAAATGATATTCTTCCCACATATAAGGCTGAAAACATGAGTCTAGCCACCAATCCGAAGTTTCTATCGTGAATGGTTTCCGAGTTATGACGATTTTACGATTGGGAAGTAGGCACGGCGGCCATATTTGATTTCAGAAGATTGAAAGGTTGTATGAACCTGAAACTGTGTTAGATAGATTCCTTGAGCCAGAAAACATGGGTCTAGACACGAAAACGAAGTCTCTATGTGGCTTGCTAAGAAAGGTATTGTAGATTTAGGGATTTGACCTAATTACTATGCTAATTAAGTCCATCGTGCAAAATGCTACCCATATGGAGATTAGCATCAGGCAGTTTCTGATTCATTAGGACCTATATATTGCATTTCCAACATAAAACTTTACAGTACTCAACATGTCTAGGTTCACCTTCTTGGCTAGTAGACTAATAATGGCATCGGTGCATTATTATGACGAACAACTTATTAATTTGTATGCAGAATCTTCGGCTCTGTTACACATATCTCGTTATCTTCTTGTAAACTTGTACGTGCATATCCGCTCCTAGGCATGACAAATACATCCATGTACGAATTAGTTCTATTGGGAAGGGCTTCGAAGAATCTTAATTATATCTAGACAGTCTGACACCCTCAAGCAAAGTGATGGCACTACAAGGTCTACAACAAACACAGCGCAGCACCCGCGAAATACTCTTATGGTACCAGCGAAACTGGTGGGGGCGGGGCTGGTTGTGCAGCTAGATCATTTGTGTTTACCTTTCCAATATTCTTATAAATGATGTTTGATCTTGTAATGGAGAATTCCAGTTTTAGCTATGCCCTGGCCATCTCGAGCTAAGCTTCATCCAGGCTTTGCACGTGCTGGGATCAATCGATCCGTGGACTCTCTGAATATCAATTTCCAGAAACCTATACAGGTAAGCTGTTGAATATTTTGAACCTAATTTTACAGGCTGTTGTACTAGACAACAAGTGCCCCGTCAAATTATTTTCAAAATATTCAAGCAAGTGTTTATTAAATCGTATTGACATACAATTCGTACAACTTGACGGGATATTAAACGCTTACGACGGACTAAATCGCATCGTTCAGGAGGTAATTGATTATGACGTCAGCACGTGTGACGTATTTGATTATGACGTCATATGATTGGCTGAGAAAAGGCTTCCTCTATTGCCAGGTTGTTGTCTTAATGACCTGAAATCCATATCGTAATATGTGTAATATACACCTGTGAAAAAGTTAAGCACCACCCTATTTTTACGCACATGCGAGGGTATATTCATGTGCTATGAAGAAAGCAATAGCATAAACATTTATGTACCCATCCATCTTAGTGCAAGAGGTAATAATGCAACTAGAGGAAGGCTGATTATGATGGTGGGGAAACACTGTATGTTTTTGTTTGAACTTGAAAACGAGGTCTGAATATGGTTACGTTGACACAACTGACAACTATTGCCCTACAGTTGACACACGTGGCTAGATTGTCATTAATGGTGTCTGAAAACGAAGTTTAACATCTGTGCACGAGTTTGAGACTGTCATTATTAATACCGGGTATATCCACCTTGTGCCTGGATGACGGCCTGGACACGACGTCTCATGCTGGTCACCAACCGACTGATACGCCATTGTGGTATTCGTTGCCATTCAAGATGGAGTGCGTCTGTTAATTCCTGTAGGTTCTGCACAGGAGGATCCCTCCTTCTCACCATGTTTCCCAGAATGTCCCAGATATGCTCAATAGGGTTCATGTCAGGGCTCCTTGCTGGCCATGGTAGGGTTTCGATGGCATTCTGTCGGAGGTATTCATGCACAGCTCTAGCACGATGTGGTCGGGCGTTGTCAACCATGAATATAGGGTGGGTTCCAGGTGCATGATTTACAAAATGAGGGACCACAACTCTATCCAGTATGGAATCTTGATATCTTTGTCCATTTAGTGTTCCAGGTACAGTCAACAGATCCAGCTTACAATCAAATGAGATGCACCCCCATATCATAACGGAACCTCCACCAAATGGAACTTCTTCCATGATGTTACGTTGGTCGTACGCCGTGCGTCTGGACCTCCATACACGAGTTCGACCATCTGTGGCATGAAGCAGGAACCGACTTTCATCGGACCAGTGTACCCGTCTCCAGGATCTCATGTTCCAGTGTCTTCTTTCGTTGCACCACCTCAGACGCCCCTCTTTGTGGTGTGCAGTGAGGAGAGGACGTCTGACAGGTCTCCTAGCTTTCATGCCAGCAGCATACAGTCTCCTTTTGACGGTAGACATTGACACTCTATTGCGCGTTTCCCATTGCTGGCTGAGCACTCTGCTGTTGGTGAATGGAGATCTCCTAACAAGGCGTACTAGGGCTCGATCATCACGGGCAGTAGTCTTCTTCGGTCTTCCAGATCTAGGCCTGTCCTTCACCTCGTTAGTTTGCCCATGTTTTGCAATCAAACGACTGATTACAGTATGGTTAATGTTCAGCTGTCTGCCAATCTCTCTGCATGACATACCAGTGGTATGCATGCCTATGATTTGCCATTTCACACGATCACTTAACCTTCGTCTTGCCATGGCGGTTCACAATCAAGAGCTAATTCTCTCTGTACAAATAAACCACGGTCATGAACACAAAATTCCTAATCTTGTCGCCTAAATCTGTATGTAATGTTCTACACCTCAAACTGGACTTTTACATAACTGAACACGTGTGCTGTTTCCCGCAACGCACGGACATCAAGCGGCGTGAAGTCATGCATGCATGTGCATTTCGTACTTGGAATTATGTCAGCTAACGCGGGGACAAAAAGTATGGCAGCCTAGTTGTACCATCATGTTTCTACGTTCTATTGTTTTTGCTGGTGCTTAACTTTTGCACAGGTGTATAGATATAATACACGTGTTGAAAGGAGATAATAAAACTCAGAATATACAGGTTACTCAATACGAATTCCTCACGTAATTCGAGTGTCTATGATAAGAATTGCTCTATAGAGGCATCGGTATTATTGTTCTCTGTAGACTGGAATTCGCAAGGGCATCTGTCTGATCTCTCGAGACAAACACTGTTTCATTTGACCTTTTAAACCCAAACGTCCGAATCTGAAAACACATTTTCAATTTAATAGGCCCCACCTCTATATTGTGTTGAGTTTCTGAAACTAATTTGGCATGCGAGCATGTTTCCGTCAAATTAGTTTCAAAATAATCAACAGCCTACAGCTATGGCTAACTTAAAACTGGAATTTTGATAATTTAGTGTTTAAAAGGTTAAGGGGAGATTGAGCGCCATAGCAATAAGGCTATGGATGTGGAATAGATTGTCAGTATTATTTTTCGGCGAATCTGATAGACTATAGCACATCGCTCGCCATAACTTCATAACGAGCTGTTTCATCCTAAATGTCAACCATTTCGCAATGTCATGTTATTATCTTAGAGTAAATTTGTCATCAGAATGGATTACTGATAATGTTTTTTGAAAATCTTTTGTCTGAAAGATGTTGCTATCTGAGATAGATACAGGGTTTTAGACCACCTGTGTTATGGATTACTACATGTTAATGTGTCACTGGATGGTATAGAGTAATGTAGGCTTGTACTCCAGCAGTAACATGGCTATTTAACTACTGACTTTGACGACAGTACTGGTGACTGAAATAACCCTTTAAAACTTTCACCAGAACCCAAACATTCTTTGTGATGCGAGTAATATTTTGTTGAATGGTTTGCAACTACTTTGACTGGGAGCTGTTGGACATATGGGCAGCAACGGTTCCCGTCAAATTAGTTTCAATATATTCAACATTATTGCTATAAAGCTTTCTTAAAATCAGAAAACAAAATGCAGGGGTGAAATGATTAACTACAATACAGTGGTTGTGCTTTGTGATAAACCGTGGACGGCATTGTTCCTAGGCATTGTAAATTTTGTTTCATCGTTTCGTGAGTCGGATTAGAGACAGCTAATTCAAGGGAGTCGCTTGCATATAGTATCGTTTATTGTTACCGAGGGTGACACTTCAAGGAAATGTGTAGCCCTGTATTTATATATAATAATTCATTACATTCTGTTGTGCTACGAGGTTGTATATGGATACCATTTAATCAGCAAGTTTGTGAAAAGATCTCGCACTCCATAGCCATATGTCAAAGATGAAGGACAGGGATATCTTCATCTAGGGTCAAATTGGTTCGCTGATAAGATTAACAGCTCTGAAAGCGGGAATACGATACATGGTGAACTCCAACCTTTCAAGTTGGTATGCTTACAGCAGAATGCATGTTTTCTGGGTAAGAGAAGGCTAATACCATTACCTGTTATAGTGAGACAAATCTACTGACTACATGTTAATGTGAATTTGCATTATATTTCTGTATTTTGCTACCAGCAAACGCGTATACAAATGACTGTGAACGAGTAAGAAGTGGTATTCTCATCTGTCTTGATGAGAATTTGACAGAATGTGATGACGAATACCGGAAGCTATTGCCTTAAATTAATCCATAAATCCCGTTTCTCAGTCAATCATGTGACGTCAGGGTCAACTGCTTGATGTGTAGCCTTACGCCATAAACAATTACGTAATGAATGACTCGATGTTGTCCCTTTTAAATGCGTAATAGTTCGTCAGGTTGTACGAATTGCATGTCTTTACTATTTACTAATCATTATGTTGACTTTTTTTAAACTAATTTGACTGGGCTGCCTGCCATCATAGGCAGCAACAGCTGCCAGTTAAATTAGTTTCAAAATATTCACAAGCTTATCTGTATAGTTTTCTAGAAATTAGGATTCCGATAGTGCAAGGATTTTATTGATCCCAACTTGGGCAAAGTTTGAGTGGCGATTAGATAGAGATGGGCAGTGCATGATGAAAACTAGATTCATCCATTACCCCTGTACATTAGTATGACATTGAAAACATTCAATAAATTAAATTATTAATCATGGCAGCTGTCGAAAATAGTATGTGATGACAATGGACCTTTTCATTTTTAGCTATGCCCCGCCCATCACTAGCTAAGCTCCACCCACACCTCACCGTGTTTGGATTGATCGATCCCCGAGTGCCCTAGCTATCAATTTCCTGAAAACTATACAGGGAAGCTGTTGAATATTGTGTAACTAATTAGACTGGGTGCTGTTGCTGCCATAGGCAGCAACAGCACCCAGTCAAATTAGTTTCAAAATATTCAATAGAATATTTATTAAATAGTAAAAGCAAACAATGTATACAACAGCCCATAGACCGTCATCAAATATGCGTTCGTGACGTACTTATCGACGTCATTCATGACGTCATTCATTATGATGTCATTGTACACACCACGCAGTTCATTATGACGTCATATGATGGGCTGGTACTTTGGAAAGGTGAATTACTGAAAATATAGATCGTATGAGGCAAATATGATTAATCATAAAATGATATTGGTGAATTATGGCATGCACTTATAATTAATTCTAGATCAAGCATACACCAATAATTCATAATCTCCTGTCCTGACAATAACGAATAGAACCAGAATGGTAAGGTGAGCATCATGGGATATTATCGGGCATGCAGTGACAGTTCCTTACTACTATATCACTGGGCCCATATGCACAAAGGATTTGTAACTTTACATTAGTTTAAGCCAAAGTTATCTTAGTAAAACCACTGTTTGTGGTTTAACAAAGTCGGTATAATTGAAAGGTAGTTTAATTAAACCTGTGTTAGTTAACCTGTGGTGAATCTTAACCATAGTTTACCATTAAACCATTGTTTAGTGTCATACAGATGTCAAATTAACGCAACTCTGAAGCAACCAGGCAAAGATACATGTACCAATTCGGCCTGTTTGTAAAAGGTGGAGACCCATACGCCAATCTGTTATCGGCGCGACTGCTTGTAAACGACGTACAGCCCATATGAAAATTTGCTATTGATCCGTTCGTACCATCGTTGAAATCGCGACGTAGATTTATGTTACTTTTTTGTAAGTGTTTTTAATATCCTATTGCCTATTGGCGCACGTTCAATCTTGGCATATGGTACCATCAAGAACCAATGTCTGGTCGATGTCAAAGCAATGGATATACACTGCCAACAACCGTACCCAATATCTAACGATCTAATCAATCATTCGTATGGCCATGTAACGGGAAGAACTCGCCATGGGTATGGTATCAATGAAGTTCTTTTGAAAACGACAACCGAGGAGACTGCCCCCAAACATAATTTAACATTCAAGGAAACACGAACTTGGCCTCGCCATCGCTCGGCCAGCCTCGCTAACATATATACCGCTAGGGCTCTTGCTCTCGAGTTGCCGACCCAGTTCGGCTAAGGACGTTTCTAAGACGCTAGTTATTCGCCAAAGGATAATGAGATGCAGGACAGGCCAGCATAAAAGCAGCTGATTCTGCTCAAACGAGACGAAGAATTTCTGCTGACCACGCTGCTGAATGCTTGCCATCTGTTCCAGCCAACGGTCTTTCTGCTCTTACTTCCTCCACTGTGGTACCAGCAGTGACACCGCACCACAGAACGTTGCTTTTGACCACTCGCAATGATCGACAGTTACATAGCCGTATGTCAGCGTTTTCTTCGCTATATGTTATGGCTGCTCATGAATTGTCTGCCTTCCCTTTCGAGAACATTTTTGCTCTCTTTGAACCGCCAGGACTCTTAAACACAACACATTGAGTTCTCGCCCTCGCAGACTGAAACATAAACTGCATAACCTTCTCGTACACACCTGTGTACATTTGCTTTCATGGAACTTTGTGACCACGCTATGACGCTGTGCGCCGCTTGCCAACCATGGAAGAAACGAATGCACTTTCTGAACACCATACTCGCCTCCGACCGAAGAATCCTGCTCCTGCTCCAGCCAGTGTTTGTGTCCACATCTCCATCTGACATCCAGTGGAACTGCATGTTGGCCGCTCGAACCGAGGACTTTTAACCGCGCCCCCGAACCCCCGATAGCTTCTACCTAGGACAGCGATGACCGCTGCATGTCTTTGACACAGCAGACCGCGATCTGAGCTTGTTCTAGTAGACCTGGTAGCCACTGTTGAGTAGTCAGTACCTGTAGGCTCAGGAAAATTGAGACTCCTGTTAGAAGCATTACTCAGCTCGCCTTTTTACAGCAGATTTCTCGAGTGCTGCCGATTCGCTCAACAACCACTAGCGCGCATTCAGCGCAAACCTAACCGGAACTCACCATGGCATGAACTTCTCCAATGGCTCCTCTTTTCTAACTCACCATGGCATGAACTTCTCCAATGACTCCTCTTTTATTTTTGACCACTTGGGCGACGGTCAGGTTAAACTCGCTTAATTACTCAATTATGTGAGTATCGTTCTTCAGTTTGGTGTTCGAAACAGATAACCACTGCTTGACTCAAAATCCTTCTCGAACAGACCACGTCTTCCTCCATCAGATGTCGCTTTAGACCGCCGTGGCGCCTAGACATGACAGTGATTCCCTAAATGCTGTCCTCTAGTTACACGAGTCGGTCGTCGCATCTGAAACTCAGTAAGATCGCCTTTGGACTTCGTCAAGTCATTCTTGATGTTGCTCAAGCCAATCTTCGTCTCCGAGTGGAAGATTCTCCCGATTTTGAGAGGGTAGAGGTTCTCACATAATCTAATCGATAGCATCCTTTTGTGGCTGCCAGAGGCCATAAACCACAAAACATTATTTTTTATTTCACTAAAACTACTGCGTGGGATCCCCTAAATAAAAAGTTAAAGATAGGCACACACAGAAGGACTGCCTCAGGACGACTCCAGAGAAGGCGGTATCAACCTGGCAGCGACCATCAAAGCGTCAAGTAAAGCTTCCCCCCATCGATCACATATCAAAGTAGGAGCACGCCCTAGTTCCACCCTATGCGGAAAAATAAACGACTTACAAAGAAGAACTAGCACCAATGACGTTATAATGACCAGTTACCATCCTATAGACGAACCGGACGATTAGTGACCGCTAGCGCTGTGACGACAACTGAGAGCATTTCTGCTGTCTCTCCCCAAACCCACCCTCTCTCTCTGCTGGAACGGGACAACCATTAGAGTTAGCGCCCAAGAGACAGCCTCTCGCCACTTGGACGGACACTACTACCTCCCGTGTGATGACCAGAGTTAGGAGGATGTAACTGCCGACGACGAGGATGGGAATTGCTCATCTCGCCACCACGCCTGTGCACTTACCGTCCGGTGGAAAATACTGTGCACAAGGCCACTAAAAGAACTAGGTTCAGAGCTGCCCCAGTGACTCCTCTCTCTCTCTCTCCCTCCCTCCCTCCCGCCCGGCCCCGCCCGCTCGCTCCCTCCCTCCCTCCCTCCCGCCCGGCCCCGCCCGCTCGCTCCCTCCCTCCCTCCCTCCCTCCCCCTCTCTCTCTCTCTCTCTCTCTCTCTCTCTCTCTCTCTGGCCCCTATCCTCCATCACGTCACTATCGACTCAAGAGAGGATCGCGGGTGGGTGGGGTGGGGTGGGTGGGGCCACATTCTGGTGCAAAGGGAATGTTATATCATTCAAACCATTCATAAAGACTCAAGACCCACTCAGCATCTACGAACATCACAATGAAGACTCTGGTTTCTGGTGAGATGAAGTATCTACATGATCTACTGGAGTGTAATAGATGGCATATGTATGTTGAAAAGTATATATCGTCAAAGAGCGTTTGATAAATAATGGACCTTTCCATTTTTAGCTATGCACGCCCATCTCTAGCAAAGCCCCACCCTCACATCCCTCACTTTGGGATCTATGGATCTCTGAACTCTCTAACTATCAATTTCCAGAAAACTATACCGGTAAGCTATTGAATTTTTTGTAACTAATTTGACTGGACGCTGTTGCTGCCTATGGCAGCACGGCGTCCAGTCAAATTCGTTTCAACATATTCAACAGCATGTTTATAAAATGGTAGAGCCATACAATTCGTACAACGTATCGGACTATTAAGAGTTAAAGACGGGCGTAATAGAATCATTTACGATGTAATGGTTATGACGTCATCATACGCGCCACTTAGCTCATGATGACGTCATATGACGTGAGCTTGATAGATGGATGGATACACTGGAAAGGTAAATGTGTTCCCATTCATGATCAACAATACAGAGATAAATAGTGTAGAATGACTATGACCCTTCCAAAGGAAAATTTCAATTCAATATTTTATCGTAATCCACAAATAATATTTTATTTCTAATTCTATTACATAATCGAATAAACTGTGTCGGATTAATATAACCAATACAAGGGGAGAAAGATGACACCCTCACGCCTGTCTCCTCCGTAAGTACCAACTTTGTTGGGAAACTAAGTCAGCAAGGAGTGCGGGCTGACATCCGCATAGAGAGGCAACTCTGATTATGTCTACCCTTCTTCAAACAAGAAGCAGTGCTCTACATCCTCGGAGGACGCAATCTTCCCAGGAGCTTACCATAGCTACGTGGAATGTACGTGGTCCGAGTGCAACATCAAAGAGGCAAACCTTAGGTGCAGACTGAGAACACTATAACATCGATATTGCATTCAAGAGACTACATTAGCTAAACACAGCAGCAACTACAGGCAGGCCATAAGTTAGTCCTAATGGAGAAAAAACAGGCCACATACCGGGACTTAGGCTTCGTAATCGGACCAAGGGTCTTGGATCATGCCATTAGTTTTGGATACGTCAATGATCGCGGTGCATTCATCGATCTGGCTATACCTACGCGAATACACGCCACCGCTAAGTGTCGAATTGTCAACGCATACGGCCAAAGAGAATCCAGCAATATTAGATTCCTTCTATGCGGAACTGAGCTGCGCCATTACAATCCCAGCCAACTGTTCGTGTGTAGAGATTTCAACTCGAAGCGGGGTAAACTCGGAATTGCAGACAAAAGTTCAGGACTTTGCTTATGCATGGGATCCAATGGAGAGGGCACACGCAACAGCAATGGAGATGCACTGGTGACATTCCTTAGTTCCAATGGCCTATTTCTCACAAATACACCTTTCAAACACCTATGCCGTCACCGGACAACATGGACTGGACACATTACTGATCGTAAAGCCCCGAAAGGGTCTAAGGCTACAACAGCTGTCTTCAACCAAATAGACCTCATACTATGCAAGACAGAAACAAAACCCTTACTCCGGAACGCTCGTTCATATGGAGGCACAGCCCGCAATTCTGACCATAAGCCAGTCATTACACGCATTCAGATGAACGATCTCTACCTAATATATAAACACCATAGCAGGCAAGAGGGTAGAGCCACCTACAACCTACCCAAGCTCATCAGCGACACTGCCACTCAAGTGTCATACAAAAAGGCCCTCGGGGAGCAGATAGCTAACATCGATGTCAGCTCCGATCCCAACGAAGCCCTAACCAAAATACTGAAATCTATGGCATCATCCGCTACCAGCACCAGAGGTGTTCTTAAAAGCAAACAAACTAGGTATCCTGATGACTCTCTAGTAGTAAAACTGTCAGCAGAGCAGAAAGCATTATGGCTGCGCATCTATCAAAGTGGCCAACGTGAAGACCGCACCAAACTATGCCGGGAGCACAATATTATTCTGCGCCACATTAGCGAACGATCAAATGATCTTGCTATTCAACAGGCAGACTCTCCAGCAGATGAAATCACTGCCACGGATGACTGTCATAAAATGTTTCGGGCAGCCAGAGCCCTGAGAATTACTGACTACACACAACCACTCTCTGTACACAACTCCGAAGGACACTTTATCGGGACAGACCAGGGAAAAGCCGAGGCGATCCGAGAATGGTTCAAGGAACAGTTCACTGACAACTATGATGAGCCCTTGCACCCGTTCTCAGAAGACCCCGGGCCATTACTAACACCAATTAAAGCAGCAGAGGTTGAGAAGGCACTTAAAGGCCTGAAAAATGGATGTGCATCTGGACCTGAGTAGCATAGGGTGCGGCTAAGCGTTATTGTTCTTCCCAGCAGGGGGTATTTGAGAACAATGGGGTTTTCATGAGATCAAAGGAAAGGCTTGTGGAATGGAATGTTGAGAACAATGGCGTCCAGCGGTACACGCATTCTAGAGAACAATGACGACTATAACGCCACGTTTTCTAGAGAACAATGGCGTCCAGCCGCACACGTATATTCTGCCTCACTCTGGAATGTTCTATTATTTTGAATTAGTTAACCCTTAAAAGTTTAAAAGTTGTGTATTTTACGTTTAAATGTAGTGGCGGCGCACGCCCCTCCGTGGTTATCTACCGTTGTAAAAATAATAAGAGAGTAATGTAAAAGAATAGAGTTTAAGAGGTGGTCTGATAATGGAGGTCGTAGGAGGATGAGGAGGAGGAGGAGTTTGAGGATGAATGCTATGGCGGCTGGCCGGTCTCTGCCCGGCGCTGTTCTCTGTGCGTATTTAAGTGCGCCTGTCTAGTTCGCTATCACTATTTGTGCTTTTATACAGAAACGTATAGAGATTTTAAGAGAATAATTTTTAAAAACATTTTATATTAACGAGGAGTAAATTGCATTAAAGACATAACAAAATGGCAGATAATTTAAGCGCCAATATTAAAGAATGTGAAGATGCTGTTAATGTGATTTTGCGGCAGATGCGTGACGCTGATGCGGCAAGATTAAATGTGGATCAACCCTATTCACCTGATGAAGATGTGGATCACCTTTTAAACATGGGTTCTATGTTGTGTGAACCCAACTTTTCAATTCCGCACGTATCTGATGAACATAACGACGTAGCATTACACAAAGTCATTCCTGAACTGTCTGATACCGATGCTGATTTTTTCAATTATTTGGACGATTTATACGATTATGACGTAATCATACCTACGCAACCTGCTTCTATCGATGATCAAACCATACATACTATAACTGAACAATCTATTCCTGATCTGAGTACCGTACCATCATCATTTGTTAATTATCCTCATAACGAATGTGAAGTAATTGATTCTAATTATTCGACCGATGTACGTGATGGACACGATCTAAATGTAATTGACGTTGTGCCTTTCGCTAATGACCTATCTCAGGATTTAGTATGCCTTCTTAATGATTACGATGTAAATTTATTCGACGATGCATCCCTTCTTGACTTTCTTGTGCCTTCATCTAATGACCTATTTCAGGATTTAGCATGCCTTCCTAATGATTCCGACTTAAATTTATTTGATAACGCGCCAGTTCCTGTATGTATTGAGCCTTCTACTAATGACATATCACCGGATTTATCATGCCTTCCTAACGATTCTGACTTAAATCTGTTTGATACTCTGCCAGTTCCAGACTGTATTGTGCCTTCTGCTAATGACATATCGCTGGATTTATCATGTCTTCCTAATGATACCGACCTAAATTTACGTGATGATGTGCCGGTCTGTATCGCGCCCACGGCTAATGACTTATCTCTGGATATAGCATACCTTCCTAACGATTCCGCTTATCGCATCGATGATCCTACTCATCAATCTCTTATTGACATATGTGCAAATCATACGACAGATGAAATTAGTCTCATCACTGATGAAATCAGTCGATGTATATCAGCGAATATAGTGCTTACAAATGATCTACTTAATTGTTATTTACAATGCGTTCGCCATGAGCACGTTCAAATCGGAGGGTCGGTAGTTGACTATACCGACTATATATCTGTGGAGACTGTTCGCAAATACCGCAGTAAAAAGTTTCATCTCGAAGGTACTGAAGGTAATGTATCTTTTAAAAGTTATCCTATAGCCGATACACCACTTTCTCATTCTGAGTTCGTGTCAGGCGTCTTTCAATCTTTGCTCGATACGTATAGCGAATATAGTAATGTTCAGGCGAATGATCATGTGAGAATCGAGTTGATTCACCCTTCTTTGGAAATGCCGATAGCAATGGATTTTAGGCTATGGAATGAAATTACACCTGACATAATTTTAGAATCAGTGGAAAAAGTCATTCAGTCAAATACTGATTGTAGGTTATCAGAGGGTTTTGAATTTCACGTTTTTCGTGTAGAGGACTACAACTCGGGTGGTAGAAATGATACTCTCCTAGGTGGGAGCGATTCTAGACATTTAAATTTATTAAATTTACATTCATCTGATTTAGATGTGTACATGCGTATAAAAAAAAATGTATTATACACTTATGCGTCGAATATCCATTCTGTTTCGCGGCAGGAATATTTTTAGGAATAAAATATATTGAGAAAATGAACAAATGAATCTCTGCAAAAGAATGGGATAATTTTAGACGTAATAAAACATATTTGACGCATATGGCACGTGAATATCATACAGATTGTAGTATTCCTGTACGCGAAATTAATAGTACCGATTGGAACAAATTTCAGGAACATTTTCGCAATAAATTATCTATTCAGGTCTACTAAGAGTCAACGCATGAATGCCTATTCGGTTGCACTTCCCCGAGTTTACCGTGCATAAATCTTATGCATTCAGAATGTGATAATCATATATCCTTAATCATGTCTATGGCCGCATTTCTTATGGTACGTAGTTACTGTACGCGGTGTAATGCATCACACTCTAATGATCACTCATGCGCTGCGCGCTGTCGTAGTTGTCAGACACCTTATTCTGATAAAGGATCTTGCACTTCTACAGACGCTACGCATAAGATAATGTGTACTGATTGTCATCGTAAGTTTCATAACCGTCAATCTATGTTGAACCACCTCTCTAATGGGACCTGCGAAATGGTGAAGGCGTGCCCCCACTGTTTCAGTCGCATACGTAAAGATGACGATGAACACGTATGCGGTATAACAAAATGTCATGCGTGTAAAGAAAAGTATGTTATTACAGAAAATCATACGTGTTATCATAAAGTAATTGAAGAACATGTTATGGCATTATCCCATGCACGCTCTATGCGTACGAATGCCGACAATTGTAGTTACGAATGTTTTCAAAAATACATCATTTACAATAGAGAAACATATTTATCACCTATCAACAGTAGCAATACTAATATTCTAGCCGAGCATAAAGTCAATCTCGTGGTTGCCAACATATGTTGTGATGTGTGCCTCGAGCAACTGCTCAAAGACGATTGCTCTACATGTCATCGAGGCACGAATTATGGATATGTTCGCTTTCATGGGTTAGACGCTGTGGATCAGTTCGTTAGATGGCTGACACGGGTTAAGGCTGCGAGTGTCGGTAAACTAATTGCTAGAAAATATGTTTTCTCTGACTACTTTGTGATCGCTCACAACGCTCGTACCTATGATTCCCTTTTACTCCTTCAATGCATTTGCAAAACCACTAATCCGCATCTTAAACCTTCAAATATTATCATGCGCGGTCATTCAGTTCTCTCATTTGACGTAGGTACTATTCGGTTTACCAATTCCAATTAACTTTTTTTCCCTTTCATTACGTAAGGTAGGCGATGCTTTTAATCTTTCTGTTCGAAAGGGGACATTTCCCCATCAGCTCAATATGCCTCAATATTGGGGTACGGTGATACCCTTTCCCGAGAGGGAGATATTCTGTCCACAAAATATGAATGCGAATGAATTAATCGAATTTGATCGATGGTACAACGAGCAGATATCTAGACACGAGCACTACGATGTCAATAAAAATCTCATCGAATATTGTAATGATGACGTAACCGTATTACCTTTAACCATGTCTAGATTTAAGACTTTATTTTCTGAATCGACGGATGGCCAAAACCCATTTGTGACACGGATAATGCTAGCGGGAGTGTGTAATGCGGCCTATCGCGCTTTATGGCTTCGACCTGAGAGCGTACAGACTATACCTGATTTCTCACTAAGAGCAAAACGTGCTTATAGTGTTTTGGGTGTAGAATGGATGGAATGGGTCAGTCAATGCGAGGGTTGCCAAATCGCGCATGCGCTAAATGGCGGTGAACAGAAAATATGCGGACATTATGTGGATGGAATTGATGTATCTGAAAATATTCTTTACGAGTTCTTAGGTTGTAAATTCCATGGACACGAGTCTGCCTGTTGCGGTGATAAGCGTTATACGACATATGCACCATATGGCGATCAGACATATGAAGAAGCATATTCCGAGCTTCAATGTCACATTTCTTTATTTGAATCGCGTGGAAATATGGTGAGAATTATGTGGGAATGCGACTTTAAGAAACAAGTCGCTGATTCCTCCGAGCTAAATGATTTTATCACCGAATTGGACTTAGCACACCAAATATCACCACGTGATGCGCTATTCGGCGGATGAGCATACCACACTCGAATATTTAGACTGCGTTTCCGTGTATCCTTCAGTGATGAAACAATGTTGTTTTCCAGAAGGGTCATATACGGTTCTAAGAGGTGATGACTTGAGTGATAATATGGTGCATGACTTCTGTGGTCTTATTAAATGCAAAGTCCTTCCACCTCGTGATTTATACTTTCCTGCGCTACCTGCTTGAATAAATTCGCATCTCATGTTTGTACTATGCGACGAATGCGCAAAAAATGAACAAGCTTCTGTATGCGAACATACGGAAGAACAGCGCAGTTTATGCGGAACGTGGACCACTCCAGAGTTACAGTTAGCTATACGCAACGGTTATGTAATTTAAAAAATGTATGGCATTATCACACATCATCGCAATATGAGCCGCATGGCGACGATGGGTTATTTTCAGAATCCATTAACCGTTTTCTGACAATTAAACAGGAAAGTAGCGGTTATCCTGATTGTGTCGGTAGTGAGAGTGAAAAGGCGAATTACGTGGCTGACTATTATAAACATGAAGGAATACAGCTCTACCCTGGCAAAATATTGTATAACCCGGGTTTGCGCTTTGTCGCTAAATCCTGTTTGAATATTTTGTGGGGACGATTTTCTCTTCGTTATCATAAAAAGAATAGCATGATATCAACACGTAGAGGTCTACACTCCCTTCTGAATGATAAAAGTAAAACTGTAGGCTCCATTACATTCCTGAACGATAGTCTTCTAATGGCCTCCTATTCGGTCAATGACGCATACGTTCAGTCACCATTAAATACCAACTGTATTCTTGCATCTTTCGTGACAGCCTATGGTTGAATAAAACTGTACGAAGTCTTGTTCTTACTCGGACACCGCGTAGCCTATCACGATATGGATTCGGTGGTATTTAGTACACGTGAAGGTGAGCCGACAATTCAAGAACGAAGTGGGTATCTAGGTTCTTGGACGAGTGAAATCCCCTCCGATTACGAATTAACAAGTCTTTGCACACTCGGTCCAAAAAACTATAGTTATGAAACGAAGCGTCTAGGCGATCCATCGATCATTAAACAGGTGACGAAGGTTAAAGGTTTAACGCTCGGTACCCAACAATCGAAACAAGTTAATTTTGATACAATGAAAAAATCATTTATGCTACAGCAGTAATATTTTGTGGGACGATTTTCTCTTCGTTATCATAAAAAGTATAGCATGATATCAACACGTAAAGGTCTTCTCTCCCTTCTGAATGATAAAAGTAAAACTGTAGGCGCCATTACATTCCTGAACGACAGTCTTCTAATGGCCTCCTATTCGGTCAATGATGTGTACATTCAGTCACCTCACCATTAAATACCAACTGTATTCTTGCATCTTTCGTGACAACTTATGGCCGAATAAAACTGTACGAAGTATTGTCCTTACTCAGATGACGCGTAGCCCATCACGATACTGATTCAGTGGCATTTAGTACCCGGGAAGGTGAGCCGACCATTCAAGAACGAAGTGGGTATCTAGGTTCTTGGACGAGTGAAATCCCTTCAGATTACAAATTAACAAGTTTTTGCGCACTCATTCCAAAAAACTATAGTTATGAAATGAAGCGTCCTGATAATCCATCGATCGTTAAACAGGTAACGAAGGTTAAAGGTTTAACACTGGGTACTGAACAATCAAAACAAGTTAATTTTGATAAAATGAAAAAATCCATTTAACACATTATAAATGCTGGTGGAATTACGGATAGTAATAGCATACTATTAAGCTATCCATCAAAGATCACGCGCACCGATCATTTTAGAATTCTTTCAGTAAATAGCAGTAAGATTTTCAGACCCGTCTTTAAAAAACGTTTTTTTGAAACTGGGAGATTTATCATCAGTACCATACGGTTACACTAGCATAATATAAATAGCAACAGTGCACTTTTTTCAGTCAGTACGTGAACAATGTCGCTATCATCCATGTCCGCCATAGCCGCACTAGCTGCTCACGCTATGATAACAAATATTGCTAGTTTGTGTAACGCTGATAAGGATAAGATGCGTACGTTGATTATGAGGAGCATGCGGTTCGCTTTAAGAGATGACAAAATTAATGTTGGAAGAATTATACTCATGTCTGAAATCAGCAAGGGTTTATTAACCGAATATGGGATAAACATAGTGCATTGGGTTCACGTATTATTGCTGCGAAGCTACATTAATCGATGTCTTTCTCATTCATAGCTTATGCTTAGTTATCGCACGCATTACAAGCCTTATATTACCGCAAAAATATTATGACTTAAAGTTGTTGTCATCCACCATGAACTTACAGTCAGATAGTTTTCAAAATATTTTGTGCATCCAGCGATAATACGCGTCGACTTTGGTGTATCGAGTCTCTCAGCCGTGTAATGGTTAAAAGTTGGTCGCGCGCGTTATTGCTCATAAAGTGTGCGACGGTAGAAGACGGTGTCTTGTACCGCGTGAATATGTACGTTATTGATCGAACAAATGCGCTCCATAAATTCAAATTAAGCGCGTCTCTGTACGTCATTGTAATGCGCGTGCTCCTCTGTACGCCATTGTATGCATGGTATTTACGCCAGATGTCGTTCAATCCGTGTGCGGCTGGTCGTTATTGTTACTAATGATATATAAATGCAGCAGTTTCACGCTATGATTATTCATTCCCCACGATGTCGTCCGATCCCTGCTTTAAATATTTAAATCGTTCTGCGTTTGATCTTGGTAATTCGCGCAAAGTGCGAACAATACGTTTTGGCGAAAAGTGGTGTATCGATCTACGGCAGTTTCATCCTGACGGTTATCCCACTAAACGTGGTTTATATCTCAGCTTAGCAGCGTTTAAACAGTTGTTACAGATCATACCCGATCTTGAAGATGCGGTAAAACGTGCGTGCAAAAAAGAAGGCGTACTATTTACATATTCTTTGAACAATTCTGTTCGTATTTCTATCTGTGACGAATTTCCGTGTATTGACATACGCTATTTTTTCTGCTCTGACGCAGAACCACGTGCCACACGTTGCAGATTATACCTGCAAGACAACGAGCGGGAATTATTGAAACAGAACACGAGTAATTTGCTGCCGGCATTACCTAACTTTTACACGCCACCCAACGTGAGCGGTGACGAGTTGTTTAGCACGATACCTCAGTGCTTTTACGGTGTGAAAAAGCGAGAACATGAATAACATTCCAACCACTAGTGATTCCACAGAGATGTCTAATCATGATACGCTTACTATGGACACTATATACCTCGATGAGGTTTTAAGCAATGATGAACTAAATCTCTTCGATGATGATAGCGTCAAATTGTGTCACTATTGTAAAACTATGGGGCATCCACACCATTATTGCCCTACGGATCATGTGCAAATGATTAGTCAGAAATTATTCGCACCCATGCTGTGTGAAAAGATACATTCGTTGGTTGTGCGAGATTGTTACGGATGCCTAGTAAATCATCCGAGTCAAGGTGACCATTCATGTTTAGGGATTGATGTTGACCTTAATCTAATTGACAATTTTGAACTGTATAATGAGGTGGCATTATTAGAAATGGACGAAGACGAATATTGCGCTCGACTAGCCTGCCATTACTATATATGCGAACGTTGTACTGATCTGTACCGTATGTGTATGATGGAATGGTATAGGTACATTGTGGATGTAATATATGAAAAACAGATGTTGTCGCAATAACTATAATTAATATTAATTTATTTAGTTTTATTTAAAATTAACCGTGTTTTAAGCATTAAAACACGCGGATAATTTTTAATAAAATCAAATACGTATTTTATTTTATTTTTAAAAACAGCATAATTAATTGTTTTATTTTGTCAAGCGTAGCTTTGTAAAATATGTTGTATTTGGTGTGTTTTTTCGTATCTTTGTAACGATATGTATTATTGATGTCTGTATTAATAAAAAAGTTTTAAAATCGGATTTCGCTTGTACAGTATTAGCACCTAGCTCTCTATCCCTTTATCTGTCGCTAGCGACTCGCTATTCACTCCCCCGCCTCCTCCGCATGCGTAGGTATGCCCGCTTTTCACTTGACAGAGGCACTTGATGGTGCGTGCCATCACTATTCTTTAGAGAAGAAGGGTCCAGGTGAATGAATGATAGAGTGAGCTGAATAGCACATACTTAAATAAAACACCGTTAGACGGTTTTTGTTCAATTTCATGACAAAATATTCACTGAATATTGTGTTTATTTTTGTAACTATTTAAAGATGTTATGGATTCGTCGCACAAGTATCTGATGTCATAATCACACACTTAAATGTTCATAGCATTTCTGCTCCGTAGCGTGTATATGACGACACAATTCTTAAATGTACATAGCATTTCTACTACGTCACCAGTATCTGACGTCGCAATCATAGCATTTCTCCTAATTTTATGATGCAATTTTTAAATGGACATAGTATTCCTCCTACGGCTCGAGTATCCGAGGTCAATCATAGTATTTCTCCTAATTTTACATAACAATTCTTATATGTACACGGCATTTCACCTACGAGTATCTGACATCGCAATCATAGCATTTCTCATAATTTTACGTCACAATTCTTAAATGGACATAGCATTTCTCCTGCATTACGAGTATCTGACGTTGCAATCATAGCATTTCTCATAATTTACAGGACATTCTTAAAAGGACATAGCATTTCTCTTACGTTACGAGTATCCGATTTCACAATTCGTAATGTTCGCTAACCAGTAAGCATTGATAAGCTATTCGCAGAAGAGTAACTACATATCACATCGTAGTGACGGTTCACATGCGTCCAGGTATGCCTAAGGTATATATATATGCACATGAGCATATACCTTCTTAGTCGTATGTGGCCACACATGTGATGACGCAATGGCATCAACGCTTGACTGCAATACGTCTTTACGACACCCATTTACTATGATTGTCTGCGGTCCAACACAGTGCGGTAAAACTGAGATGATAAAAGCACTAATAAGAGATCCCTATGCCATTACTCCCCCTCCACAGAGGATTGTGTACTGCTACGGTGCGTGGCAAGATGGGTATAATGATTTGGCGAAAGAAGTTGAATTTAAAGAGGGTGTGACTGTTGAACTAGACAGAAGTTGCAGAACATTGGTGGTGCTCGACGAGTTGATGAATAAATGCGACGAGAATGTAGCTGACCTATTTAAAAACGTTCTCACCATGAGAATTGTAGCATAATATTTGTCGCACAAAATCTGTTTCACAAGTCTCGCAATCAACGCGACTTATCAGTTAACTGTCACTACATGGTATTGTTTAAGAATCCACGTGATGCGTCATCCATTCGTTCTTTATCTACTCAGATGTACCCAGGCAATACAAAGTATTTGATCGAATCATATAAGGATGCTACACGCGAACCTCACTCATATCTAGTCCTAGATTTGAAACAGACGACACCTGACAATATCAGACTCCGTTCATCTGTTCATCTGAAGGAGGGGTGCTACGTTTACATACCTTAGAAAAATGGCATTACGTAAAACGTATGCGAATCATGCCTAAACGTATGACGTGGGAATGTTCATCTCACTAAAATATGATACAAGCAGCTGAGTAAATACAAAGCGAAAATGCATACGCTGACTAGTCGTGGTGTGCCATATGTATGTAAAAGAATATTGCTACAAACAGGCAGATTTTTAGGCGCCTTATTACCAGTGGTGATCGGTACGCTAGCGCCATTAATTGGTAAACTGTTCACGTGAAAAGATGAAACATACATGTAAAATGGCACTAGTTCCTCACGAATTGATAGGTAATTTAAATGAACAGAGTAAAATATCATTGCTACAGACAGATCCATCGATAAGTACAGCTATTAGTCTCGACAACGAGATAGCCAATATATTAACCAGACACGATCTGACAGAAAATGAAAAAGCAAAATCATATTCGCAAGTATTGGATAAGTATAGGCATTACTATCAGCAAACCCAAGGACAACAACAACAATATCAACCATTACCTCTACAGCCCATAACTAACTACGATGCACTGCCCACACAAATACTTGAACGTTCGATGAGGGGAATACCAAAAACGTACAAGACAAAAGCCAGTGGAGTAATTGATATTTTACGTTCGTTTCATGAATGTTTTCACGTTAATGATTTGGGCGAAGTGACAATAGAGGGTACGTTTTTCTCAAAAAGTAATGTACTCGACCTGCTTACAAACGTAGTAGCGCATGGGCGTAAACCACTTATGGCTGGTATGCGTGATCAAGCGGAGGGAAAGTTTCTTATTCTGTTACGCGACCTAAACATACCCCACAGATTTGTAGGGCAAGAGAAAATGTTGAGACAGATATATAATGGTGCAGAAAAGGATGTTAGCACCAGTGAGTACAAGTCTACGCCCGTGAGCAAAAGAATACGTAGAAAGAGTTCTCTAGCGGACATCAGGAAGAAAAAGCGGCATTCAATTCCGGTGTGGGTAAATTTAGATAAGTCATGAATGATGCTAAATTGGCGAAAGTATATTTTGATCCGAAACATTATGCGTCTTTTGGTGGGAAAGAAAAGCTATATAATGCGTTCAAAGGTAAAATACCTCGCAACTACATCGACAAATGGCTAAAATACCAAGAAGTATATACCCTACACAGACCGTGGAGAACAAAGTTTGACAGGCGAAAAATAAGAGTTTCAGCCGTTAATGAACTATGGCAGGCAGATCTATGCTGGATGGGCATGCTGGCACAACAATGTGTTATATTTGCTATGCGTAGTTGATGCCCTTTCAAAATATACATGGGTGGAATGCCTGTTTAGTAAAACGTCGTCAGCAGTCAAGAAAGGGTTAGAATCAATATTGGAGCATACTGTGCATCGCCCACACGCTATTCAAACAGACAAAGGGGGTGAGTTCGTAAACCATGTAATGAAAAAATATTTGAAAGATAATGGAATACATTTCTACACTTCTCAAAATGAAATGAAAGCGGCAATGGTAGAGCGTTTTCAACGCACACTGAAGTGTCGAATATACAGATACATGACGCATAAAAATACACGAAAGTATATCGATGTATTACCCAGTTTAGTCACAGCGTACAATAACACACCACATTCCAGTACGCGCATGGCTCCTACTGAAGTCGACCATAGTACGGAGTTAATCGCATGGAGAAATATATATGGAAAGAAGACGAAGAAACGTTCCGAATCTAAAAACAGCCCTATTCAAGGCGACCATGTTAGAATATCACAAACAAAAATGCCATTTGAAAAAGCATATCGTGGGCAATGGAGTCGTGAATTGTTTAAGGTGCGGGAGGTGCTTACAGACAAATATCCATACTTATATAAATTAGATGACTATGGAGGTGACCCGATTATTGGTACTTTTTATCGTGATGAGATACAGCAAGTGATAGAAGAAAATGATAAAGAGTACTCAGTGGAAAAAATACTTAAAAGTAGAAAAAATAAAAAGGGACAATGCGAGTATCTGGTAAAGTGGCTCGGTTACCCGGCTAAGTTTAACACGTGGGTTAATGAACTAAGTACTATACATCATTGATAATGGATGAATATATGGAGAGAAGATCGGATCAGAGCATGTGGCGAATGCTGTGTTCATGAGTGCCGAAAGAAGAAATAGTATACCTAGCTCAAATTATAATAATTTATATTGTAATCATTACATGTATCATGAATCTGAGTATACAAAATGGGCAATCAGGCATATGGATATCACTTTTGAGTGGATGTCTAGGGTATATATTGCCTAGTCTGTGCATAAAGACGTCCATACATCATTCGACTCAGAATGAACGAGGATCAGTTTTACATAACGCTTCCGAGCAATAGTAGTACCCAGTTCTTTCCAGACAATAAGATATCAGAGTTTCGAACACGTCTGCAAACTCCATTAACATTAGATGGCGAATGGGAAGTGGGCCTCTCGGGTGTGTTATATCTGAGGAGTCGGCTTACTATTGCGGAGGAAAGTTCTGTACAAATATATGCATTTACTAAGAAGAAGATAAAGAAGAAGAAGGAGAAATTAGCAAAGATGTCGCCAGCACGTCCGAAATAGAAAACACAACAGCTTTTCCACTAGTTTTAAAAGATGGTTTCGGTAATCCACGTACTGCCGTTCAGGGAAAACGGTCACGAATGCTCGGGGAAAAGATGCTCGAAGTGATCAAACAAATAATAACGGTAAAAAACGTTTACGTAGAAGTGAAAATTATTATTATGTACAAACAGAAGCTCCATTTATCAATGTACCGAAAGGGTACTATGCCGTAAAACATATGGTAGACTATCTAAATGGCCAGATAGAGAGCAAGACAAGATTTAGACACAAAAAAATATTTTTCAATTTTTACTTGCATCGCGCGAATCCAGTTTCTCTCACAGTTAAAGATAATTACGCTATACGTTTAGGTAGAGATGTA
Source organism: Chaetoderma sp. LZ-2023a (assembly GCA_034401795.1). Taxonomy (NCBI): domain Eukaryota; kingdom Metazoa; phylum Mollusca; class Caudofoveata; order Chaetodermatida; family Chaetodermatidae; genus Chaetoderma; species Chaetoderma sp. LZ-2023a. Next base: position 66,624,949 of record CM067360.1, read on the forward strand.
GCAAATTTAATCGGATTCGAAGGAGGAAAAATACAAATGGGACCTATAGACTTTAAAGAATCATTTCGTTCAAATCGTGAGGGTGGTCCTACGACCGCATATATATACTGTGACGTAGTCTCACACAGCGTGGTAGGCGATACTTCCGCACCGCTACTCAGAGTGATACCCATTTCTAGTACAGATGGAGGAAAAGATATATGTCAGTGGACGTTTCCTGATATTCAATACTGTACTGTGTCAAAGAACTACATCGATACTATTGGAATACTTATAACGGATAGAACTGGCGCCAATCTCCCATTCAAGGACGGAGCATCACTGAGTGTACTCTGTTTGCATTTCAGATGACAATGACAATGATAATGAGAGGAATGTTAAGAGGGAACAATTAGAGGAAGAACGAATGCACCAGCACTGGCTCATTACTACGCGAGTCAAGCTGGTCAGGGACATATTCCTGTTTTTGTAGGCGCGCGATACCAATCAGGACATGGACTCTGTAATATCTTAGGTGGTCTATTACGTTCAGTAATACCTTTCACAAAAAAGTGGCTAAATCTGTAGGTAAACAAGCTCTTAGTGCTGGAATCGGACTAGCTGAGGACGTAATGGCTGGAAAAATGTTAAAACTGCATTAAAATCAAGAGCAGGTGGTGTTGCCAGGTCTTTGATACCAGACGCTGTAACAGCAGTGCGAGGTGGTTTAAGACCACCTCAACCTAAATGTAAAAAGAGGAATAATATACGTAATGCTCAGTCAATGCGTGTGATACCAAAGAGGAAGGGTCGCAATAGACATCAGAGAAAACAAGCTGATATCTTTAATTAACAAACAACATGGAACTTAGTTAGATCTGCGAGTGCTCGAAGAGCGAATTAGACATTTTTCAGATGCATCCCATAGTGACGACATTGGAGTCTGCAAAATGGGAACTGTTTCAGCCTGTGTCTAGTTTATCAGATAGTGGACCGATCGAGTTTTACGCCAGTGGGTCTGCCGATAGATATTTAGATCTTATGCAATCTTATCTTTCGATTAAAGTTAAGCTAGTAAAGCTAGATCGAAATGGTGATGAAAAGACACTCGAGGCGAATGACCTGATATCTCCTGCGAATAATCTTTTGCATACGATGTTCTCACAAGTGGATGTTTTTTTGAATGGAAAGCATGTCAGCGACTCGAACGAAAATTATGCTTAACGCTCGTACATCGAGACGTTACTAAATTATGGCAGCAATGCCGCATCCTCGCATCTACAACTTGCTGGATGGAAAATAGATGATGCTGGCGAATTTGATAATATCGCCGATACTAACTTAGGTTTTCAAGCACGTAGAAGAATGATGGAGCAGAGTAAAATGGTGCAATTAATAGACCGCATACAGCGATATGTTTCTGCAGGACCGATTCCTGCTCGGTTCCGTTGATTTAAGAGTACGCCTACAGAGGAGTAAAGATGCGTTCGCCATTATGGCCGTGGAAGGAGTGAGGCCTAAATTGAAAATAATGTCGGTTAACTTATTTGTACGCTAAGTTATCCCATCATCAGATCTGCTAGTGGCGCATGCCGTTACTCTGAGACAGACAAGCACGAAATATCCTATTCGCAGTGTAGTGTGTAAGACTTTTACAGCACCTAGCCGTGTTATGAGCAATGATAGAGATAATATATTTATTGGTCAGCTACCTACTAGAGTATTATTCGCTCTTGTACCTAATGATGCCTATAATGGTGTGGTGCATAAAAATCCGTTCAAGTTTGATAACAATAACACTACCTACGCTATATGTTATATAAATGGAGACGAGGTTACAAAATCGCCAATACGTCCTTCATTTAGCGACGAGATTTACTCGGACGCTTATTTCTCACTATTCAGCGGTACTGGGGCGTTATTCAAAGACTGTGCCTGCCTGATAAATAAGACTCAGTTCAGACATGGAACCACATTGTTCGCATGGGATTTTATGCCAGATCTAGCTGATTCAGAGCATCGCTACCCTACACACACTGGTTCGCTAAGAGTGGTCTTCCATTTTGCTCAAGCACTTGCCACTACAACCAATGTAATTTGCTATGCTGAATTTGATAATACAATAGAAATTGGATCAGACTTTAACTTATTAACAGATTATTAACAAATATGTTGAATACATTTGAAATAGAGGATCTATTATTCAGCGACATTTAAACGCGTGAACACTTTCTCGGTGTTTTTCCAATTGACAATGTACCCGCACATATTAAATATCTCCCGGCCTCATTAGTAATAAACACGCATCCCAGTAATAAATCCAGACAACATTGGGTGGCGGTTTATTACAGTAGAAATGGAAATGCTGAATACTTTGATCCATGATGGAAGAATGATATCAAATGTACAAAATGGACACTGTGATCATGTTTATTATTACAACAATGTACGTGCTCAACCAGCCGTGATGGCAACGTGTGGATATTATTGCGTATATTTCTTATACCATCGTTCGAGAGGTGTATAAATGAAATACATATTATGGGCCCTAAGTAACAGAGACAAAAATGATGCGATAGTGAAACGTCTGACGCACAGGATTATGAATAAACAGAAAAAAATGATCATATTTAATGTATAATTATTTATGTACTATGTTTTCTTTTTAATTATCGTAAATAAATGTCGCTAATATTTATCATAAGAAAAAATGCACGTGTCAATAAAAAATACATTTATTTTGTAAAAAATGTTATTATTTCTTCGTGTTCCCTTCTCACCCCTCACCCATCCCCCATTATTGCTATTTTGATTTTTTTTTTTAATTTAATGGTACACTAGGCACGCGAGGTGTACCACAATGATCCAAAATTCCGTAATTAATCGTATTCACATCGCGACAATGACAAAATGCGGACATATTTGAATACAGAGGAAACCATATGACGTGCTCTGTAATTGAACGCTGCATATCAATTCCAGTTTTCTATAACTGGAATGTCATTCAAACATGGTGCGATAGTATTGTTTTGTAAACCGATGATGTTAAGCGGTGGAGAAAAAACACGTAACCGAAATAAGGGCGTGTTCAAATTGGAAAGATAGTTTTACTGACAGCTCATATTTTAGCTATAAAAGCGAAATGCGCGCGACTAGTAAGGCACACAGCTTTTTGAATTTGCCAAAACACGTAAAATGGAATCTCAATTATGCAATCGATGGAGAATGATAGGTTCTACACCTATTAATTGCGGTTGCATCGAATGGAACCAATATAAAGAGGTTCCAGTATGGCAACCATTTGCAATGTCATTGCGTGGAATCCGTAACCGCTGGAGAGAATATCTAGCGGATCCATACGAACGCAATTACAACAAATGGTTGCATGCGAAGTACCAACTTCGTAATGATTGTTGTATGTGTATGTGGTGCAAACAAAACAGAAGTTATCGTTTACATTAATTGAGATAAAAATATTTACGTTAGCCAAAAACCAAATTTTTTTTTAAGGGGCCGCCAAAAACCAAAATTATGTTACATACACCCACACACAAACGGGTACATAAAAAAAAGACGCACGCACGTACGACGTACCCGCATAGGGCACAGGGAACACGGGTGACAAGGGACAACTGCGTAGAATCACGCGCGTGTCGTCACACGCGTATACTAACACGCATGAGGGTATGCGCAGTACGTGTGTGTGTTGGTGCATCAGGTGCGTGCGTGTGTGTGGGTACGTATGCGGGGAAAAAAAGTAGGACACCCTTGTGGATGATGGATCAGTAACAGATTTCCAACGATACAGACGCATTCAACCACATATTCCACCATGGGCGTAGCCTTTCGTCATGGTACATACCAACAACATTATTAGTTCGCGAGGAAACAGGCATTGACAAAATCTAACATCGCATGACCTTAAAGCGAATGAAGCGGACATGTTTAATGGTAATATGAGTAATGCGCGAACACACCATAAATATGCATAAAGCACTCGAGCACCAAAACGTGATATTCTAATAATTACCCAAGGGAATTAGTACATATGTCCACTCGGCTAAGAACTAGGAAACGATACGATATTGTATCCAGAGCACAAAGCTGTACGCATTCGCAACTACAAAGTAAAATCTCCTAGCGAGTAGCGAATATTTCTAAAAACCATGTAGTACGAGACTTGAGGTACTAACACGTTCTTTCATTATTAACACATGGTATGTTTGTATCTCGATTCAAGCTTGATCTCACGGCTATTCAAAACGTATGGTTAAATCATACACAACAAATAATATTTTTAGCATAAGTACGCTCTACATACAATTCTATAAACGGAACCCTCAGAGATATAATGACCACATTTTAACCATCGTACAACATCTAAAACATCTGACGTTATGGCAAAGTATTTAAAAAACAATTTGTGCATAATGACGGTTAAAAGTCAATCAAAATATTCAACAAAAATAGTTTTTCTAATAACGTTAGAGACGTCAAATTAATTTCAAAATTTTCAACAGTTTTCCTGTATGGTATCGATGAAAATGTTGGGTGAGATATATCTTCATCTGTGAAAGGGTTAACATTTTTAACCCAGGATACAATCCAATCCATCACCACCATGTCTTGGTAACCATTCCAACTGAATATACCATTAATACAAGATTATTTTTAATATTTTATCGCTAATCTGTCTGGTAGCTGTTGCTAAGACAGTAACAGCTTACAGGCAGTCTCTAAATATTCTACAAAATAGTTTACTAATAACGTTAGCGACGAAACAGTCAAATTATTTTCAAAATATACAGCAATACTGTAATTCCTCATACATCCTCAACCTCCTCCTCCTACGACCTCCATTATCAGACCACCTCTTAAACTCTATTTTGTTACTAATCTGTCTGGTAGCTGTTGCTAAGACAGTAACAGCCTACAGGCAGTCTCTAAATATTCTACAGTTTACTAATAACGTTAGCGACGAAACAGTCAAATTATTTTCAAAATATACCTCAATACCGTAATTACTCATACATCCTCAACCTCAACTAATACGACTCATAAGACCTCCATTTTCAGACCAGCTCTTAAACTCTATTCTTTTACATTACTCTCTTATTATTTTTACAATGGTAGATAACCACGGAGGGGGGCGCGCCGCCACTACATGTAAGTGTAAAATACACAACTTTTAAACTTTTAAGGGTTAACTAATTCAAAATAATAGAACATTCCAGAGTGAGGCAGAATATACGTGTGCGGCTGGATGCCATTTTTATCTAGAAAACGTGGCGTTATAGTCGTCATTGTTCTCTAGAATGCGTGTACCGCTGGACGCCATTGTTCTCAACCTTCCATTCCACAAGTTTTCCTTTGATCTCATGAAAAACCCATTGTTCTCGAAGACCCCCTGCTGGGAAGAACAATAACGCTTAGCCGCACCCTATACTACTGACCTGATGGCATGAGCAATGAACTATTCAAATATGCAAGTGACATTATCTCAAAACCGATCACACACCTAATCAATTCAGCTTTTTTTTTTTGCAACACCTTCCCATCCAGGCCAAGGCACCCTTATCGCACTACCCAAGCCCAAGAAACCACCTGGGCCCCAGCCAATCTGTATAGTTTAAGGCATCAATCGGCTCCCCACAGGTAGATGGCATATCTCATGTGCTTTTCACCTGCTCCCTTGCTGCCATATTAAAATCTGTGTGTGAAAGTTCCACAAGACCAAAGCCCCCAGTATCAATACTGGGCATGCCGCAAGAGATGGAATACGCCGACGATGTGGACTTCCTAGACGAGGAAAAGAACCCCTTGACGAACTTCTCCCAATAGCTGCAAGCAAACTAAAAATTGAGAATCTCTTTATGAATGAATCCAAACCAGAGTTCACCCACATATACCTATCGACAAAGCATGAAACTATAGAAAATGACGACCAACTTCGTGGCGGCAAACCATGGAGGAAAAGTAAAATCCTGGGCTCACTGCTTTGCAGTACTGCGGACATGTATGCACGCTGCGTCACGGAGAATATAGCTTTCCAGTCCTTCTGGAAGCTATGGATTCGTAGATCAAAGATGCCCTTGATAAAGAGGCTACGTTTATGCAATGCAACCTGCGTATCCTTGACGCTGTATAACTGTAACAGCTGGGCAGTTCCAAAGGGAGCTCTAGATAAACTCGATGCCTGCCACAGCAAACACCTACGCACTATAACTGGACACCGATGGCCAGACAGCATAATTTCCAACGATGCACTATACAGGATGTGTAATACGTCGCCACTGTGTGCAAAAGTCGCCAAGCAAAAATGTTTGGTGGTCCATGTTTGTCCATGTGCTAAGGATGCCCGAAGAGACACCAGCACAGAGAGCCTTGGAATTCGCCCTACCCGGAGCCAGCAAATACAAAGCCAGGAGAGGGCGGCATTGCGTAAATCTGCTAAGTGTGCTACGAGGTCACCTCAAGAAAGCAGGACTCGTTACACTCATGCCAAGAATGGATATGAGGAAGCTAAGGATTTCGGCTGAGGACAAGACACCGTGGGCAAATGCGAAGAAGGACTGATTGCAACTGTAGGATGTTGTTACTACTACAGCCACAGAATACAGTAATCATACATAGAAGTTTACTTCTGCTAAACAAATAGAAATTTACCTCACCAGCGTTTGTTCGATTTCTTCCAATTATAAAAAGAAATAATTGAGTCACGTTTGGAGGCTATCGCCGACATAATTGTTGACAAATTGTGGATATGAAAGGAACACGCCGAAGATTAAATGAACACACATAACTCGAAGAGAAATTGAACTAATCCAAATACATATAATGTTATCAGAAATAAACTTGTATTAGCTAATGTTAAACTGACACGTTATTCGACTATGTAATAGAATTAGTAACAAAAAACATATTAGGTTTTGATACAATACTGAACTGAACTTCCTCATTTGCGAGAGTTATATGCATACTACGCGTATTAGATTTCTATGGTCTGGACAACCTGTTCAGTAGTGAAGGTATACGCTATAAATTATCTATGATCAGTAACAATGAATGGCCGTGGTTGGATTTGCAGTTTCTCAATAGAGGAATCCATTTTAGGCGGTGCCCCGCCCCTTTTTAGTTAAGCTTCGCCCACTATTTGCGCATGTTGGGATTGATTTATAAATTTTAAACACTGGCAGCAACAGCACCCAGTCAAATTAGTTCAAAAATATTCAAGGGAAATGTATTAAATAGACATACAATTCGTATACTTGTACACGGACTAACTTAAATCATATTATCTCTCAATAATGATTGTGTCGTCAGTGGCAGTCTACATATTAAATAGTTGATTATGACTTCATATCCTTGAGTGACAGGTTTGTCCATTATCATCATACTATACACAGGACCGCATTCGTAAAGGGCTAGTGTATACAAAGTTTAATATCAACTCATAATATCTAAAATTATACGACTATTTCCTCCCCTACATTTTGCTTACTAGATTTAATGGAATCATTGATGCGTCCCTAAAAAATACAGGTTACTGGGCCGGTATTGGGACAATTCCTGACCAATGCGGCCCTGTATTGGCCCAGTGCCGACCCAGTAACCCGCATTATTAGAGACACTTCGTTCCCTATACGCATGCATTGATCGAGTGATATAAATTGTTTGACATAAATACACATCAGATTATGCACATTGTTTTCCGAGCCATTAATGTCACGGTTGTTGCTATTTTGCAATCACAGAGAAACAATAGATATATTTTACATCATTTGTATACCTAAAACGAACATAATTAGGAAACTGTTCTAATCAGTATAGTTATTTCATGAATAAATTCCTGTTGAGGGCATGAAAAATAATTGGATTCATACATTTATCTGACGACGATTTGGAATTCAAGATGGATTCTAAAACAGCCACAATTGTAACGTGCCAATACGTCATTTTGTAATCTTCCTCGATCCCACATATCATGTCCAGTTGAGCAACCATGCTACCTCGTGCTTGCTTTACAAGATTCTAGGTATCAAGTAGTTGCTGCCGTACACACCGTCCTCTTTTATCTGCATCTTTCAGAAAATGCGTATTGCACTATCTAGCACGATTAATTATCTTGATGATTTCCGAACAATGTGTTAGCTCAAAGTCGAAATTGTGACAAACTAAATCCATTAATGGCTGATCCTTTGATATATGAGCTCGACATCATTATGCAATGAGAAATTAAATGAGAGATTCCAAAGTCGAACAGCACTGAGCGTGTTCCACACTACATTGGATAATCTTGACTAGAATATTGTTCAATGAATATTCCTCAATGGCTTAGTTTATTGTTGGATAGCTAGCCAAAATAAACCATTACTAATAAAGAGCCATGATCATCAATTTAATGTATTTGTTTTTGTTATCGTGGATTGAGTGCATCGTTAAATATAACTATTATCCATCATATATTTGAGCGCTTTATTCTAGATGACTGAAGTCCAAGGGTTGATAAATAGCCTAAAGAATTGGCTAATGGCGATCTCGTGTATATTTTATGTGTCGCTCCATATTCCCATAAAGGGCCGACAGACGTACTTTAGAATTGAGGTTAGACATCAAAACTCGAGAAACACTAAATACTGACGCCATAAGACATGTCCTTCTCCCCGTCAATTTGAGACATGAAATATGCATATTATTGTTATTATTGTTATCATATTTTAGTTTTTCTTATGAATATCCCTAAACATACAGGTGTGTATATATGTAGGCATATTGTTCAAATGGCGCATGTATGTACACATTGCATTATGTGTGTACATGCATGCATATCAGGGTGGTGTAGCATCCTACACAAAGGATTTTCATCTGACTTACTAGCAAATCTATCGTTTGGTGATTGGTAAGAGAGGGGAATGTGTTTGTCAGATGGCAATCATTTCTGCAAAACATTGAGGGCGCAGTTCTGTAAGTACATAAATAAGCATGTATATGGATGTGTGAATATGTAAATCAAACGCAAACATAAAAATGTGTTCCTTTTCAATATCTTCCGAAATAGGAATTAATACAGATATATGGATTCGGTCAAAGATTATTTAATCTCGAGATAATTACAAATAACAGAGTAATATCTCAAAACTATTTCATCGAACCAAACACATAATTACTTACTATTTCAATCATATATTAAAATGTTGTCAGTACATCAGAAACGTACTTCTTATTTTATTTTCAGAATTACACTTTCAGTCTGGAATCCAAAATAAGTTCATTTATGCATTTATCTATTATGCAATATATTAGAAAGGGACATGTTATAGCAAAAGTAGCAGACAGTATTCAGATGAACAGTGCTTATAAGTATGGTATTTGTACTTAGAGGGCAATGGCATGTTAAGAGTGGCTACCAGGTTGTATAGCTCTAAGGCGCTAAATCTATATCTGAATGTATTGAAAATTGTTCGTGTTAGAAGTAAAATCTTCAATAGGGGCATGCCTCGGTTTATAGAGACACATCTATTCTTTGCTCAATTTTCCAATTTACTGTTAACCATATTTTTTGAAATTCTCATTACTTTCATTTGATCGCAGACACTTATATTAATTGCCGTATAACATAACACTACTATGTGGTAACGCCAGCTATTAAAGTTATACTAATAATTAAAAATAATACGATATAAGGTTTTCTTTGAGAATATATATGGACCTATTTTGGAAATACATCCCTGCCAGCAACGCTCACAGGACACAATGTATACAGGTAATGAAGGAGTCCAGTTTTGGCTGTGCTCCGCCCATCACTAGCTAAGCTCCACTCCCGCTTTGCCTGTACTGGGATCAATCGTTACCTTCCGTCTCTGAATCTCAATTTCCAGAAAACTATACAGACAATCTGTTGAATATTTTGAAACTAATTGGATTGGGTTTTGTTGCTGCCTATGGCACGTTATAAAATAGTAGAGACATACAATTCGTACAAATTAGTTTCAAAGCATTCAACAGCTTTTTCCGTATAGTTTTCACAAAATTGACGTTCAGGGGGTTCAAAGTTCAATCAATGGGGCCCAACACGGGTGAAAGGTTGGTGGAGCTTAGTTAGAGATGAGCGGAACATAAATAAAAGTGGAGTCATCCTTTGGTTAAGAACGTTACAAATATTATATAGATGGTTACATCTCACCACAGCTGTCGGCAGGAGACACATCTCCGGAAAGCAGATTTGTATTTAATTTGGCGAGTACCCTGGATGAGGTTCTAACATTCCGAGCTTAGCCATTCTAATGCTACGAACAAAGAGTAGACATCGTTCATATTTTAATACACATTATGCTGGATATTTTGAAGCGTGCATTCGGAGTTACAGAAATCATTAGTACAAAAAGAGTTTTTCAAACGTGGTCAGATAACCTAGTATCTGTATTTGATATAATAACAATTTGAAAAATCCGAGAAAATATCAAGTAACGCGGGTCTGCAATTCACCTTTCCAGAGTATCCATCCATTATCTGACCTCTTATGATGTCATAATCAGCTCACCGGGTGTATGATGACGTCACAACCATTACGTCACAAAGGTTCCCTATAGACCGTCATCGAATCTGAACTAGTCCGACACGTTGTATGAATTGTATGTCTTTGTAATTCTTTGCTATTTAATACACATGCTGCTAAATATTTTGAAACTAATTTGACTTGGCGCTGTTGCTGCCTTAGACAACAACCGAGCACTGCCCAAACATTTTCAAAATATTCAACAGCTTACCTGTGTAGTTTTGTTTGGAAATTGATAGTCAGGTTGTTGAGAGATCAATCGATCCCAACATGAGCGAGGTGTGAGTGGAGGTTAGCTAGAGATGGGTGGGTCATGGCTAAAACTGGAAAGTTCCATTGAGAGTAACCAACACTACTTGACGTAATAAGCATCACACATTGATCCTTCCATCCACAGAGGAAAATATTTAATCAAACAAATTGTAAT